>CM076581.1:1259593652-1260114405 GCA_034641835.2 Pinus albicaulis
TGCATGATTTCTTTATCCATCATAACAATTTACATTATAATTGGGACCTTTGTAATGCCCAGACATTGGTGTTGAATGACTAGCTTACCTGATAATTTTGGTTGTGTAAAATTTGAGTCATCAAGATTATTTTGTACCTAGAGTAATATGAGCCCACAAAGAAAATGAGGAAATTGGAGAGCTAACTCATTTGAGTTCACTATTTTAGCATTAAATGATAACATGGAGTACAAAATCATATCATAATTGGAGATTGAATATGCAAATGAATCTTCTTCTTTTCATGGATCTAGCCAAAATAAAATGACTTATCAAAGATAAATATTCTTAAAAAAGCTTTAATAAATGTAACTTAGTGCTAATAAAACCTACTTAGTATAGGAAGATCATATCGGATAAGGTAATATTTTCTAGTTGATGTCCAGAAATAGCCATGGAAGGGTAAATTATCTCCATTGTGTTATGGAGATAAGGGAACTAATCAAATGTCAAGCCCTCTTTTCAAATAATTATATAATAGTCTGTTTGCTTCATATGGTTTTGTGTTTGGCATAGAGCAGTACATCTGTTGCGTGTGGCACCTAAAGTTAAATATTGTTTGAGGGTCCTAAAAAATAAATTCAACCTCAAAATCCTAAGAAGACCAAGTCAAGGAAGGAGGTTGAGTGTAAAGCAAGAAAAATGCTTCATAGGGCCTATGGGTCAACCCTAAGACTGTCTAGGCCAATGGGGTATTAAATAAGTTCCTGGAACATGTTAGTGTCAGTCTAGTCATAATGCCATCGGTGATCAAAATTGCTCCTTGAATTTGCATATTAGGAGTCCCATAATAATCAATTTCACCTTTCCACTAGGTCATGTATTCATTTCAGGTAGTAATTTTTATCAGTTTTCCCTCATGAGGTACTTGTTGATTTTCCTTCCTGTGGTCTTTAGTCATTAGTCACTTTCATTCTCAAAAAATCATATCAGCAGGTCATAGGATGGGTCTCATTAGTTTCTAGGGTCTCACCATGGTCAAATTAATGAGTGAAATGTTAATAATATCATCAAGGTCATGAGGAAGTCAATAAATTCAAAGTCACAGCACCTGGAAGATCAAAAATATATTTTATTCAGTTTGATGCAAGTTTCACCTGAAAACCATGTTTTGAGATGAAAGCATAATACTTTTCCCTTCAGTCACAATTCAGAAGCTGCCATCTCTGACAAGATCATCACCCTGCCTTTCAGAGAATTTTTTCACAACACGTTCAGTGTCAAATCATTTTCCAAGCAGATCCAGCAGAAAGAGCCCAGAAAGAGCTTTCCAATGGTATACTACACTCTCAAAACTGACTTCTGGATTGAAATTTATGCTTAAGTGAAGTAAAAGTCCTTATACCCTCATATACCCCCTATTTCCCATTTTTCCTTAAACTTTGTTTTATTAAAGTTTTATATTTCTTTAATAAATACCTTTTCCCCCTTTCCGATTGTAAATCTCATTATTATATTAAATCCGATCCCAAACCACTTCCCTTCCATTCCTGTTAAAAGAACCTTATGGTAAACATTTTAAAAGTCCATATATATATATATATATATATATATATATATATATATATATATATATATATATATATATATATATATACTCCCCCCCGCTGTTCCCAAGACTTCCCCTTCATGCCTTTAAAACTTATATCAAAGGTTCAAAAATTTATATTATATATATCCCACCTTTCATCGCAATCGCAAAGATCTGCCAATCGCAAAAGCTTCCGATCCATTAATCGCATCTTCCTCTGATGTGATTAATCGCAAGTCCTCCTCCGATCTCCCGATCGCATCACTTCCTAGGATATTCCGGTCACGCCCCTCCTCCGATTACCTGATTGCATCATCGCAATTCCCTTTCTGATTACTCTGATGTGATTGATCGCGCCCCCTTCTCTGATCGCACCGCAAATCCCTTTCTTCTGATGTGATTACCCCCACTCCACTCCGATATTGCGATTGCGATTGACCCTCTGGGCCCACCATACAGTACTTCTTCCCCATTTAAATAAAAAACCCTTTCTCCCTTTGTAAAAGAAATAAAAGGATTTTCAAAGGTTTTTAAAGTACTCCATCACATCGGAACTTTTGTATGGTGCTTTCAAACGCGTCCCACCTCCCGATCTCCGATGCGATTGTTCGCTCGTCACAATCGGTGATATCCTTCGTGCCCATACACTATTTCTTCCGCTCCCGATCCCGCTTTCGATTTCGATTGGCACCTTGGGCCACACCATTTAAATATTTTGCCCATTTGTATTACCAAAGGCCCTTTCCCCTTTGTAAGTCCCCAAATCGTATTTTATTACATTTTTAAAATATTTCTATGGTTTAATCTAATCGCATCGGAAGTATATATTGTGATGCACCTGCCCCACCTCCGATGTTATTGTGATGATAATCCCTGGTCCCACCTTAAGCCCTCTGCTCTTCCAATACAATCATTTTTTGTTTACTCTTAAGGGATTTCGCTGCTCCATTTTATATTGCTCCATTCGACCCAGGCTAATCGCATCGGAAATTTTTGGGTTTTGTTTCAAGAACATTCAACCCTCGATCCCGATTTCAATGCGGACCCCACTGCCTCTCCCTTCCCTTTTCCCATTTAAAATACATTTTTCCCTTCACGAAAGGCGTAATTTCATTTCATTTCTGTTTCAAACAAGCAAATTATAAAAATTCAGTTTTCTTCAAATGGAAAATGGAAAGAAAAAATCTAGAGGCCGAGACCCAAATTCGTAACAGTCACATCTGCAGTTATGTGGTAAAGAGATCTATGTTACAATGTTTCGCCTTCTCACTGACCAGATGTAACACATCTCTTCCTTTACGGAGAGATTATTGGCTCTTGGTTTTCCATCTTTAGTTATGATTTCTCCCCTCTCCATCGATTGATATTCCCACAAAATCTGGCTATTTATTGTAAATGCTAATCATTTGTAAAGGGCTGAAAGTTTGAAGTCTGAAAACTCAGAAATAGGGAAATAGTGTGGCAGTGAGCTCTGCGCTCCATTGTACAGTTTGGCAGGGAATTAATAAAGTGATGTAGCTCTGATTTGTGGGATTCATGTGGTATGATTTTTAGCATATGTCTCACCTTTGTGTTTCATATGTAAATTGTTATGTTTCACCATTCATTCATAAACATTTACAGTTGAATGTTTTTCAAGTTAGAAAGGTAGAATCCATTTTATATGCTCTGCCTTGGGGAATCATTCATAATCTGTGTGTTTTCTTCTGTTCGAAAAGGATTCATTTATTATACCCTTTTTATCTTCTCAACAGTCTTTCCACTCCATCTTATTTCAACTTGATTGCTAAATCTCCTGCCTATCTTGCCCCATGAAAGACCCTGTATCCTGATTTGATTCCTCAGTTCATACTGTCCTCTTGTCCCATGCATCCCTGAAATTTCAGTCATTTATCAAAACTCCTTTTCCCATTTATATATCTAACCTAAAATCAGTTCATTATTGTGTTATTGGATATATATTCTACGGAGAGAGCCATCTCTTGTCCTTTTAGGGCTAGCTATAAGGCTAAGTGTGGTTTTAGTTGTTACCTTGATTTTCCTTTTTCAGTCTGAGGTTCAGATTGGGTGCTAACAACTCTGGCGACCATACTGGGGAATATTGTTTAGCATAGAAGATTAATCACCCCAATAATATTTTCTCGGTAAAGAATGACAGAGTATTATATCTGAATGTTGATGGTGAACAAAAATAAGATGCATATAAAGGCTGAAAACATTCACCTGGCGACTCCATTCACTGAAAGATCCAGAAAATCAAATCCTTCATGGTGACTCCACTGCAGGAAGATCAATAGCTTTAAGATCTTTGTTTTAAGATGGAACATATTGCAAGAAGGTATGCTCACATGAGCCAAGATCATATTCCAGGTTTCCCAAATAAAATTCCCAAGGTGGATTGGCTTCAAGATTTGCCTATGTTCAGAAATGTGGAAGGTAATGATGCTGCTCTTCATCTGGTGAAATTTCACATTCATGTGCATAAATTAAAGATCAATTTTCCTGAAGACTGTTTGATGAAAATGTTTATGGCTACTCTGGAAGATGAAGCTCGATCTTGGTATGAAAATTTTCCCCTTGCTTGTATTTATGGTTTAAAATATTTTCATACCATATTCTTTGAAAGGTACAAAGAATATTCTTTGTCTTTAATGTTAGTTCAGAACTGTTGCGAACATGTTAACAGTTTCATTGAAAATCTTGAGAATTTTTATGGAGATGCTGAATTCATGAACACAAAAATCATGGAAGCATTGTATGAAAATCCGTTTCAGCAGCACGCATAAATCTTAAAAGATTCTTATCAAGATCAGCAAGTTGAAGATTTCCATATGGTTGAAAATCATGGAAGACAGAGTTTTATTTGAGATCTGATTGAAATAAAGGATGATATGCAGGAAAATGATGTTTCAGTCTCAGATAGCGATAGAGTTAAACTAGAACTGGATTTAAAATGTGATGCTAATGAGTATGTTGTCCCCAATCCCATCATGGAGTGATCTATTGTTAAGGACACCTCAAATGAAGAAAATATAGTTACAGATCTAAATGCGCTCATCCCATCAGAACTAGATCTTCACAAGGAGGTAATCCATTCCCTTAAAGAAAAACAAGACGAGATCTTTGTTCAAGTAAGTGAAAGAGTTTCTTTGGATGAATTTATGGTAGATGATAGAAATGATAGTGTTGGATCTCAAGAACCATCTGAAGTTTCTTCTCTTATGATTGATGAATATGATGAGAAACATGACAATCTGGTTGTCATATCATATGAAGATGACCAACAATATATTCAGATTATAGAAGATCAGAGCGTTCAGGACTGCCATTCAGATTCTTCTTCCTATGTCTCATGTTTTGAAAAATGTTTTCAAGAGGAAATTCGCTCATCTACTTGTTCAAAATTTTTTGAAGACCAGGAACACACTCTTACTGAGGTACATTGTGAAGGAAGATCAGAATCAAGAGAAAAAGACAACTTGTTTCTTCAGAAGGAGGTAAATATTCATGTTTTTCAAGATCCAGTGTAAAATTTATTGTAGTCAGTAGTGAAGGTAATTATTGCAGTATTCAGTGATGAAGGAGATCATGGCCAACCATGCCTTTGGATGCCCAGTTGCAAGTATCTATTGTTGACCAGAGGATCTGATCAGGAGAATCAATCAAGGAGGCATATTCTTGATTGGTTACATTGGCATTTTGATATATCATGATGGTACATTGGCCTTCCAGAAACACATGTGGTTATCATCAAGATTTGAAACCTCAAGTCTTGGTCATATACTACCACCAAAGCTTCAAATGTCAAGTTTTTCTAGGTTAGCTTTGAGTCAATTTTGATTCAGTTTGTTGGGTCAAGTTCCTTTCAGTATTCAGTTTGGTATTTAGCTTTTGACTCCATGCCCAATGGATAAGGCTACCTGGTCTACAGTGTTCTTGGCACCTCCAAGGAGCTACCATCCCCATTAGAGCCAATGTTAGTTTCAGTCTAGTCATACTGCCATCGGTGATCAAAATTTCTCTTTGCATTTGCATATTAGGAGTCCCATAATAATCAATTTCACCTTTCCGCTAGGTCATGGATTCATTGATGGTAGTAATTTTTATTAGTTTTCCCTCATGAGGTACTTGCTGATTTTCCTTCATGTGGTATTTAGTCATTAGTCACTTTCATTCTCAAAAAATCATATCAGCAGGTCATAGGATGGGTCTCATTAGTTTCTAGGGTCTCACCATGGCCAAATTAATGATTCAAATGTTAATAATATCAGCAAGGTCATGAGGAAATCAATAAATTCAAAGTCACAACACTTGGAAGATAAAAAAGAAATTTTATTCAGTTCCATGCAAGTTTCACCTCAAAACCATGTTTTGAGGTGAAAGCATAATACTTTTCCCTTCAGTCACAATTTAGAAGCTGCCATCTCCAACAAGATCATCATCCTGCCTTTCAAAGAATTTTTTCACAACATTTTATGCATCAAATAATTTTCCTATTAGATCCAACAGAAAGAGCCTGGAAAGAGCTTTCCAATGGTATACTACACTCTCAAAACTGACTTCTGGATTGAAATTTATGCTTAAGTGAAGTAAAAGTCCTTATACCCTCATATACCCCCTATTTCCCATTTTTCCTTAAACTTTGTTTTATTAAAGTTTTATATTTCTTTAATAAAATCCCTTTTCCTCCTTTCCGATTATAAATAGCATTATTATATTAAATCCGATCCCAAACCACTTCCCCTCCATTCCCGTTAAAAAAACCTTATGGTAAACATTTTAAAAGTCTGTATATATATATATATATATATATATATATATATATACTCCCCCCTACCGTTCCCAACACTTCCCCTTCATGCCTTTAAAACTTATATCAAAGGTCTGAAACTTTATATTATATATATCGCGCCTTTCATCGCAATCGCAAAGATCTGCCAATCGCAACAACTTCCAATCCATTAATCACATCTTCCTCTGATGCGATTAATCGTAAGTCCTCCTTTGATCTCCTGATCGCATCACTTCCTCTGATCTTCCGATCGTGCCCCTCCTCCGATTACCTGATCGCATCATCGCAAGTCCCTTTCTGATTACTCCGATGTGATTGATCGCGCCCCCTTCTCCGATCGCACCACAAATCCCTTTCTTCCGATGCGATTACCCCCGCTCCACTCCGATATTGCGATTGCGATTGACCCCCTGGGACCACCATACAGTACTTCTGCCCCATTTAAATAAAAAAACCTTTCTCCCTTTGTAAAAGAAATAAAAGGATTTTCAAAGGTTTTTAAAGTACTACATCGCATCAGAACTTTTGTATGGTGCTTTCAAACGCGTCCCACCTCCCGATCTCCGATGCGATTGATCACTCGTCGCAATCGGCGATATCCTTCACGCCCATACACTATTTCTTTTGCTCCTGATCCTGCTTCCGATTGTGATTGGCACCTTGGGCCGCACGATTTAAATCCTCCACCCATTTGTATTACCAAAGGCCTTTTCCCCTTTGTGAGTCCCCAAATCGAATTTTATTACATTTTTAAAAGATTTCTATGGTTTAATCTAATCGCATCAGAAGTATATATTGTGATGTTCCCACCCCACCTCTGATGCGATTGCGATGATAATCCCCAGTCCCACCTTAAGCCCTCCGCACTTCCAATAAAATGATTCCTTCCTTTTATATAAAGTGAAAAATAATATTTTGTTTACTCTTAAGGGATTTCCCCGCTCCATTGTATATTGCCCCATCCGACCCAGGCTAATCGCATCGAAACTTTTTGGGTTTTGTTTCAACAATGTTCAACCCCCGATCCCGATTTCAATGCGAACCCCACTATCTCTCCCTTCCCTTTTCCCATTTAAAATACATTTTTCCCTTCACTAAAGGCATAATTTCATTTCATTTCTGTTTCAAACAAGAAAATTATAAAAAGGTCATTTTTCTTCAAACGGAAAATGGAAAGCAAAAAATCAGAGGCCGAGACCCAAATTCATAATAGTCACATCTGCAGTTATGTGGTAAAGAGATCTACCTTACAATGTTTCACCTTCTCACTGACCAGATGTAGCGCAGCTCTTCCTTTATGGAGAGATTATTGGCTCTTGGTTTTCCATCTTCAGTTATGATTTCTCCCCTCTCCGTCGATCGATATTCCCACAAAATCTAGCTATTTATTTTAAATGCTAATCATTTGTAAAGGGTTGAAAGTTTGAAGTCTGAAAACTCAGAAATAGGGGAATAGTGTGTCAGTGAGCTCTGTGCTCCATTGTACAGTTTGGCAGGGAATTAATAAAGTGATGTAGCTATGATTTGTGGGATTCATGTGGTATGAGTTTTAGCATATGTCTCTCCTTTGTGTTTCATATGTAAATTTTTATGTTTCACCAGTCATTCATAAACATTTCCAGTCGAATGTTTTTCAAGTTAGAAAGGTAGAATCCATTTTATATGCTCTGCCTTGGGGAATCATTCATACTCTATGTGTTTTCTTCTGTTTGAAAAGGATTCATTTATTATGCATTTTTCAGCTTCTCAACAGTCTTTCCACTCCATCTTATTTCAACTTGATTTCTAAATCTCCTACCTATCTTGCCCCATGAAATACCTTGTATGTTGATTTGATTCCTCGGTTCATACTGTCCTCTTGTCCCATACATCCATGAAATTTTAGTCATTTATAAAAACTCCTTTTCCCATTTATATATCTGGCCTAAAATCAATTCATTATTGTGTTATTGGATATCTATTCTACGGAGAGAGCCCTCTCCTGTCCTTGTAGGGCTAGCTACAAGGCTGAGCATGGTTTTAGTTGTTACTCTTATTTGCCTTTCTCAGCCTGAGGTTCAGATTGGGTGTTAACAGAACACACCAAGATTTGAAAGAGTCAGCTCCTTCAAAAAATTATTTAATTGAACCCCTGCTGGTAGAAAAATTAACAACTAATTGAATTAGAATTATGACATGCTTATATCTACTCCATGTCTTTCTTGAGCTATCAGTAGTTTTCAAACCAAGTACATTCTTTCTTCAAAATTAAAAAAAATCATATATGAATGCCATTCTAATCTGGGATCACCAATAATATCTACAAGAGCACTGCCCATCCTTAAAATTATGAAAATAATTTTGATCCCTCAAAACAATCTCTCTCTTGGAAATCTTAGAGATAACTTGACGGTGGTGTGACAGTCAACAAAAAAAATTATTTTTCAAGAGTCTTAGCTGTTCAACGTGATGTGCCAATGATTCCAAAAGAAGCGGCCAACTTCTCACAATGCTTCCAGAGAATTTTCTGCTTTTTCTCCTCCTCCACATAGTGCAACACATTCTTAATATTCACAGTTCGATACATGTCCTTCTGACTTCATCTGCCCAACCAATTTTTTCAGCTCTGAATAAATCTCCTCTTTTTCTAGATGAATGTTATCTCTTATTAAAAATATGGACATTTGGTTTTTTACTTGAATCCAACTACATCCTGGTCACTTTTTAAAGCCCCTGTCTTTCATCATTGTTCTTATCTTTGTTGCTTCATCCCACATGCCACTGCCAGAAAAAATATCTGATATGAGGACATACGTTTCATGGTATTGTAGTTGTAATGCCATAAGGCCATTTTCTACATGTCTACCTATTTCCATATTATCATGAATTTTTCACCCACCTAGAAATGCTCCCCACACAAGAGGATCAGTTTCAACTGGCATTTTGTTGATAAAGTCTTCCACCTCATCCAAGTGCCCAACATGGCCAAGAAGGTGGACCATGCAACCAAATTTCTCTACTCCACTAATGACACCATACTCTACAGTTATCAAATTGAAATATTTACAACCTTTTTCCACTAGAGCAGCATGGCCGCAAGCACATAGAGCACCTATAAAGGTGACAGAATCGGGACATATTCCTAGTTGCATCATCTACCCAAACAATTTTAGAATCCCTATACCTCAGCCATGCTGAGCACATTTGGAAATTATGGCATTTCATGAAACCACATTTCTTTTAAGAATTTTCTCAAAAACCTTCAGTGAATCCTCTACATCCCCAGATTTTTCATACATGTCAACAAGGGAACTCCCCATGATAACACGTGATCCAAATATATGTATATAGTGGGCATGGACCTCCTTATTTTTTTGTAGAGCTGAATGTGAGAAATATGATCACGAAGGTGACAATGGGTGATGTCCTCAAGTAACTTTTGGGTTTTTATTTGATAATTGAATCTATATTTTGAAGAATAGATTTTAGAGGTAGCAATGAAGTGCTTTTCTCTTTGGATTGATGGAGTGAGTTTGTCCCAACAACTTTGCAATGCTAAATTTCTATTTTTTTTATATCATTTTTAAATTCATTTCTCTTTCAATACAATATCAGTCAGCAACCCTGAGGGTTATGTTTGAAAATATTCTGAATCCTTGCAAACCAACATCCTTGTGGAAGTGTTAATGGTTTAATTTTTGGATCTCTTTCTGAAGATATTATCAACTACCACATGTTATTTAGTTTGAATAAATAACATGAGAATCTACATAAATAAGATATAAATAAATAACTCTTTTATAAGGTAAATGATACTACATAAAGACAAAATTAATTGTCCATCAAAGTTACTCGTTTGACAACATGCATTGTTTATGGTCTTTGGAGCAGGTTTCATCTTCTTCAAGAGTTTGATGAGGACAAAAGAAGTTGTTGAAGATGCCTAGTTAGTCATAATAGGCAGTGCTGGAAAACTCATTCTAATGACATTATGGTTGAGACTTGTTTGAATGATGATCATGGAAGTTACTCTTGAATCATAAATTTGTTGAAGGTTCTAGCTCAATTACAAAGTAAATTTCTGCTCTTCTCCTTTTTCCTTCATTGAAAAAAAATAAAAATAGTGGTTTTGAGTTCTTTATGTAATCTTATTCTAAGAGTTGAATTATTCTTTTGAAATTATTGTGTTGGTTTTCAGAAACTACTTTGGATTGGAAATGAATCATGCATTTATAGCTTCTTTCTAAATTGCACTTTCAACCATTTCTTGGTACTTTTGAGGGCACTCATCCAAAGAGTGGTGTTCTTTGTGAGTGAGGAGGATATGAATCATGATATAGTAAGACATTCATTTGGTTAAAGTTACTACATTTAGGAAGTATTGGCCATAGTTAAGAGGTTTTGGTTGGTGAAATGTTGTGAGTTAATGAGATTGTCTTAATAGGTTACACTAAAATGTTGTTTCAAAAACATTTGAGGCAGCGTGAGGGGTATAGAGATTCAGAAAAGTTCTTTCTATCATATACTCGAGTAGAGGACCTGTAATTATTTCAGTAGTTCATATTAGCATAGATGATAAGAAATCTAATATGATATTTACTAATATTTTTGTAAAGAATATATGGGTGGAAAGAATTTGGCATCTTTTAGAAGCCTTTCTTTGAATCACTTCACTTGATTGGCTAGTTGAAAGGGTTTCTAGCATCCAACTTTTTTTTCTATCTCACGATATTGGGTGAAATCAACTAGCCATAAATACACTCTCCAATGGGAACATTCCTTGTTCCAATTTCAAATGAGAATGTATCACTAATTTGATACATATAATTGATTTATAAATCTCTAGATTCAATGCCAAAATTTTCAACTTTATCATCCCCTCATTGGAAATAGAAGACATTTTTACAAATTGATCAAGATCGGTATTTTCAGTAGAATACCTATCAACATGAAGGCTATTATGGTGAATGAAACTATGAAGTGGAAAATACATACAATATGATAAATATTTAGATATATCCTTAGCTCCTTTGGCATAAAATAAGTGCCCTGATCAAGCATACCCCCATGGCTCACCACCCATATTTCCCTCCAAATCCCATTTGCTATCAAACTAATTGTAATTTTACTCAACAACTCCAGCATAAACAATGGAAAATCTTGGAGCTAAAACTGGGGATGATTGTTCCACAGATATGCAGTCACCTCTAACATAAATGAGATGCATTCCGTTGTTTGGTAATATTAACATCAATGACAAAATGAAAGGCAAAACCAAATGGCAGAGATACAAAGCCACCTATTTCAATTGATGTAGATGCAATCGAAAAGGAAGAGGAAATAAATCTTCTTCTTATGCCTTCTTCCCCTATTGTTTCTCCTGATGCATTGAATCTATTTCTTTCTCCTTCTCCCTTACACCTTTTCTTTCGAAATTCAAATATCCCAGTCTTATCAAGGATTTGTGCTTTCAATTTTTTTTAAGCAACAACATATATAGTAAGTGGAATGGTAGTTAAGTGATGGAGCTCACTATAACCATACCTGGGCAATGTGATTGTTGTCCACAACTAGAGACAATGTTTCATATCCTTATTGGGAAGTCCAACAAAATCAATGTGTGGCTTATTTGAATACAACAGTTGCAAATTAATGATTTTTAGACATTCAAGATATCTTTATAAGTGAGGGTGAAAATGAGATTATTCCTTTTATTTGTTCTACTCAACCATCAAATCTCACTGAAGGCTCTAGTCCTATTAAGATCATAAAATAATTTGAACAACGAATTAATGGGAGTAAAATTTTGATTGGTTGCAAAACGGTGGATCTAGTGAAAGAATACAGTTCGATGAAAGAGAGCCCTCATGTGCCTAGTTATGTTCCCTACATTGATTATTTTCTATTTTTTATTAATGGATGTAGGACAGATCTCTATTTAATAATTATATATCTACTCATGTTTTCCTCAAACACTGATCGAAAGGCCATAAACCATTTTTTACAACTCCTCTTTCTCTTGCTGTATCAGAGTGGAAAATTTTTCAGCAAAATGGTAGTTGAAGACCACACATTTGGTAAAAAAATCCCATTATCCTCTTCTAATAGGTATCCAATAAATTTTTGTACACTACATCAAAAAAATGGAATAAAGGTCAACCTTACTTGATTACCTTTGGAGGCTAGATGGAGAGGACATATTACCATTCACTACAACCTGACATATAACATCCTAGGAAAACATACCAATTCCATTTTCTCACACATTTATCACCAAATCCTATCAATTTCATGTCAAACTGGTTTGGACCCAGTATGAGCTAATTAGGTGGTGCTTATCTCACAGTTCTACACCAGCATTATGTACGTTGAAAACACTTTTTGACAGGAAAGAAGAAACATTTTGGACATACAATAGCACACTTGGAAGGTCATTGACAACTTTTTTGAGCTATGTTTGAAAGGCCAAGTCGCCACCTTCACCATCAAATAGTGAAGGTGGAGGGAAACCTTCGCCTTGACCAAAAGTTGGGTGAAAGATTATTAACAAGTTTGTGCTTATTATATTTGATGATATACACATGTACACTGCAGTAAAGCCTTGAAGGACCACCTCAAGCACATAAATTAGGTATTGTCTATGTTAAAATAAAAACATTTTTATGCAAAAAGTACCAAATGCATTTTTGGAGAAAAGAAATTGACTTCGTACATAAACCATATTATATCAAAAGGCTATATAAAGGTAGATACAAACCCAAAAACATATCTAATTGCAAGGATTCCATGGGTTAATGAGATATTACCAAAATTTTATAAAAATGTATACTCATATTACAATTCCCTTATCTGAGATACCTAGGAAGGATTCTCTTCAATTGAATTAGAAAGCATAATAATATTTTCATCCTATGGAAAAAAGTAATGTCCTCCACTCTAGTACTGACTATTCCATACTTCTTTAAACAAATCATAATTTCATAGGATGCATTCTGATTCATAATCAACACAGTACTAATGCAACATGAACGTGGAGGCATATGCCTTGTCAATGGAACATGTACAACTGGCATAAGGTTGTACGATTTTGGAAGAGGTTAGAGGAGGCATAGCTTCCACCTTTATAGTCACATTAGCCTTCAATTTATTTTCTTTTTCATTCTGGTTAGGGTCACTATGCACACCTTTTTTATTCCAATGTGAATCAGATGTAGGGCTTGCTAAAATTCTTTTTCCTGAGATTTTTTTTTCTTATAACATTTTCCCTCATTTGGGTTTCCCGCCCTCTGGGATTTGGATTGGGTATCTGTTGCTACTGCTGAACTAAACCTCCTTCGCTAACCATGAAATATGCACACAAATTTTTCTTTATTTGGGTTGTCTGGGGGTGGGGAGTGGGCGCCAAGGAAATTATGACCGCGCATAAATTATGACCACACATTTCAATTCAAGCTGCATTGATGAAGTAGCCATGGAGACACGATACCAATTCGAGAATTTCTAGGTGTCCCATATGAAACAGTAGGAATTTGCAGATTGTTTCTTTTAGAATCTGTTAAAGAAAAATGAGGAAACAATGTTCGACTCCACTGAAGTCATGCATATTTAGAATTTTTTAAAACCATTTCCTCCCATGGAAGTCGGGCTGCTGTTAAAACTGGCACATAATTCCTTCACCCAACCACTGAATATATCTCATGTAACTGAAATACTCATCATCTTAATAATCCATATCAAATTAAAATTGTTCGGGAAAATGTTCATCTTCTGAAGGAGGTTCTGAATGATCATCATCTTCCTCAGATTTAATGACATAATGACACATTTCTTAATCAACCTCCAACTTTACTTGACTAACAACAATCATTAAAATATCTTCAAACTCACTGGATTCCTTCTCTACTCTATGAGACTCATGACTCGTCATTGCACTAATTTTTGCAAGAAAAAGACCGGCTTCACCATCCTTTTCTAGGAAAATACTGCACAACATCAAAACCCTTAAGCCTCTCATACCATGGATTGTTGTCCTTTAGTTGATAGACAATTTTGTAATATCAACAGTGTAACAGATAACTCAAGATGGATAAAACTAGAAATACACTTCGCCAATTCGATACTGAGTCCTAGCCATTTAAAAAGAAAGTCCCCTCAGATCATACTATACTGAGTCTTGGCCAATTAAAAATAAATTCCCTTTAGATATACGATATTTTAATTTTAGAGGAAAAGGAGTTGGTTAAAATTTGGGGCAAAAGAAAATGGAAAAAAGGATAAGCAACCATATTAACACAATAGCTTCTGCATAAATACTCCCATATCACAAATGAAACGAGAAGCCTATGCAAAAAATATCGCTATGCTATGAAGAATGGAAGATAGATAAAAAAATGCCTTGAGAGTACAACATTTCTCTTCGTTGTTATGAAGGGCATCTATCAAATTGGTGTACTTCAATTTATATATCATACATCACGATTGTAAGTGTATCCTCTTATTAATCAGATAAATAATAGTATTATTCCCTTGTCAAATCATGGTAGAAACATCCTGGGTTGTGACCTACATTTGGAGATAAAACTGGGTTGTGACCTGCATAAGTAAGACTACATTTGGAGATAAAACTAGCTAATTTCTAGACAAAAATGATAATTCCAAGGAATTAAATATTTCAAAATTTCATACAAGCCTCTCGTACTATATGTAAATCTTGTCTCAACATTTTTGCATCCTTGATGGCATCAAGGATATAAATATATTATGATTCATCCTCTAATAAGGGTAAGAAGCCTGAGGCCAATGTTGCCAGTCAAAAGTAAGGATCTTCCAGATTTTCTAGGAGGTAAAGACCATGATATATTTGTATTATCAATGGATTCTCCTCCAACTCGGGGATATCATCATGTTCTTCACAAGAATATTTTGCATGTCTGTCAGTATTAAGTATCCTATTTTCTAGTATTTCAATTATATGTACAAAAACTACTCGAAAACTATTCCAATCCTATGTACAACAGCCACTAGGAAACTAGATGTTCCATGGTCACTAGCATCAAAATCATGTGAGAAAAATTGCTGAAAATACACGATCTTTTGTCTCTTATTTCCTTTCTTGTAGTCACTTCACATTAAAAATTAAATGTGTTATTTTGACAAGCACAGTAGGGGGAACATTTTTAAAACTATCATAATCTTGAAGATATTCTATAACTTCTCTAATACCTATTTCTCCAACTTCTTTGAATATATGCATAGTTATGTTCCCTACATTGATTATTTTCTATTTTTTATTAATGTATGTAGGAGGGATCTCTATTTGATAATTATATAGCTACTCATGTGTTCATCGAACATTGATCCAAAGGCCATAAACAATTTTTTATAGCTCCTCTTCCTCTTGATGGATTAGAGTGGAAAATTTTTCGGCAAAATGGGAGTTGAAGACCATACATTTGGTAACAAAATCCCATTATCCTTCTCTAACATGTATCCAATAGATTTGTTTATATTACATCAAAAAAATGGAATAAAAGTTAGCCTTACTTGGTTACCTTTGGATGGTAGAGGGAGATGACATCTTACCATTCACTACAACCTGACATATAACATCCTAGTCAAACATACCAATTCCATTTTCTCACACATTTATCACCAAATCCTATCAATTTCATGTTAAATTGGGTTGGACCGCGTATGGGCCCATTAGATGGTTCTTATCTCACAGTTCTACACTAACATTATGTAACTTGAAAACACTTTTTGATAGGAAAGAAGAAGCATTTTGTACATGCATTAGCATGCTTGGAAGGTCATTTCCAACTTTCTTGAGCTATGTTTGAAAGGTTAGGTCACCACCTTCACCATCAAATAGTGAAGTTGGAGGGAAACCTTCACCTTTACCAAAACTTGGGTGAAATATTCTTAACAAGTTTGTGCTTGTTATCTTTGATGATATACACATGTACACTATAGTAAAACCGTAAAGGACCACCTCAAGTACATAAATTAGGTATTTTCTATGTTAAAAAAAAAAAATTATGAAAAATTACGAAATGCATTTTTGGCGAAAATAAAGTGACTTAGTACATCGACCATATAATATAAAATGGCCATGTAAAGGTCGACCCAAACCCAAAAACATATCTAATTGCAAGGATTCCAAGATTTAATGGGAAGTTACCAAAATTTTATAAAAATGTATGCTCATATTACAACACCCTTATTTGAGATACCTAGAAAGGACTCTTTTCGATGGAATTAGAAAGCATAACAATATTTTCATCCTATGGAATAAAGTAATGTCCTCCACTCTAGTACAGCCTATTCCATACTTGTTTAAACAAATTATAATTGCATAGGATGCATTTTGATCCAGAATCAACAAAGTACTAATGAAAGATGAACATGGAGGCAGATGTCTTGTCAATGGAACATGTAAAACTGAAAAAAGGTTGTATGATTTTGGAAGAGATTAGAGGAGGCATAGCTACCACCTTTACAATCACCTTAGCCTTCAATTTATTTTCCTTTTCATTCTGGTTAAGGTCAATATGCATGTTTTTTTTATTCGTTTGTGAATCAGATGTAGGGCTTGCTAAAGTGTTTTTTATTGATTTTTTTTTGCTTATATAGAATATGGTAATCATGTCACCTTTATGGGAAGATGTAAGGACTTAAAATATGGTAACTGGATGACCTTTATGAGAAGATGTAAGGACTTAACAGACATGTAATTTTGGGCAAGTTTTCATTTTTTGAAGAAAAGGGAAGAAATAGAGTCCCATTTACATGCAAGTGCAGAATGCACATAAAAAATGTAATTTTAATTCAAAGTAGGATAAAAATTACACATTTTTATTTGGAAAATATAGAAGTCCAATTTTTTTTAAAAGTAGGAATCCCAAATGCATCATCTTTATCCACATATAGGATTGAAGAATATGTTGGAAGGTTAACAATGTTGTTATCCATATGATGCCATCGGCTAGATATAAGAGTCACTAACAAAATGAAAATAAATTGATATCTACATTTGTTGATTGTTTTCTCATCAATGAAACATGTTGATTGAAATATTATGAATCTCATATAATTTCTTTGGAATATTTCCATGTTTGACGAGTTGATATTTCCTCAGATGAGGAAGATGCAAGAGTATGCATCCTATCAAACCATGATTCCAGAATTCCAACCTGATTGGACAAAGAATTTAACAACTGAAGAAAGAGATAATGAATTTCTATGGAAAATACTGTCATCTGGAATATTTTTCAAGTTAATGTGCTTTATACTGAAATTTTTAAATTCATAATATCATATTTCTTTACATAATTACTATTGAAATGTCGAGAGGTTTCTAAAGGAATATGCAATTGACAATTTGTTTGTTCTTATCACATCAAGCAGGGGAAAGGAGATGCCTTAATTCAGAGCTTTGGCATATCTGTGTCGGACCGCTTGTGTCCTTACATATTGTTGGGAGCAAGGTTGTTTATTTTCCATAGGGTTACAATGAGTAGGTGAGGTGGTTGCTCACTAATTTTTGATTTGCAATCTTATTTTGGATACAAATGTCTGAAAATAATGAATTCTTATCTTCTTTTCATCGTAAAATGTGATCCTAGTATTTTGAAATTTTAATGCTATGTAATGAAACTGATCATAATCAATGTGATTTTAGGTAGTTGCTTCAACAAACAAGGAGGTTTATTCTGAAATATCCAATTATCTGAATTTTCCAACTCAATTAATCTGGCAACTTCACAATGTTAAAACGCATGTGGGTTCTCTCCATTTCATCCTTGCTTTGGTTGTGAACACTTTTATTGATATCACTATATATACAATATTTACAATTTAATAAACACCTTATTGAATTCCAGGAAGATCTGGAAGCAGATGAATTATTTGCTCAAATGACATTGCAAGTTCTTAATGTTGTAAGATGTTTTCAATTTCATTATATGTGCTTTGTTGTAATTTCCAATTTTGGTGAGAAATGATTTGGTACTAGTTCCATTTGTGCAGGGAAATAAAAGTTGATGATATTGTGCAACAAGAGAAAACATATTTTTATTTTGGTTCTGACCTCGGCACACCAAGCAAGCAATCGAATAATTAATTTTGTAAAACGTTGACTGCAAGCGACACTAGCACCGATGATAGGTTTTATGTTTCACGACGCGCTGTGGAAAAAGTTTGTCCTCCACTTTTGCGGTTCTTATTTTCCCATAGTTGTTGTTCTATTTGTGATTTAATAGATAAGTGCTTAGAATTTTAGACATTTTTTAAGAGAAGACTGCATTCTTTGAAGGAGAAAAAGGTAAGGGTATTTTTCATAATTGTATCCTATTAAGTTTTGTTTGTTTTGGGTAGGATTTCACTCAGCAACCACCTTTCCAGGAAATGAGAGCTAGGGATATTCATGACAACGAATGGAAATTTTGGTATATTTTTTAGGGTAAGTTATAACAATTATTTGATGTTGTTTTGGAATAAAAGTGGAAAGTGAATATGTAATTATTTGTAGTTTATTTTGATACTCTTATATCATTGCAATGAAATTTGAAATGTATATAGGTTGTGCATATATTGAAGATTGTTATATTGAAGCTATATTTCCGGTTAGTATTGAATTTATGTCTTGTCTTATTCTTTTTTAGTTTCTTGTTGTAATCTTGTGTCAACAATACTTTGCTCCACCCGTTAGATTTCTACTGACCAGTTTTATTGTTGACGTATCACTGCTTCTTAAAGATAAATAGAGGAAACGATACAACTACAAAAGTAGAACATGAGACATTCTTAGTAGAAATTTCTAGCTTTGTTGTGTTTGATTATGTTGGATAAAATCAAAATTGCAATGTATCATAAGCATGATAATTCAAAATACTAGGATATAAATGTGTGCTTCTATTTTCATTTATTACTTTAGTTGAAGATAACATTTCATCAAAAAATGTTGAACACTGAGAACACAGTAGGTACAAAATTTATTCTATAGTGACATTTTATTTACTTTTTTTATACGGGTGATTTGGCTATATAGTGACCACTATTGCCCAATTGAAGAATTTTTTTAGGGTTTCTTTCTTTTATGGGGAAAAGTGACATTAACGATATTGCTTATGTTGAGGTATATATCATATAAATATTTTATAGTATACTTTAGTTTATATTCTAGTGTTCATCGACTTTCATGTCTTATACTTTGCATTGTATCTTTTTTTTCTAGAAAAAGGAACTTAGTATTGATGGTAAGAAGCAGGAATTGAAGAAACGGGAGAAAAATGACACTAGAACGATAAAATGAAAATTAAAGAGAGAGAGAAGAAAATTGGTCTAGTGATACCTGTAGAGCCAATATCCCACATAAGACACACACACGGACTGATGGCCAAGCTTTCAGAGTTGGTGAATTTACCTACAATGTCTTGGCGATGGAATAATAATGTGTTAAAGTGACAAAACCATATTTCATGTGTAAATTTTACTCCAACCAATATTAAGTTGGAAAATCATATTGTAATACTTGACATTTTATATAATATAATTTATGTGGTTGAAATTATCTATAGTTGCACTTAGTATTACTTAGTATTGTAATTAGTAACTTTGTGTTTTCATATCAGATGAACATGTATATTGTTTGACATTTTTTTTTATTTAGTTGCAAAATCATACTAATTAAATTATGTTTATTAACAATGAACACATAAAATCAATATAAAATTATAAAATTAGTAGCTTTTTATGTTTATTAATGATGAACACAAATAAAATGAATATACGACTAAATTAGTAGTTTATTATGATTGTTAATGAAAGTAAATGAAATGAATATAAACTACTAAAGTAGTCATTTATATAATGAATATGACACTACCAAAAAAATATAAATGACTACTGCAAATGATAAATTTTTGATTTCAAATAGTGACTAAATTTTGCATATATACGACTATTAGTAGCTAATTTACAGTACCTTATAACACGACTAAAATTTAGTCATATTTTTTTGGTCATTAATTGGTTTCAAACAGTGACTAAAATTTACATATATACGACTATTAGTAGCTAATTTACAGTATCTTATAACACGACCAACATTTTGGTCATATTTCTTTGGTCATTAATTGGTTTTCTCGGGTGATCATTTAGTAATATATTTTGTTGAACATTGATTTGGTCATTGATTTGGTCATTGATTTAATCATTGATTTGGTCATTAATTGTGAAAATTAATGACCAAATCAATGATTAAATCAATGACCAAATCAATGAATAAATTAATGACCAAATCAATGGTTAAACCAATGGCCAAATCAATGACCAAATCAATGACTAAATTAATGACCAAATCAATGACTAAATTAATGACCAAATATACTACTAGAAAACAAAATTTAGACAACCAATTAATGACCAAGCTAAAAACGACTAAAGTTGGTCACGTTATAAGAGACTGTAAATTAGCTACTATTGGTCACCGACCGAAAAATAGTCGTTTATATGCAAATTTTAGTCATTTTTTTAGTAACTAATTAGTCATTTTTTACTAATGGTAGGTTATGATGTCAATGCGCCATTTTTAAAATGGTCTAACAACGATAATATGATGCATCAGTGTTGGTAGTTTGCAGATCATATGATCAAATATCTGGCATGCATGACAACTTCTGACCACGAGGATGCAGTCGCGAAATATGGTAGGCCAAAAGTAATCGGCGTGGAGTATATTCTGCGCGATAGTGTATCCAGACAAATTTCCACCACAAGCCCCAACATGACAATCATTTAGAACTTTCTTGGCCTCCTCATGAGTGAGGTACCTCCTTCAAATAGTATCGACACCATGACGATTAAGTGGATCGCCAATGATTAGATAATATTTGGCTTGGTATCAAATACGTCATTGTTGAGAGCGAGAGGTATTGGGCTGAAAAGTATTGGTTTGGAGAGAAATGATAAAATCCCCATACCAAGGATTACATGATTCGATCAGAAACAGAGACTCATCGAGAATTGATGGTTTTGATGTAGCATCAGTACTATCAGAGGGAAGGTAGCAGAGAAACTCAACCAAAACTAAAGACTTCTTTGACTTGGATTTGATGAATTGCAAATAAAATTCATTTAAAATGACAATCCATTTTGAATACTTTCACCGCAAAAATTGACATGACATAATGTATGTCATGGGGTTGCAATCTGAAATGACAATGGTTTTCCGGAACATGATATATGGCGAAATATTTGGACATCTTGAATGACCTCCAAGGCAAGATTTTCGATGTATGAATACTACAATTATGTATCATTGAGATTATGACTCAAATAATATATCGGATGTTGTATCCCATCTTCTTCTTGTACCAATACCATAACAATGGTCATATCAGCCGCAGTGATATATAATAAATAATCACTCTGATAATTGGGGGGATACATTAATGACACATGGACAAGCGTATCCTTGAAAACATCAAATAATCTTGCGCAACCTTATCCCAATGGAAGGAAATCCCATTTTTCAAGAGACGAGTAAATCCTTTAGCCATTCCAGCGTAGTTAGGTATGAAAATCCTTAGGAAATTAGCCTTTCCTTCAAATTTTTTTAACTGAAGTAAATTTGATGGCGCGGGAAAATCAAGAATGGCTTGGACCTTGAGTGGATCAAGTCAAATTCCTTCTTTTGAGACGTTGAATCCTATCAAACAACCAAAAACAACACAAAACACACATTTGTGTGGATTTAGGCGTATTTTGTATCAGTCCGATTTCGTGAATGCGTGGGTAAATTGTCTAGATAAGGTTAAACAATGTGCTTGATGTCATTGAAAGCATAATCAATTTCTCTCTGGAATGTTGCCTCGACATTCTTTAAACCAAATGGGAGTTTACGAAAAGTGAATGTGCCCCAGGGATAGATGAATTTTGTCTTATATTGGTCCTCTAGGAGGAGATTGATTTGATTATAACCGAAGAATCCATCCATGAACGAAAACATATTTTCCACATCCAGCACAATCGTCAATAATCTCATTGATAAAGGGAGTAGGGTAGTTTTCTTTTGGACAAGAAAGATTGACATCCTGATAATCGACACACACTCTAATTTTTCCTTGTTTCTTCATGACAATAACAATGTTGGAAACCCAATCAGTAAGTAGAACATGGTAAATGAAACCAGCACGCAAAATTTTTTTAACTTCTTCTTTAACGGAAGTGGCCTTCTTCTGAGATCAGGGTACATTTTAATAGTGTTTTTAACGATATTAGTATCTATTCTTGGAATTTCCTCGTAATACCAAGCAAATATATCTCATAATTCATGAAAGAGCGAATGATAAGTTTCGAGTTCTAATGGAGAAAAAGACACGCCGACATGAATGTTTTCTACAATGTCGGGTTTGGTCGAAATATCCATAGAAATGGTTTCTTCAATATTTGATAAATTTCACTCGGATTCGATTGCATTAATGGGAAAATAATTCGAAAAGAAAATTTTGATCGATGGGTGATATAGTTCTATAAGATTATCTTCTTCGTAATCCTGAAGATGGGAATGATGATGATGATCTTCCCACGGTTCTCCTTCTGGCATCATGGATTCCAAAATGCTCTCATTAGTCAAGAAATTGGATGAAAAAGGATCATATAGAATACCAAAATATAATGAATGATCGACCCAAATGATCAGTGACGATGATTTCGGATTTGATGCCCAAGCCATGTAGATTGATTTCTATGCTAGCTCAATTGGGCTGGGTGAAAAAAATTCCTCCAACATAACAACTTCAGAATCATTGGTAATCTTCCTTAAGCCAGATGGAGTGGAAGATATCATGTAGCAGGTCTCTATTCTTGCAATGTTTTCTGACGTTGTAGGCAACGGTAATGAAAAGGTGCCTATTAGGGAGGAATACTTTAAGATCCATACACCAATGTTTTGAAGTGATAGCTGAGGTTTGTGAACTAATGGAACACTTCCAGTCACTTGGGAACTGGAGGAAAAGAAGGAGAATTTGATTTATTATTGTAATAACACCTTTCTGAGGAAAGGCGATCATTCTAAATTATGTAGAGACGATCGCAGTCATAGCATAAATCCATTGGCTTCCAAGTAAAATGTTGTATTCAATGGGCCTTTCAATGACCTCAACTTCAACAGTTACTATTTTACCCCCTAGTTCGACATGCAGGTTACTGATGATACCATAAGGCTTATATGTACGACCGTCAAAATATTTCAACGTCGTAGGCGATTGAGTTAGGCGTGGTGAGCCAAGTGCCTTCCAATAGTTTAGAGATATAATGCAGGAAGATTCTCCCTCATCAATAATATTACGATGAATGAGGTGATTGAGAAAATTTACTTGGATGGAGAATGCCAATTCTGCTGGTAATTGCGGCACATAGCCCGTATGATTAAAAACTACAAGATTGGAATCTGTCGGGTCAATTCCATGAATTTTCGACAACAAAGCCTGCTTCTGGGAGGGATAGTTTTGAAGTACCTCATGCGTCGACATAGCTGAAGGGGATTGAGCCAAATCTTCAACTATATTATAATTTTGAGCAGCTCGGACTCAAGGATTGAATGTCAATTTATGGATGACTCCCTTCGGTGGTTTTATTGTTAACTCAAGAACAGAAGTTGGAGAAATATATTCCATGGGTGGATTCATATTCGAGGTAGTAGGTTGATCAGTAGCCTGACTACTGTAATATTTATTTTTTGTTGACACCAAAACATCAATTTTTGGCTTCGTGATAGATAGCATAAGCACTTTGGAACTAGAAGCTCGTTCCATAGAAACCAAATTTGTGTCTGGATTCGGAAAAGGATTTGTCAACATAGTGGATGCAGTTGTGGTCTTAAGAAATTTGGAGACTTGGGTGCTGTGAGGACAGTCTCGAACAAATTTCTCCTCATTCAATTTTATGCAAGGGTAAAAAGGTTTCTGATTATTTCCATTTTATTGATCAAATGATCTTTCCTCTGGGGTTGAATTTTTATTTTTCTTTGCTTTCGCCTTTTTCTTACTTCCGAGTTTCTTGTAACTTTTTCCTTTTTCAGATGACATGACATGAATCTAGGAAGAAGGTGTAGGATCAGATGCAGTAGAGTGATGTGTGCTGGTAGTACCGATCATACTGTCGTCGGCATGAGATTCCTTAGATGGAGGAGAAACAGTAAAATTATATCGCAGCGCATTGGGAATTTTTTCATAGGGCGTGCTAGACTAAGTATAAATGAAATCTAGGTATTGGGCACAAGAAATGACCTAATATTCAGTAATGATGCCACCCTTAGCCATATCCTTAGTGGTAGATGGCAGAAATGAATTATTGAACCACTCAGCTGTTATAGCATCATTTATCACCATTATATACTTGATGACTTATGCATTAGCCTTGGGCAACCCTTCAATTCAGACTTGGGCATATTTCTCAAAAAACAGTATTTCAAAACCCATACACGACTTTTCCTAAACTTTTACGCATATACACGTAGGTCCATTCATAGAGAACCTGCGTATGTTATTTAAAATATTAAAAAATATAAAATTTCCTATTTTTGAGGTGGGGTTTACAGTTGTTTGTGTAACTTAACTACCCTAGCCCATGGCCTAAATGTTCCCCAATTGAAAAAAATAATTTGAGGATGTATAAATACCCCTCAAGGGAATGGCCTAAGGAGAAAGAGAGATAATTACAGATATTATACCTTGTTCTAGCACTTTCCAAGTCTGATATTTCCCTTGTGCCTCCTGCACTTCCTAGATTTTCAAGAAACCCTTGTTTCCTTGAGATGTTCACCTTCATCCTATGTGACATCCATTTTGCACTATTATTGGAAGAAGTTTTGCAAGGCTAGGGTTGGACGGATCTAGAGGACGGTATGCTTGAGGCCATGGCAAATTTTAGGTGATCTCTCCACTATTTATTAACTATACATGTTATCAATAAAATAAGTGTCATCTTGGTCCTGATGTTTATGTGTCATATATCTCTTATACGTGTTTAATGATCTTAAATAGTTCATTTATTTTTATTTATATCATATTATGTATGCTTTTTGCTAGCATATAGAACATATATATGATGTACAACTAGGTTTTTGTGCTTGTTCTTTACTGGTTTGCAGGTTCTAGAGCACAAGGAGTTGCATGGAGTTTGAACCCCATGGGATCTACTACAATCGAAGGATAAATGGGTAAGATCTGAAATCCTTATTCTCTAGTTTAAAGCATAGAAGCTGGTTAATTGAGTCCTTCTTGTAAAGACATGCCCCTGATATGTGAAGCTTTATCAACCCAAGACCTTAGGGTAACATTGCCAATAACATCAGCAATAATCTGGTTAGGAACAAATGTCTTGACCATTCTACGATGACGACACCACTCATGAATATGATCATAAATTTGAGTAGCATTAGTTTGTTTAAAATTGGTCAGGAGTTCCGTTCTAGCTTCATATCGTATGGATAATTGGAATTGGGTTAGAAAAGTAGTATCTAAGGTGGTGAAATTATCAAATGAAGGTCATGGTAACTCAATGTACCACTTCGCGGCCAGACTAGTGAGCTATGATGGAAAAGACATAGTCGAACGGAGTCATCATTTAAGGATTTGGATGAACACCACAAATCATAAGTCATAACATGCATTGATGGGTCTTCTCCAGGGTTTCCATTGAACTTAGGAATATCTAAGGGTAATTTATGTGGTATCACCAGCCACCAAGGAGCATAGCTTATTGGGTCATTGGCAAGTCGATTTAAGTCAGGTAACTCTAAAGTTGCAACAAAGGGAAAATATTGATTTAAGTTCAATTGAGCATAACCATGGTATGATGGAATTGCTTGGGAAAATTTCCTTTGAGCACTAACATAAGGAATCTATTTCTAGTAACCCAGATAGGGGTTGTTTTGATAAGAAAACGCTTGAGGATTCTAGTTATAGAATTCTTTCAGTAGTAATCACATGCAATGGAACATTGTCAACATGTTTCAAACAAATCAGTGTGGTTCATCATCAAGACTATGTAAGAGATCAGATCAGGACGTTAATTTTAAATAGATGTAGAAATGGCCAAACTAGCCATTATTCTAATGGCTAGTTTGACTTTTACAAATCTGATTATTGATTAATAATGGCTAGTTTTATTGTTATTATTTTTAATTAATATACTAATCACTTATTTAACTAATAGTGATAATATATATATATATATATATATATATATATATATATATATATATATATATATATAATATAATATAATATAATATAATTTTTTAATTTATTTATTTATGTTTATATTTAAATTTAATTAATCAATTTGTTTATTTATTATTTTTTTAAATGAGGTCAAAGGAAAAAGAAAACACTAACCAACAACAAAAAAGAATCCTAAAAGTAGCCGAAAAACTATGGAATGGGAAAAAGGGGCGGAAACATAAGACAATTAAGAATACAAACAAATAAACAAACAAACAAAGGGGTGAATCCAACACCTTTTGATATTCTAGTCGTCATCTCGATTGAGATTAACAGGTCTTTTTTTAATTTCTAAGGCCTCCCTTAACTTTCTATGATGGAAATGGTCAACCCTCGCAAGGACCTTAGCCTCTTCGATGTAAATATGATGGTTAGTCTTTTCTGGATGCTCAAATAGGATGGATGAGCGAGATGTTCCATGTTTAATGTCGGTAGCATGCTCACAGATCCTTTGATTTATAGACCGGCTTGTTTCACCGATGTAAGGAGTCCCACAAGAACAAGGAATAATGTATTCACCTATTCCATCCCTGGGGTCTACCAGACCTTTAACCAATTTTAGAGAGCTGTGAATGGTGTGAAGGGTCTTGAAGGATGAAGAAACCTTATGTTTCTTAAGGATCCTAGCAATCTTATCAGTGGTTCCCTAAATGAACGGAAGGCAAACACAGCAAGAACAATTACCAGGCTCTTTTTTATTTTTAGCTAAATGACCTTTTTATGCTTTAAGGAAAGCTTTAAGGCCCTGCGAACTACTATAACCATTTTTACAAAATACATTCAGGAGATGGGTCTTTTCTCCTTCAATGTGAGACTCATTAGAGATTCTCAATGTCCTAGTGTCTAAGGTGTTAAGGACACTTAATTTTTTAGCATGGAAATGATGAGAACTAGCATGAAGATATTGCTCAGTATGAGTCTTCTTTCGAAAAACTTGATGGGAAAAAGAACCATCCTCCTTTCTAGAGGTAATAACATCGAGGAAAGGGAAGCTACGATCCATCTCATATTCCATGGTGAATTTTATGGAGCAATATTGACTATTAAGATGAAGGAAAAAAAGATCTAATTTTTCTCTACCGTGAGACACATTGACACAAGTATCATCTACAAACCTTTTACAAATCTTTGGCTAGAAAAGAGCTGAGGAAAGAGCCTTGGATTCAAAGTCTTCCATAAAAATATTAGTAACAATTAGGGATAGGGGAGAACCCCTCACAACAACACATGTTTGTTAATAGAATTCTTGTGGTGTTGCCATGGGTTCTCCCCTCGCCCTGATTGTTGCTAATATGTTTATGGAAGAATTTTAATCCAAGGCTCTTTCCTCAGCTCTTTTCCATCCAAAGCTTTGGAAAATGTTTGTAGATGATACTTGTGTCATCTAGTCTCATGGTAGAGAAAAGTTATATCTTTTTTTCCTTCATATTAATAGTCAATATTGCTCCATAAAATTCACCATGGAATATGAGGTGGATTGTAGCCTCCCTTTCCTCAATGTTATTATCTCTAGAAAGGAGGATGATTATATCTCCCATCAATTTTTTTGAAAGAAGACTCATGTTGAGCAATATCTTCATGCTAGTTCTCATCATTTCCCTGCTCAAAAATTAGGCATCCTTAAAACCTTAGCAACTAGGGCATTGAGAATCTCTGATGAGTCTCACATTGAAGAAGAAAAGACCCATCTCTTGAATGTATTTTGTAAAAATGGTTATAGTAGGTTGTAGGGCCTTAAAGCTTTCCTTAAATCATAAAAATGTCATTTAGCTAAAAATAAAAAAGAGCCTAGTGATTGGTATTGCAGTGTTCGCCTTCCATTCATTCAGGGAACCACTGATAATATTGCTAGGGTCCTTAAGAAACATAATATTTCTTCATCCTTCAAGCCCATTAACATGATTCACAGTTCTCTCAAATTGGTTAAAGATCTGGTAGACCCCAGGGATGGAAAAGGTGTCTACATTATTCCCTTTTCTTTTGGGACTCCTTACATTGATGAAACATGACAGTCTATGAATCAAAGGATCCGTGAGCATGATGCTGACATTAATGAAACCAGAACCAAAAATAGAAGAAAAGAGATATCAACACCTTAGAAATAAGCCACTTCGAGGGGGAAACCTCCAATACATTACGTGAATGACAAATTCTTGGATGATACAAATTAAAAAACCTCCTTTCTATATATAGGAGTCCGTGGGGCTACAATGTAATCCTAGCCGACCTAACAATAATAATTTAAGGTCACAATAATAAAAATATGGGGGTTACAAGGGTACAATAATAATAATAAGGGGGTTACACTAACAACAATAAGGGACTATACTAGTAATATAGGGACCTAACATTCCCCTCTCCTTTAAAAAATTGTTGTCCTCAATGCCTGAGTAGCTCTGGGTGCTTCTATATAAAATTCTCATCCTCCCATGTAGAATCTTTTGTGGGTAAGTTCTTCCACTTGATGAGATACTCTGAAATTGATCGATTTCGTAGCAGTCGAGTTCTTGTTTCCATGGACACTTCAGGTTCCAATATTATTTTTCCTTCCTTATCAAGTTCTCGCAATATTGTTTGAACTGGAATATTTTCACCTATAACCTTCTTTAAGCATGAAACATGGAAAGCTATATGCACTCGTGAAGAAGCAGGAAGATCCAATTTGTATGCCATAGTACCAATATTTTGCAACACCTTGTAAGGACCTTATTACTTTGGTGATAATTTATTATCCTTCTTAGCTTGCTTGAGGGACATGTTTTTGTATGGTTGTAGCCATAAGAATACCCAGTCTCCTACATCAAAACTTCTCTCGCTACGATGTTGATCTGCCTGTTGTTTCATTCAATTTCGTGCCAAATTAAGGTTATCCTTTAAGAGTTGGAGAACTTCTTGTTGATGCTCGATGTGATCTTCCACTACTTGAACCTTCAAATTTTCTCTTAAAGATGATGTGATGGACGGTGGATTATATCCATAAAGTGCCATAAATGGGGTGATTTTTACTGCAGTATGGAAGGAAGTGTTATACCATCATTCAGCAAGAGGTAACCACTTGACCCATTGTGTTTGTTTATCAGATACAAAACAACGAAGATATCCTTCCAAACATTTATTTACTATCTCAGTTTGACCATTGGATTGAGGATGATAAGATGATCTATGAGCTAATTAAGTACCCAAATAAGAAAATAACTCCATCCAAAAATTTCCAGTAAAGATGGGATCTCTATCGCTCACAATAACCCTTGGGTTTCCATGTAGCTTTTGAATGTGTCCATAAATGTAGTAGCAACTGTACTTGCGTTAAATGGATGAGATAATGCACAAAAGTGTGCATACTTGGTAAGTCTATCAACTACCACCATGATGACACTCTTTCCTTCAGACTTAGGTAAACCAGTGATAAAATCCATTGAAATCTCCTCCCAACGTTGACTTGGAATGGATAAAGGTTGTAGAAGACCCGGGGTCTTAATTGTCTCAACTTTATTCTACTGGAAAACCAAACATTTCTTCACAAAATTTTGAATATCAGATTTAAGGCCATCCCAAAAAAAATAATTTCTTCACCCTCTGATAAGTTTTTAAAAATCCAGAGTGTCCTCCTAAAGGAGAAGTGTGCAATTCCAAAAGAATCTTTTGTTTTAGTTGGGAATTCTTACAATATGTAAGCGATCTTTGTACCATAAGGAGTCATTTTTCCAACTAAATGTATAAGATGTACTAGGATCTTGTTGCAACTTTTGAATGAGTGTCCACACTTCTTCACCCTTCTTCCATTCATCCCTTGCTTCGATTATCCAATCTGGTTGGATAATAGATATGGCACAAAGCAATGCTTCCACCTGTTCATTCTTTCTTGAGAGTGCATCTGCAACAACATTTAGATTCCCTTTTTTGTAGATTATTTCAAATTCATAATCCAACATCTTTGTGACCCATTTTTACTGCTCTTCTGAACATAGTCTTTGTTCCAAAAAGTGTTTAAGACTATCATGATCAGTTTTTACCTTTAAGTGTCTTCCCATTAGGTAAGTTCGCCATTTCTTTAGTGCATGCAATATTAACATTGTTACCGATGAAATAGGTAACTGCACTGTTACCTACTTTTTGACGTAGCAAAAAAAACACCCAATTTTGAAAAGTGGTGATGTAGAATCATTTTTTTTTTAACATGTTTTTGGAACTTTATTTTTTTTTTTATTTTTTTATCTTTTTTTCTGTAATTCTTTTTATGTTGATTTTGAATAGTGGTGGTGTATCATCACCAACGTTTTTTTAGAGGATTGATTTTGACAATATACATTTTCTAATATCTTCTTCTTCTTCCATGAGATGTTTATTTTTAAGTGCATTTATGTACTTGTGTTTATAAAAAAAAATAAAAATTAAAATAAACATTTGTAATGATATCTTCATTTTTTCACATAGATAAAAAATGAAAAAAGGGTCAATATTATAAAGTTTATATTTTCTACAATTTTATGTATTGCTAATTAATTTTTCAATGCACATCACATAATTGTTGCTAAAAAATCAATATTTTGAACGATATGACAAAAATATAAAAAATTTCAATACAAATAGAATGCAAAAAATACACTTTTAGAGACTTTTTGTTAAAAGAAACATGTTAAATAAACTAATTTTTGGGAAAATATTAACAAAAAAACTTAAGAAAATAGCATTTTTATTGAATTTTATGTCAAAAAATAATAGTAATCACATGTTTTTTTGAAAAAAATAAGGATTATTCTCATAAAATATCAAAGTCTAAACATTACAAGTAAAATTGATTAATAGATCTAAAAAATGAGCTTTGTTTGCAAGCATAACTTAAAGATCCTCAACAATATCAACTAATAAATGTTCAACATCATCTAGAACATCATTGATGGCTTCTTCTGCAACATTTTCTACTTCATTTTGGCCATTTTAATCTTCTAATGGATCTTTCATGTCTACGAATCTTACAAAGTGTCCCTTTCCAATCATTCCATATAATGGTGGTTGAGGTTCCTTTCCTTTTTTGCCACACGTGATTCATTAAAATCCCCTTTCCTCAAACCAGCTTCTTACTTCACATCTGGAAGGAATTCAAGAGCATTAATTCTTTATTAAATAAATTTGCATCGCACTGGGTCTTTCTCAATGGAAATGCAATTTCTTCCTTTTGGTAGGCAACATGCTAGTGTTGTACCTAATCATCAAGTACAAAAGAAATAAGTAAGAAAATTAGTATAAATACATAAAAAGTAAAAAATAAAATATTTAAATTTAAATTTGTATATAAAACTTACCTGAACATGAAAATAGATCCAAAACCCAATCTCCTTCATTTAACGACATCACCCGGCATGCCTCCGGCCCCCAACTGGGTGGAGGGAAATTCCGAGAATCGCCCTGCGCCCAACCGAGGGCCAGAGGCAGGCTGGGCAGCCCTCGATGGCGCCACCTAGCCAGCCTCCACCCAGCCCAGGGAAATTCTTGGAATTGCCCTCCACCCAGCCAGGGGTGATTCTCGAAATTTCCCTCCACCTAGCTAGGAGTGATTCTTGGAATCGCCCTCCACCCAGCCAAGGGTGATTCTTGGAATCACCCTCCGCCCAGGCAGGGGTCGGAGGCAGGACGGGCAGCATCGTCGAGGGCTGCCCAACTTGCCTCTTGCCCTCGACTGGGTGGAGTCAGGCTAGGCATCCCTTGAGGGTGCCACCCAGCTGGCCAAGGGCCCCCAGTTGGGCGGAGAGAGATTCTCAGAATCACCCTCCTCCCGGTCGGGTGACACTATCGAGGGCTGCCCAGCCTACCCCCATCTGGGTGAAGGGAAATTCCAATAATTTCCCTCGACCCAACTATAGGACGAAGGCAATATGGGCAGCCCTCGATGGCGCCACCTGGCCTACCTCTGGCCTCCGGCTGCGCGGGGGGTGATTCTGAGAATCACCCCTGGCTGGGCGCAGGGTGATTCCAAGAATCACCCCCGATTAGGCGGAGGGTGATTCTAAGAATAACCCCCAACTGGGTAGAGGGATATTATGAGAATCACCCCCGGCTAGGTGGAGGTCAATTCTAAGAATCACCCCCAGCTGGGCGGAGGGTGATTCTGAGAATCACCTTCGGCTGGGCGGAGAGAGATTCTAAGAATCACCCTCCACCTAGTAGGGGGCGATTCCAAGAATCGCCCTCCGCCCACATGGGGGTTGGAGGCAGGCCGGGCAGTGCAGGGCGATTCCAAGAATCACCCCCGGCTAGGTAGAGAGTGATTCCGAGAATCACCCTTGACTAGGCAGAGGTTGATTCCGAGAATCACCCTTGGCTCGGCGAAGGTCGATTTCGAGAACCACCCCCGGTTGGGCGGAGGTCATATCCAAGAATCACCCCCAGCTGGGTGGAGGGTGATTCAGAGAATCACCCCCGGCGGGGCGGAGGGTGATTTCGAGAGTCGCCCCTAGCTAGGCGGAGGGTGATTCTGAGAATCGCCCCCGGCTGGGAGGAGGGCGATTCTAATAATTTCCCCTGGCTGGGCAGAGAGCGATTATGAGAATTGCCCCTGGTTGGGCGGAGGGCGATTCTGAGAATCGCCACCGATTGGGTAGAGGGTGATTTCGAGAATCGCCTCCGACTCGGCGTAGGGCTATTCTGAGAATCACCCCCAGCTAGGCAAAGGTCGAATCCGAGAATCGCCCCCAATTGGGTAGAGGTAGATTCTGGGAATTACCCCCGTCTGGGCGAAGGTCAATTCTGAGAATCACCCTCGGATGGGCAGAGGTCAATTCCGAGAATCTCCCCCGGCTGGGTAGAGGTCGATTCCGAGAATTGCCCCCAGATGGGTGGAGGGAAATTTTGAGAATCACCCCTGGTTGGGCGGAGGGTGATTCCGAGAATCACCCTCGGCTTAGCAGAGGTCGATTCTAAGAATCACCCTCGGCTGGGTAGAGGGAGATTCTGAAAATCACCCCCAGCTGGGTGGAGGGCGATTCCAAGAATCACCCCCGATTGGGTGGAGGGCGATTCTGAGAATCACCTTCGGCTGGGCGGAGGGCGATTTTGAGAATCACCCCTGGCTAGGAAAAGGTTGATTCTAAGAATCACCCTGGCTGGGCGGAGGGAAATTCTGAGAATCACCCCCGGCTAGGCAGAAGGCGATTCCGAGAATCACCCTCTGCCCATCCAGGGGTGATTCTCGGAATCGCCCTCCACCCAACTGGGGGTGATTCTCGAAATCAACCTCTGCCCAGCCGGGGGTGATTCTTGGAATCTCCATCTACCCAACCAGGGGTGATTCTTGGAATTTCCCTCTACCTAGTCGAGGGCCGAAGGCAAGCCGAGCGGTGTTGTCGAGGGCTACCCACCCTGCCTCCGACCCACGGCTGGGTGGAGGGTGATTCTCGGAATCACCCTCCGCCCAGCCAAGGGTCAGAGGTAGCCTGGACAGCCCTCGATGGTGCCACCCAGCCTGCTTCCAGCACCCGGCTAGGCAGAAGGTGATTTCAAGAATCACCCCCAGTTGGGCAGAGGATGATTCCGAGAATCACCCCCAACTGGGCGGAGGGAAATTCCAAGAATCACCCCCAGCTAGGCGGAGGGTGATTCCGAGAATTACCCCCGGTTGGGTGGAGGGCAATTCCGAGAATCACCCTCCGCCCAACTGAGGGTGATTCTTGGAATTGCCATCCGCCCAGCTGGGGGCCAAAGGTCGCTCGGGCGGCGCCGTCGAGGGCTGCCCAGCTTGCCTCCCTCCCCCGATGGGCGGTAAATTAATTTTTATTTTATTTTAATTTTTCAAACACAAACTATTTTAAAAAAAAAAAAAAATTTAACAAAAAATATTGTAAGAAAAAAAATGTATTTTTTAATATAAAAAAACCAATATTCATTTAAAATTTTAAAATATAAAAAAATGATAAAAACAAATTAAAAAATATGTTTTAAAAAATAAACAAACATATATATATATATATATATATATATATATATATATATATATATATATATATATATATATATATATATATATATATATAATTTAAATTAAAACAATTATAATTTAAAGTATAGAAAAACAATAAAAAAATTAAAAAATATGTTTTTATATATAAACAAACAAATATATGAATAATAAATTTTTCATTTACTTGTTCATTTTTAAAAATTGTTTAAGTCATATAATTTCTCCATAATTTCATGGTTCAAGTATCTTGAAAACTTCAGATTTAAAAACTTGAGATTTACAACTTGTCATTAAGGTTTTTATGCGCCACAAAATTTTATCTTTAATGTTATGGTTGAAAATAATTACAATTTTAGGGTTGTTTAGAGTCAAGATATTTTATGTTTAACAACATGGATAAAAATTGTTCAAAATGATAAGCCCTTCAGACATGATTTTGTTTATATTTAACATCATCTATCAAAAAATTTAGAATTTTACGATTTTTCAATGTCCTAATATGTTTTCTTTAATTCCATTGTTATAATGTGTCAAAAGTGTGACACAATGTTTTTTTTTGTTATTCCAGCATCAACTCGTTTTGTTTTGAGGGTGTTTTTTCAATAATTTTTTCAAGAAACAATTTCGTTTTTAGCATAATTTTATAAAAAGGTGAAATTTGACCTTGAGAAAAAAACAAATGCGTTCTGAAATACACACTTTTTGTTTTCGGGGCTTTTTTCATGTTTTTTGAGTCTTTTTGGGCTAGAGTTCCCGTTTTGAGGTAATAGTTCATGTTTCATCGGTAACATTGTTTATTGCTAACGTTTCCTTCTCGTAAATAGATTTATGTAGATACTTTCCTTTGATTGGATGAGTTTCAAAAGAAATGGGTCTTCCTTCTTGCATTAAAACAACACCAATTCCATTTCCTGAGGCATCACATTCGACAATAAATGTTTTTGTGAAATCTAGCGTAGCTAAGACCGATGCTAGGCACATTGCTTCTTTAAGATGTTCAAAGGCCTTAGTTGCTTCAGGAGTCCATAAAAATTCACCTTTCTTCAATAATGTTGTTAGACTTGCTGCTACTCTCCCATAATTCTTAACAAACATGCGATAATACCCTGTTAACCCGAGAAATATTCACAATTGCTTTATGGTTGTGAGGACTTTCCATTCCTTAATGGCTTTAATTTTGTTAGGGTCTACCTTAACATCCTTATGAGATACAATATGACCCATATATTCCACCTCTTGTACTCCAAAGAAACATTTGGATATTTTTGCATATAATTGTTTCTCCTGCAATAGTTTGAGCATCCTATCAACATGTTGAACATGATCCTTCGAAGGCCTGCTATAGATTAGTATATCATCAAAAAATAGCACAAATTTTCTAAGGAAGGGTTTGAAAATGGAATTCATCAACCCTTGAAATGTATAAGGTGCATTGGTAAGGCCAAAAGGCATGACCAAAAATTCATAATGACCCTCATGAGTTCGAAATGCTGTTTTCAGAATATCTTTAGTCTTCATTCTAATTTGATGATATGCGAATGAAGGTCAGCTTGGCGAAATAAATTGTCATAAAAATTCATCAATCACAAGAATGGGAAATTTATCTTTAATGGTGAGCTTATTGAGCTCCCTATAATTCGGACACCTGCGCCATGATCCATCCTTCTTGTGTACCAATACTTCAGGAGCAGAGAAATATCTTTGACTAGGTTGAATTATACCAACCTCTAACATTTCTGCAATCATACGTTCAATTACGCTCTTTTGGACATAAGGATATCTATAAGACCTGATGTTTGGAGGAACACTTCTTGGAACCAAATGAATAGCATGATCAAACGATCATGAATAAAGATTTCAGGAGTGCTTTGGGAATTTCAAACACCTTGGAATGATTGTCCAAGAATTTTTGGAGAGCTGGATAAATAGACGATTTTGATGTTGGAACTTCTAGTGAGAATAATTGTGCAATTACGCCTCGTTATTCTTTCTTTAGAAGCTGTGTCATGACATTAGAGCTTATTACCTTTCCAGGCTTCCCTGCAATACCCCGTAATTCGACTTCCTTTCCTTCTAAAAAAAATTTCAAGAAAATTTCTTGAAAATTAAAAGCTACTGTCCCCAAATATTGTAACCATTGTACTCCTAGTACAACATCAACACCTCCCATAGGAATGGAAATCATTGGACTATTCAATACATATTTCCCCATGGTTAGCTTGATATTATGGCATTTTACAGAGAAATTTATAGTTCCTCCATTTGAAACCATCACTTGACATTCTGGTATTGGGTATAGGAACCAATTCAATTCCTTGGCTACCTTACAATGAATAAAATTATGGGTACTACCAGAATCAATCAACACTATTACCTTTTTCTTCATGATATGTCCTTCTATCTTGAGAGTTTGAGGAGTGGTAATTCCTGCCAATGAATTACACGATATGATCGGACTCATTTCTTCCTCTTATAGGGTTGTTTCGTGGTATATACCCTCTTCTTTTGAAGATTCTTGTTCATTTTCTTCTTCCTCTTCACAATATATGTAAAATAATTTCTTTGCAACACACTTATGACCTTTAGTGTATTTTCTATCACAACTGTAGCAAATCCCTTTTGCTCTTTCTTCTTCAATTTTTTGTGGTGTCAACCTTGTAGGTTGTGCAAATCTAGGAGTGGCAACACTTCCCTCTTTATAGAAGTGAGTGGTAGGCTTCCTTGTCACCATAATTTTACATTCAATTTTTCTAGCCAACCTGAATGCCTTCTCCAATGAATCAGGTTCCAAAAGGAAAACTTCATGTTGGATGTTATCCTTTAAATTACCTATGAAGAGATAAATCTTGTGTTCCTTTGAAATATCAGTTACCCTTATATTCAATTTTTGGAAGTCCTCAGTATGCTCCCGCGCTGAACCCTTTTGTTTAAGATTTATCAATTGGCTAAAGAAGGTATTTCTCTTTGTATCCTCATAATGTGCTATCATTTCTTCCGTAAAAATTGACCAAGTGACCATTTTGTTATGGGAGCAAAGCCACCAATACCATAAAAATATATTTTGTTCTAAATGTAAAGTTGAAATGCGTACCTTTTGTGTGTTTTCCAAATTATTGAGATCAAAATATTGCTCCATCTGTAGTGTCCATGTTACAGGATCCTTTCCATCAAACTTCCTCATATCCATTTTTGGAATATGGTGGTTCTTCCTTCCAACACTAGAGTTTATGAAAACATGATTAACATTTATTTTGTTCTCATCATGAGTTTCCTCTACTATCTTTTCACCATTAGGAAAAATTTCTTGTATCAACTTTGCCAAACCTTCTATGTCTACTTTTAGATCATTCTTCATGTTTTCCATGTCGTCTTTCATTTTTTCATCAATCTTAGCTTCCATGTCATCAATCTTAGCTTCCATGCCCACTTACATGTCATCCATCTTAGATTCCAAACCATTCATCTTAGCTTCCACACCTTTCTTCAAATCATCCATATTATTTTCCATGCCTTTCTTCAAAACTTCCATTTCATTTTTTTTTTCTCTTTGCGAGAGCGAAATTTGTTGCACTTTCTCTTGTAATTTTGATATGTCATGTTGCCATTCTTCGTCTTCATGAGTCATACTAGAGCCTTCTAAAGGCTTAATGGGTGTTGAATTATTTTTAGGGGCCATTTTAGAATCCAATAATGATATCTATTCTACAATATTCCCTTGGAATTAATTCAACTTGATTTTTCAAACAAGACTTATGCAATTTAGAAAAAAAATACACACCTTTTACTTGCTTTTGAGGAGCTCGATATTGAAATTGAATTATCTCTATACTTGCGGATCCTCAATATCTAAAATTCGGCCCTGTAGTAGCCCTCCAAAGCTTCTTTAAAATTCCATAGGTCTGATCTAATTTGGATTCATCAAGGAAAATTAATGTCCAATCTCCCACAATGACCCAATTATGAACTGGTTCAATAGAGAAAACTTGTATGACTTTCCACGTGTCACTGTTTCCTCCTTTCGCTCTAAAATTAATAGAAAGAAAGCTAAAGCCCGTGTTCTTATGGCCACTTTTTACAACATTCCAATCCGATGCTTAGAGAGAGAGCTATGTATATTTTCCCATGATCACCTCCTTGAGATGCACTTAATAAGCCTGCAAAATCCCTACCTTCCACAAATCATATCTCTGAAAATATTGCGAACCAAGATCTAAAATTTTGCGATGACATTCCTCAAGATTTTGGCTTCACACTCTAACAATTTCATCTTTTGAAACTTTGTATAAAAAAAGTTATAGAGAAAATTCCACGATAGCTTATTTATGTTAAATTCGGGAGCCTGAAAAATGACCTAAATTCCACAGATCATATCTCTAACAATATTGTGAACCAAGCTATAAAATTTTGTGATGATGTTACTCAGGATTTTGGCTTCACACTCTAAAAATTTTATCTTTAGAACCTTCATAGAAAAAATTTTATAGCGAAAATTCCACGATGACCTATTTGGAGCAACAAAACCCTAGAATCCCAAATTTCTGATACCAAAAGTTGTGAAACCAGCTCCAAAAATAGAAGAAAAGAGATATCGACGCCTTAGAAATAAGCCACTTCGAGGGGGAAACCTCTAATATATTACATGAATGAACAATTCTTGGAGGATACAAATTAGAAAACCTCCTTTCTATATATAGGAGTCCATGGGGCCATAATGTAATCCTAGTTGACCTAACAATAATAATTTAAGGGCACAATAATAAAAATATGGGGGTTATAGGGGTAAAATAATAACAATAAGGGGGTTATAGTAACAACAATAAGGTACTATACTAGTAATATAGGGACGTAATAGATCTCGCTCCTCTTCCCTGGCTGAGCATGCAGAAAAGACTAACCATCATATTTGCATAAAAGAGGCTAAGGTCCTTGCGAGGGTTGACCATTTATATAATAGAAAGTTAAGGGAGGCCTTAGAAATTGAAAAAGGACATGTTGATCTCAATCGAGATGACAACTGGAATATCAACAGGTGCTCGATCCCTGCCTTGTATTCTTAATTGTCTTGTGTTTCCACACCTTTTTCCCGTTCTGTAGTTTTTTAGGCTCCTTTTAGGATTTTTTTTGTTGTTGGTTAGTGTTTTATTTTTCCTTTGACCTCGTTTTAAAAAATAAAAATAAAAATAAACAAATTAATTAATTAAATATAAATATAAACATAAATAAATAAATTAACAAATTAAATTAAATTAAATTAAATTATATATATATATATATATATATATATATATATATATATATTATTACTATTAATTAAATAAGTGATTAGTATATTAATTAAAAATAATAACAATAAAACTAGTCGTGATTAATCAATAATCAAATTTTCAAAAGTCAAACTAGCCATTAGAATAATGGCTAGTTTGGCCATTTCTACATCTATTTAAAATTAACGTCCTAATCTGATCTCTCACATAGTCCTGATGATGAAACACACTGGTTGGTTCGAAATGCGTCGACAATGTTCCATTGCATGTGATTAATACTGAAATAATTCTATAACTTGTAACGATGGATCACAGAAGCCAAAATTCTAAAAATCTTGAGGATTCTGTTGACCAAAACCTGGGTAAGCTACTTGTTGTTGGAATGATTGTTGTCGCATTTGTGCTTGTGGTTGCCAAAGTGTCTGTCCACTAAGATTATAGCCCAAACTAGAATAGCTTGGACCCAGTTGTGAATAGGTAAGACCCATTTGTGCCTATGACATCCCATAATAAGGTAATCCAGCTTGTGAATAAAGAATTTGGGACACAGGTGGTTTTTGTAAACCATCCGAAGGAGTTGGACTCTGAGGGCACAATACTTGAGGGTATTGGGGTGAAGAACGCACTTGAGATGATTGAGGTACAAAACTCTGAGCCTGTGACAGGGGTAATGATGTATTAATAAGTGGAGTAGATGTGGGTGCAACAGGTTGAACCGGTTGATATGAATGCACGATCGTTTGTGGCTGAATGGGCAAGATAAGATGCCACTGACAAATAGTCATTCCGACATTAGGATGACCATATAACGACAAAGTACTATCAAAATGGGTGACCATAGGTTTCCCCCTAGCATGAGGAGTATAATAATATGGAATATATTGTTCTCTAAATGCTCAGAGTCCGATTGAGATTGTACTAGATGGTATATACCTAGATGGAACAACTTGATATTGCACTAAATATGTATATAAAGTATTAAGTCATTCAATACTCATTAGAGATGTACCAGATAAAATACTAGATGATGACATGGGTGAAGTCCATGGGTTTGAGGATGCACCAAGAAGGTTGGAGATAAAGATTGGTAACCAGGTCAGATGGAAGGACCACCATATAGATGTGACTCTAATGATGTGGTGAACATCGACGGGGTAGCAACAATGGATGTTGTCGCAACTGTAACAGATGGTACAGGTAGATATGTTGACTCAGCCATGGTCATACGACCAAATGTATACCCTATTGGATATATGGGAATTTGAATTGACACATGATCAAAGAGAGCAATGTAAGGTGATTGAGAAAGATATTTGTAAAGATAAATCTCCTTCCCAAAATGAGTTGGAGTTGAAGGTGTTTCTTCTTGTGGTAATTCTTCAATCGAATCAAAATAGGTGGAAGAACTTCGTCATCAGGCCCGAGATAAATTTCAGGTGGTTGATGGCATGATATGGGAGACTCAATGACTACAATCAATTATGGGGCAACCAATATAGGAACAAATTCCAGTTGTTCAAATTTGGGATCTATATTTTTTGGTAAAAGAACGACAGGTTCCGGATCAGCTTCCGGTTGGAAAATGTTGGGTTTGGGAGGCATGGTCTCGCTCATTAGATGGATCGTGACCACAGGTAGCTATGAGGAATCTCTCTCAACAGCAATGGATGAACCAATATTTTTAGAAATGACTCGATACGACTCTGGTATATGTCTTGATGATGTCACACTAGAGGTACTTATAGTACTAGTTTTGGTAGAACGATGGCACCTTCACCAACCAGAAATGGCTTCCAGTGGTAAAGGTGGTTTAAGTGTTATTCTACGCGAACGAAAGGGAAAGGGATGTTCTTATTCCATAGATGACTGATTTATTTTATGACAAAAGAAAATAAACAAAATAAGAGGATAATTCTAGGAAGGTTTACCAATTAATTGTGAACTACAAAATACCTCCCGGCGAACCAAAAATTAGGGGAAGGAAATCTCCCCGATTGCTGTGTTCGGTGTATCACAAGTTACAAGGCAACCGACTTAGTTACCTATGGATGGATAGCAACCTAAATTTTTCCTCCCAAATATACCAAAGGTATGTGGAGGCCCAAGTCCATATTAGTGTTAGTATGAATCCTTTGTCGAAGTGTACGAAAAAGGACCACTTTAGCTATGCATAACTAATAGCCCTAACAACAAAAGTGGCTACCAATATCTTCAGATCTGCGGTTATTTGAACATAAAAGAGCTGCAAAAACCAGATCTATGCATGGAAAGACATTAAGCAGAAAAAACAAGGGTTTGCTCCATATACCAATAGACAATACAAGAACAATTTTTGAAAGAATTTCTATATTAATTGGGCACCTGGGAGGAAAAAAAGAAGGTGTATCCAATTCTCCTTAGTGGGATGGGTTCTTGGTAGTCCTCAGCACTTCTGATCTAAGATTTCTCTCTCTTGTTGGTGTAGAAAACCCACACAAAGAATAGAACTCAAAGGGAGCTCACACAGCAAATGGTAGAAAAAAAAGGTGAAGAATGGTAGCAAAAACCCTCCTATTTATAACAAAATATTGGGTCATTCTAGATCTTGGTGCATGGGTTAACCAGATCTAGATCCACTTTTTATGGAATATTTTATTATATTTGTTGGAGGGAAAAGGTATTTGACTTGGGTCAAATCGCTTGATTTGTCAAAAATAAATAAATAAATGATTTATTTATCTTTTTAAGGAAGCGGTTAGAAGATAATAAAATAAATAATGATTTATTTAATTATTTAAGGGAGTGGTTGAAAGATAATTAGATAAATAATGATTTATTTAATTATTTGTGGGTGATTTGGTCATATTTAAAAAGGAATATTATCTAAATAAGATTTAAATAATTATTCCTAGAAAATAATAAGATAAATAAAGGTTTATCTAATTAATTTCTTTGTTTTTGGGTTAAACATGACTGGGGATAATAATTAAATTATGGTTTAATTAATTATTCCATGAGGAAAATTAAACAAAATAGGTTTGTTTAATATTTCCTTTTGGGGTTTCCTGTTTAGACCATAAACAACCTAATAAATGTGGTTTATTAAGTTATTTTACATAGTGAAAGAAATTTTACTTAGGGTAAAATTGCTCTTACATGGTGTACTTGGGTCCATCTAATGATAATAGGTTAGATGACCAAAAAATGGTGTAACAAATTTCCCCCCAGCGTGCGAGTGTTAGGAGAAAATCGTATGACCGAAGTACGTTGTAAGAACTCAATCACTACACAAGAAAAGGGAAGTCAGAGAGAGAAATGCAAGCTAGATAGTGTGTTGAAGAACTATACCCTGAGGAGACGAGACTCGCAGGTGCAACAAGTCTCTTTTTATGAGAGTGTACCTGTGCTAAAGGCAGCGGGGGAGGCATACCTATGCCCGCCGAGACAAAGTACAAAAGAATAGTGTGTCCAGTAAACAACGGACCGAACCATAAAGTACAGCCGGAATAATCATGAGCCAGATAAAAATACAATGAGGAATCCCATATACATGTTGTGCCTGGGATAATAGCCAGGACTTGTACAATAATATCTGAGTACATGAGATACAAATACAGCCCAAATGCCCCCTGTAAATGGGGAATGGCTCACAAAATCTGACTGATACATGAAAATCAAAGAGGCGCTGCAAGTGGCTAAGGCCAACATCATCAAATCTCTGGAGCTGCATCGAAGGCTGCAAGGAGGAGGTCATCCGGGCATGTGGGGGGCTACCTGCAGGGCCACCCCCTCATGAGGGTTGAGACATCTCACACACACCCGGGAATCATCAAGAGCTGTTGCTATATCACTAAACCATCAAGTATACGGATCTCGGTCATGCTGAAAGGAGCTGGAGAAACAATCAAGTCAAAGGGAAATGAGGGATCCATTTTCCTGATCCGAGGCACCGAACAAGAGTGGAAGCTGGAACCAAGGTGGAACCAAGGTACACCACCCTCTAGACCCTCAGGTGATGTCGACAGAAGGAGGTCCACCATAAGTGAGGCAATGAGAGATCCTCAACTAAGGCACGGGAGACAATAGTAGAGCGACAGACAGACTGACACTAATGATGATAGTGAAGTGGAAAGGACTGAGTAGTGAATGGATGACTTCCCTTGTTAGAGTATAAAGGGCATGAATGACCTGGCATCGACTGACACAATACAATAAGGGATAGGGGATAGTGGGACTGAAGGTCATAAAGTGCGACACAAGAGAGAGACCAAGCAATGAAAGGTGGAGGGCTATAGCGGGGTACGAAGGGACTCGAGATAGACTCCATGAATGCGATGATGAGTCAACTTCGATGCTCTAAACAAGGGCGACTCGATGGTGCTGCCACACAGTAAAGGCCCAATGGGGGACCATAAAAACATGAGGACAAGATGGTAACTCATGATGAAAATCGACACGAACAAAGACAAGTAAGGAGGCAAGATGGTGCTCCAAGTACAAGTGTCGTAAGTGAGGAAATTCGATTTTAAGGATGGGTGAAGTGACCCTTATTGTAAAAAATGTGTCCTGGTGAAGTATAAAATCACAAAAAACTAACAGATACCCATTTGAGTGCTCGATGATAGCTTTCCAACGGTGCAGACGGTTTGTCAAACAGGGTTACGGTATGGTCGCAGCAGTCGAAAAAAGAAACAAGGGTTCTCTTTTAATAAGGTTGTTTTCCCTCCAAATTCACTCATTTGCTATTGTTGTTGTGGTGAATGTAGAGAGGAGAGAAGGCCCTAAATCTTACGGTGAGCGTAGCGGACAAACCGACCGTTGGAATCGAGATCCGTCAGTTGCAGGTAAGAGGCCTAACCTTACTCTTTCATTTTGATGGATTGAAAGTTCAGTTTAGGGCCCAAAATCTCAGAAACAGACCCTCCTTCATCTCTACGGCCGGGTCGCACTTTTTGGGCCAAAAAGTGCAACCTGGGATGCAAGTTTCAGGGCAAAAACTGCAACCTGGTCCAAAATTGGGCAGAAAACTACGACCTGGGAGATGAGGGGATTTTGGTGTTGTTTGATGGCTGAGAGTTGGGTTTTTGTGTTTGGTTATGGTATTCCCGATCTGTATGCTAACAAAGATGATGTGTTTGTGCAGGTATGGCAGATTTACAGGTTAACTGGAGAGAGAGAGACCTAGGTACATTACAGGCAGAGATCCAGGTGGATCAGGGTGTCTGTCGTGTGGTGGCCAGGTTTGGGGTTCTAAAGTTTTTGGATAACCCTTTGATGAGAGAAGGAGAGCCGTTGTTGGCTTGGATTATCAGTTACTGGGATCCAGAGCATGAGGTCTTTGTAGTGCAGGGGCACAGTATCGAACTGACAGTCTAGGATGTGTATTTTCTGACGGGCCTCCCACCACTGGGGATGGTGGGAAAAACTCAGCCAGTATTACCGCGGGGGCAACATATCATGGAGTTTGTGGAACGATATTGTCGATCGGGTCTCCAAGTCAAGGGGACTCGGATACCGATCGGGGATCTAGAGAGGCTAGAGACCCGTGCAGTGGCCGTAGCTGTGCTGCGTATCCTGGGCAACCAGGCATTCCATCACATCACGGGGGGGCAGATGATGCTTGTAGAGACTGTGTTGAGTGGGACCTACTATGGGTGGGCCTAAATGATGTTGGTGTCGTTAAAACGACAGTTGTCGCTCTGCAAGCAGCAAGTGAACCATGATTGCTCGTATGGGACTTTATTGTGTGCCTTCTTCTTTGAGAAGATCCCGACCTTGCAGCCTCGTATACAGCTTCCAAATGGGGGCCCGAGAGAGCCCAGGATGCGCCGGTGGGGGCGGCTACTGTGCAGAGGAGGAGGACGGGTGGTCGAGTGAGTGTTTCGACCTGAGTTCTTTGCCCATTGGGATTAGATGCCATTATACATAGACGACTATCCCTATAGTGGGATGAGTTATTGTGGAGATCTAGACCTGCCACTTCCGCCTGGTCGAGTATGGGGGCCCGATGGTAAGCGGCAGATTGCTATTCTTGTGTGGGCATGTTAAATTTTTTGAATAGTAGATAGGGTACTGATTCATGTACTTTTGGTATGCAGATGTAGCTCTGGTAAAACTAGCCGGATATATGGGACGACCGGCAGCATCTGGAGCTGCAGGTCCGAGTGGGTCGAGAGTAGCGCACAATGAGGATGCGGCCGCCCTCCTGGAGAACATCTGCCATAGATGCGAGACGTTGCTGACCGGAGTTTCAGAGTGTGGGTGGCAAGACTTAGACGACCAGTACGTGGAGGCGTGCATTGGTCTGCCCTCGAAATGGCGAGGTGTCATGCAGCGCATGGCGATGGCTGGTCAAGGCATACGTGATCTACGGGCTGCAGGGGCAGAGCCATTGGCTCGGGATCCGCCAGATAGTGAGTAGTTGTGGTGCATGTGGTGCCCCCTAGTGTGTATGTAGGGGTAGGTGGTGTCTCCAGTTTTGAGTTTTTTGTAACATGCTATGGGCATGTCATATGTATCAGAGTAGATGGACTCTAAACACATGTTTTGCGACACATATTATGGATATGCATCATTTTTAATGATTATAAATGTTATAACATGGTTTGCAATACTAGAACATATGCCAATCTAGAACATGGTTTGCAATACTATCTACATAATGATTCTTTTCTCGAGGTACATGGTTGAAAGTTATGGTTTCAAATGCACGTATCAAGAGTTTCACTTGTAAATACCATCTAAATAGCACATGATTATGCACACGATAAACACCATTTAGTTGCATGACAAGAAGTAGGGAATCCAAATGAACGTGCAGATAGAGGACGATGGAAGAGGGCATCAACTAAGATACCACGCACTGCATCATATTCGGCCTGATTGTTGGTGGCAGAACCAATGCAGACCCCGTTGGAGAGAACAAGGGCATGCAAGGGGGTGAAGATGGCCCAACCTGCCGAGGTTAGATTCCGGGAATAATGACTTGCACCATCGGCATAACCGATCAAGGGTGTGGACGGGGGGTCCTGCGGAATGGTGTGACAAGACAACAAATGAGGGGAGGGGAGACAATGACGGCAGCGTGAGTGGACAGAAGACATCGAGCGGCAACTGTGGGAGGGAGTGCAATGAGCAGGATGACTATGAATCATATACAAAATAGAGGGTGGTATATGAGGGCTATCGAAAGTATGGCAAGGACTCGGGCTGCGGAGGTCAACAGAGATACGGGTGGAGTGATCTCGAGTATGGGTAGAAAAAAGGTGGTCAGGCGAAACGACAGGGGAGGATGTAGGGGGACTGGGCTCCGAATGTCTTGCAGAGGAGGATAGGTAAAGAATGGTTGTGGCAGACTCCATCATCTGAACATCAGGGGGGGGATGTCGATGGGGGCAGGGGAATCCTCAGGCTAGCCCGAGGCATAATGCACAAGTATGGGAGAGGTGGATTGATTATGTTCAGCCTCATACTCTCGGACTACTTCTAAAGAGGCGCGGTAATGCGTCAGGTGAGGAAAATGGTGGGAGTAATGGCCATGAACATCACACAAAGCACAGGGTTTGTTGGTGCAGAGAGTCTTTGGGTTCTTGGTTACGGAAGAAGAAGGAATGGAGGCTTCAGGGACCGTAGCTTCAGGTAACACGACTTTAACCATGCGCTGAATACGGGGCAACTCGGGACAAGCATGGGTGGCATGACCGGCGACATCACATAAGGCACAAGGTTTTGCGGGCGGAGGAGGGGCCGGGTCAGTCGTGGTGGTCTTGTCTTTGGGTGCCCCCTTGCGAGCTTTGCCTTTCTTCTCGGGAGCCATCATGATAGGAGAAGGGTCTTGTAGAGGTGTTAGGGGCACCGTGGCAATGGAGGAAGCGAGGGGAACCGGTTGAACCGGTGTCAAAGCCATGTAGGGTTTGGGGTGACCAGGAGGGGTAGCTGCTGGAGGATCAAGGTACCAGACTGGTATGCCCAAGGTCAGGTTAGGGAGAGAGAGGGTGGCCATGACGGGGACAGAATATACTCCGGGAGGGGGAGCTAGGAAAGGTATCTGCCGAGCAGGGTAATGACCAGGAGGGACAGCTCCGAGATGGTTAAGGCCCGGGGGAACCGATCCAGGAGGATAAAGGGGTTCAGGGATACCAGCTGTAGGGGGAGGGCCAGAAGGAGGAGGTCTAGCTGGCTGAGATGAATGGCTAGGAGCGTGTTGTGGAGGGCGAGGGGGAGGTTGCTGACTAGCCGAGGCAGGCCACTTAAGGGCAGCCTGAGACGATTGCATCATGCAAACATTCGATAAGCTGGGATCATTGATGGAAGGAGGAGGGAGATTAGGAAAAGTTCCAAGCAGGGAGGAATCTTTGTAAATGCCAGGGGAGACACTGGTGAAGGAATCGACGGTTTGCTTGTTGGCTACAGAAGAGATGGTCTTCTCAGGTGAGGTCTGAGATTTTGGCTCATGATAAGTCAACTGGTCAATGGTGACTATCTTTCCATTATGGGGGAAAGACATCTTGCGGAAAACCGCGGATGGGACAGCGGACATAGCATAGGTGTAGCTTTGCCCCAATAGAATGTTGTAGTCTAGCGGGGCGTCGATGACTTCGACGTCAACGCAAACAGTCTTACCGGCGAGGGTGATAGGACAATTATGAAACAGGCCAATGGGCTGGGAGGCGTGGCGGTCCCACGCTCGAAGGGTGATCGTGGAAGGGGCCAACTCAGGGGATTCGAGTTGCTTCCAAACCGAAGCAGACATCATGCAGGTGGATGCCCACTCATCAATTATGCACCGGGAAATGTTGGCGTTCCGGATTTTGACTGGGATTTGGAAGGCGACGGAAGGAGGGAGAGGAGGATGGTCCGATTGAGTGGTGTTGAAAACAATCATTTGGTCATCAGCAGGATCTACAATGCCCACGAAAGATAGTAGAGCCTTCTTTTGGGAAGGGCACGACTGGAGAAGTTCCAGTGTGGAAATGGCAGCAGGAGATTGCGCCAAATCATCTACTATACTATACAAATGAGCACCTCGACCAGAAGCAGCGTTTCAACATAGGGGTCCCTTAGGAATCTTGGTATGAACCTCAACTTTGGGTTGAGGGATATGTAAGGGGCCACTGGATGTCGAAAGAGGCTTTGTAGAACCTGAAGAAGGAGGCTCGGGGGCAGAATGAGCAGGAGGCTTGGGGTACTGGCGAGACCGAGTTTGAAGATGACGGTTGATGGTCGGGGAAGGATCGAAGTGCATCATAAGGATCTGGTAATCACAGGAACTAGAAAGGGAAGGGGGAGTGGCGACTTGGCTGTCATGCGGTTGGGTAGGCATGAATCCTTGCTGAGGGAAAGGATCAGTAAACATAGCTGGTTGGGTAGTGGCCACATTAGGAGGAGCATGAGGGGAGGCATCTTGTCTGCGCAATGTGACTTGAGACTCCCACATCTGCCGCATCTGGGGTAAGAGGGGACAATCGTGGGTGTAATGACCATAAACACCGCAACACGAACAAGGCTTATTTGTGCGAAGCGGCCTGTCCGGCTTGGGCTGAGTGCCCTGTTGCTGGTTGGCAGTGTTAGGGTCCACACCAGGATTGGGTCCACGGGTACCAGGGGTAGATTGGTTTTGATTGCCTCTCCGCCTTCTTCGAGAAGAAGGGGGATTAGTTGCACCCTGCTGTGCAAATACTTGCCCTGGAGGGGGCTGTAAGTGTTGTTGCGGGTTTGGAGGAGGAAAGGGAGATGGAAGTGCATACGCTGGAGGAGCTGGAGCACCAGGTTGTGGATAAAGGTAATGGTTAGGTTGGAAAACATTGAGGTAAGCAGGAGGTTGGGAAAAAGGAGGAGGCATGCCGTATCCTAGATACATGCTACTAGGAGGTGGAAGAGTGCTAGAGGTGTTGGCGCCTCCCTGAGGGAGAACATAGCCCATAGGAGGTTGAGCATACGGATGGGAAAGGGCTCCAACGATACCGTCAGCGGAATGAGATGACCCCGGGGCGTTAGCGCCACCGGGCCTGGGGAGGTCAGGAAGAACAGTATAAACATAACCAGATTGAGTATAGATCAGGTCATATTTCAAGGCTATTTGGAGGGCGGCTTCTTTGGTTTGAGGAAAGTGAGAGGCGACATCTTTGCCAATAGGAGCTAAGAGGGTGTGAAGGAACCAGTCCATGTAAACCCGATCTTTGAAGGGGGGGGCTCGACATAAGCTCCGTCTTCGTCGCCATTCCTGAACATGGGCGGAAAGGCAGGTCAAAGAGGTTTTCTTCAATGAAGGCAAGAGCTCCATGCCAGTATCGTATTGGAGAGGGAGCTGGAAATAAGATAAAAAGGCTTGGGCAAGGGTCACAAAGGTGGTATGGGAAGAGGTGGCTTGGTCAACATACCATTTAGAAGCTTCGCCAGTAAGCGTGCGTTGGAACAAACGAAGACAGATGGAGTCATTGATAATGGAATTGGAGGAACACCACATGTGGAAAGATCGGACATGATTGGTTGGATCTTATCCAGCAAGGCCTTCAAACTTAGGGTTGTCGGAGGGGAGCGTGGTTGGCATAGCAGGCCAACCAACATCGTGGTAGATAGGGTCATTGATCAACTGATTAAAATCGGGGAGGCTAAGGCCTGCAATGTACGGCAGCAAGGGTATGGCTGAGGTAGTTCCTGTGGTGGTTCTGCTAGTAGTGGTTCCGGCATTAGGGCCTGGAGCACTGCTAACGTTAGGCCCTGGACCAGACATAGTGAAGGTGACAGGGGGAGAACCAGGAGGAGAGGGAGAACCCAATGAATCAGAAGAGGAGTCGGAGTGCGGACTCGGAGGAGGACTGGCTCGACGATGGCAGGACGGAGCAGGTCGATCAACTGGAAACTGAGGGTGAAGGCCAAGAAGTCTCCGGGAAAGGCACCTTGGGGGCGCAATGATGACGGGAAGAAGGAAACCAACAAGGGCAAATAGGGACAAAATCAAGTGAGGTCAATGGCAGAAAAAGTGCAGTGACAATTGATTTTTGAGTCTTTGCCAGGCGGTGTTAACCAGGCGCTTCTTCACTTAGGGTCAGTGTGTGGCGTGCGTTAATTTTAATTTTTAAACCCTTTCCGTTTTGAGAGCAAGAAAATGTGTGCTGCGTAACTGAAAATAAATCTGTAGAGAATAGTATATAATGCTGAAATAACAGAAAAATAACAGCTACTAATGCATCAATTCAACCCAAGAAGGTGGGTCGCTCAAAACTAATGTAAAAAAGGGCAAAAATCTAGTCAAAAAACACTTAAAAAGAGGCCAATAGATCTAGGGTCAAAAGGGACAGGGATCTAAAGGATAAAGCTGCTGAAAAGAGGCGCAGATCACAGCCAAGAGACAGAGGCAAGGTGGCTGGAAAAAAGGAAAGAAATCAGCAAAAAGCAGACAAGGCAGGGAGGAGCTCCTAAAGAGAGGTCCAAACAAAACGACAAGAGGTGATTTGAAAGGAAGGAAGGCTGATTTAAAGGGATCTGAGGAGGAGGTTCCAGATCTGAAAAAAGGAAGGTTGGAACTCTGAAAAACAGACGGCTGAAATAGCTAAAACTCTTCCACAAAAAGTGGAGGTTACTAAATCCCTAGGGGGCTAGGTTCCCAGTTAGATGAGTAAAACAGATCAGAACTTGGTCAAAGCGGGCTGAGACGGAGGCTGGAAAACCCTGACAGAAGCTTCAGCAAAACCCAAAAAAAAATGCAGAAAAATCACTGAAAAATTGGCAGGTCGCAGGTTCTGACATGTTTTCAGTGCAGGTCGCAGAAAAGGGGCTAAAAAGTGCGACCTAGAGGTCTAGGTCGCAGGTTATGGGCCAAAAAGTGCGACCCCCCATTCCGGCTGTCTCGGCGGTAGATTTTTGGAAAATTTGTCGTCTCAGTTGCGGCTGGTGTCGCTTACCTACGCAATAGGGCCAGAAACACATGGAAGTTATAAATTTTAATGTTTTAGGGTTTTATGTGAGAAAAACAACATAAAAATAGGAAAAATAAATAGCTGAAAAGAAACCCTAGGGTCTGAAGTAGCTAGATATGCACGAATATGAAAAACGATAGCGGTCGTAAATTAAAACCCGTGTGGAGTCGCCATTTGTTAGTATGAATCCTTTGCGAAGTGTACGAAAAAGGACAACTTTAGCTATGCATAACTACTAGCCCTAACAATAAAAGTGGCTGCCAATATCTTCAGATATGTGGTTAGTTGAACATCAAAGAGCTGCAAAAACCAGATATATGCATGGAAAGACATTAAGCAGAAAAAACAAGGGTTTGCTCCATATACTAATAGACAAGACAAGAACAATTTTTGAAAGAATTTCTATATTAATTGGGCACCTGGGAGGAAAAAAAGAAGGTGTATCCAATTCCCCTCAGTGGGATGGGTTCTTGGAAGTCCTCAGCACTTCATATCTAAGATTTCTCTCTCTTGTTGGTGTAGAAAACCCACACAAAGAATAGAACTCAAAGGGAGCTCACACAGCAAATGGTAGAAAAGAGTGACCAAGTGTATAGATCCAGAGTGATCTAATAGGCAACAAAAGGTGAAGAATGGTAGGGAAGATCCTCCTATTTATAACAAAATATTGGGTCATTCTAGATCTTGGTGCATGGGTTAACCAGATCTAGATCCACTTTTTATGGAATATTTTATTATATTTGTTGGAGGAAAAAGGTATTTGACTTGGGTCAAATCCCTTAATTTGTCAAAATAAATAAATAAATGATTTATTTATCTTTTTAAGGAAGCGGTTAGAAGATAATCAAATAAATAATGATTTATTTAATTATTTAAGGAAGTGGTTGAAAGATAATTAAATAAATAATGATTTATTTAGTTATTTGTGGGTGATTTGGTCATATTTAACAAGGAATATTATCTAAATAAGATTTAAATAATTATTCCTAGAAAATAATAAGATAAATAAAGGTTTATCTAATTAATTTATTTGTTTTTGGGTTAAACATGACTGGGAATAATAATTAAATTATGGTTTAATTAATTATTCCATGAGGAAAATCAAACAAATATAGGTTTGTTTAATATTTCCTTTTAGGGTTTCCTGTTTAGACCATAAACAACCTAATAAATGTGGTTTATTAAGTTATTTTACATAGTGAAAGCAATTTTACTTAGGGTAAAATTGGTCTTACATGGTGTACTTGTGTCCATCTAATGATAATAGGTTAGATGACCAAAAAATGGTGTAACAATTAGCATTGTCAATATCGAAACCACATAGTCAGAGCACCCCCTTATACATTTTATACTAGAACACTACCCTATATACCCAAACGTACATGGACGAGCTCCGATATAATTACGTACGTGGAATGAGGTATCACACTCGGAATGTATCACAGAAAATTTAGTGACATATGCTATGTTTAATGACACCAAAACACGTTTCTAGCCTACACCTTCTAAATTTTGTCTTTAATGTTACAATGCTTTCTTAGGTTGACTGATGTAAATTTTATGTTGATCTTGTTTAGAAGTTTTTCTTTTAGGTTCACCATGTGATGTAATGGAAATTCATAAAAATGAAAACTAAATTATTAGCAAACTTTTCAATTTAGTTTTTCCAATGAAAATCCTAGCTACTAAGGGAAAAAGAAATCAATTTTTGAGCAAACAAAAAAGAGCACAAACTAAATTATGTTTTCTTAACTTGTTCCTATGCAACACACACAATTCACTAGATGCACATCCATGTTTTTCTTTTCATCTCCCTTTAATGTGAATGAATGAAAGGAAACTAAATTCATGAATCAATCAAACAAATATTTTCTTATGAGAAATGAGGAACGAAACAACAATTTCTCTAAGGAAAATGAAGAATGGAACTACAACTTTCCTATAGGAAACGAGGAATGAAACACAAATTTACAATAGAATTAATCTAATGCAAAAATAAATTACTTTGAATTTATTTGTCAACGATAAAGAAAAAAACTAATGAAACATTGAACAAATTAATTTTCAAAGGAGGAATGAATAGGAAAGTTTACCGGTCTCTAAGAGGTATCAGACATCTGAGAATGCAACAAACCAGTGCATAAAACTGAAAGCAATAAAAAAATTTGATGGAATTTGGTTGGCTAATGGGACAACGCAGTCTCTAAGGGGAGGCAGTGCATTGCAGAGCACCCTTGATTGGGATATAGTGCACTACAGTGCACTGTGTCCTGACCAACAGTGTGTTGGGCGCAGCTAAGATTATGAAACAAGAAGTAGAATGCACTTCTAATGAAATTCGTTCATTCAAATGACTGACAAAATAAATTAGATGCTACTGATGAGGATATACAGAGGAAAAAACACAAATAATGATGGGATCTCCCCATTATGGTCGCCAATTTTTTATACAAAATTTTAATCTATGGATAAATCAAATTCCCTAAGTGTGGTGTTTATCACTTAGAACAACAGGTTAAAGATAACTACTATTTTCTCTAAAACAACCAGATATACAGAAATGAGAAAGAGCCTATTTGTGATTCTTTTTTCTCTCCTTCTCCTTCTTTCGTTGTCATTTTTTCTCTCAATCCAACTCAAGTTGCTAGATTGATTCCTACAAACAAAAATAGAGAACAAAAAACAACATAAAATATATAAATATCTATTTATCTTACTAAAACCAAACCGATTAGATCTGAAATACATACATCATTCAAGAATATATTGAAAAAGAAATATAGACATTTGTATGGGAAAATGAATAACAATCTTTATTAAAGAGTAGGAGGAGAAGATTACAACCAATGGATCAATTTTTCATCAACCTGCTCCAACTTAATTCCAGCCTCATCACATCCAACATTATCCCAACAGCATATGAGTACTTTCGCTCTCTTATCAAATGAGAATCCAACATCATAACTTTGCACAAAATTATATTTCCCTAAAAATAGGATGAGTGCTCAATTTATAGGGAGACTAATGGTAGTTTCTCAATGAATGAATTTATAATAATAGGCAAGACATGTTTCCAAGTTTAGAGGTGTTAGATGGACACTTAGATTTGAAGTATGACACCTATGGACTATTCTACAAGGCACTAGCCATGTGGAAAATCCCAGAACAATGATAATTTTTCTCCCATGTGACCAACACACCCTTGAGTATCAGGAAGTGCACTGCATTGCACCCTTGGATGGAGGAATCGAAACTGTAGTTATTCCCATGCAGATGAGTATTGGTGAGTTATTGGGTCATATAACATATAATTCAAACCTTGAAAATATTACAATAGAAGCCATGAATGAACTGTCTTCACTTAGGGCATATAGAAATTGATATTAAGGGGATGATAGACCCTATACATTGGTCCTAGGGTGATGTCCAGCTTGACCATGCCTTGGGGGATGATGCCCAAATTTACCTATAATAGATGATACAAATGAAAAAACCTCCTTTCTATATATAGGAGTCCATGGGGTCACAATATAATCCTAGCCGACCTAAAAATAATCATGTAAGGGCACAATAATAATAATAGTGGGATTTTATGGGGCATAATAATAACAATATGGGGACTATAAGGGGTACAACAATAACAATAAGGTGGCTACACTAACAAAAATAAGGGACTACACTAGTAATATAGGGACCTAACATTCCCCTCTCCTTCAAAAAATTGTTGTCCTCAATGCTTGAGTAGCTCTAGATGCTTCAGTATAAAATTCTCATCCTCCCATGTGGAATCTTCAATGGGTAATTTCTTCCACTTCATGAGATACTCTGTAATTGATCAATTCATAGTTGTCAAGTTATTTTTTCCGTGACTGCTTTAGGTTCCAATATGATTTTTCCTTACTCATCAAGTTCTGGAAATATTGTTCGAATTGGAATTTTTTCACCTATAACCTTCTTTCAGCATGAAACATGGAAAATTGGGTGCAGTCGAGAAGAAGGAGGAAGCTCCAATTTGTATGCCATAGTACCAATATTTTTCAACACCTTGTAAGGAGAGTAGTACTTTGTCGATAATTTATTATCCTCCTTATCTTTATTGAGGGAGATTTGTTTGTATTGTTGTAGCCGTAACAATACCCAGTCTCCTAAATCAAAAAGTATCTTGCTACGATATTGATCTGCTTGTTGTTTCATTTGATTTTGTGCCAAATTTAGGTTATCCTTTAAGATTTGGAGAACTTTTTGCTGCTTCTCTATGTGATCTTCCACTCCTTGAACCTTATAATTTTCTCTTAAATATGATGTGATGGAAGGTGGATGATATCCATAATTTTCCATAAATGTGGTCATTTTTGCTGCAATATGGAAGGAAGTGTTATACCACCATTCAACCAGAGGTAACCACTTGACCCATTTTGTTTGTTTATCAGATTCAAAACAATGAAGATATGCTTCCAAACATTTTTTCATTATCTTATTTTTCCCATCATATTGAGGATGATAACATGATCTATGAGCTAGTTGAGTACCCAAACAAGAAATTAATTCTGTACAAAAATTTTCAGTGCAAATGGGATCTCTGTCGCTTACAATAATATATGGGTTTTCATGTAGATTTTGAATTCTTTCCATAAATTTAGTAGCAATTGTACTTGCTTTAAATGGATGAGATAATGCACAAAAGTGTGCATACTTGGTAAGTCTATCAACTACCACCACAATGACACTCTTTCATTCAGACTTAGGTAAACATGTGATAATAGCTATTGAAACCTCCTCCAAACATTGACTTGGAATGGATAAATGTTGTAGCAGACCCAGGGTCTTAATTGTCTCAAATTTATTTTGCTTGAAAACCAAACATTCCACCACAAACTTTTAAATATCAGATTTAAGGCCATCACAAAAAAATTATTTCTTCACCTTGTGGTAATTTTTTACAAATCCTGAGTTTCCTCCAAAGGGAGAGGTGCCCAATTCCAAAAGAATCTTTTGTTTTAGTTGGGAATTATTATAAATATATAAGCGATCTTTGTACCATAAGGAATCATTTTTCCAACTAAATGTATCAGATGTACTAGGATCTTGCCGCAACGTTTGAATGAGTGTCCACATTTATTCATAATTCTTCCATTCCTCCCTTGCTTCGGTTATCCAATCTAGTTGGATAATATAAATGGCACAAAGAAATGCTTCCACCTCCTCATCCTTTATTGAGAGTGCATCTGCAACAAAATTTAGCTTCCATTTTTTATAGATGAGTTCAAATTCATCACCCAACAACTTCGTGAACCATTTTTTTTCTCTTCTAAATATAGTGTTTGTTTCAAAAAATATTTAAGACTATCATGATCAGTTTTTACCTTAAATTTTCTTCCCAATAGGTAAGGTCGCCTTTTCTTTAGTGCATGTATTATGCCAAGATTTCCTTATCATAAATATCTTTATTTGAATACTTTCCTTTGATTGGACATATTTCAAAAGCAATGGGTCTTACTTCTTGCATTAAAAAAACACCAATTCCATTTCATGAGGCAGCACATTCAACAATAAAGGTTTCTGTGAATTCTGGCATAGATAAGACTGGTGCTCGACACATTGCATCTTTAAGATATTCAAAGAAATTAGTTGATTTAGGAGTCCATGAAAATGCATCCTTCTTCAGTAATGTTGTTATAGGTGCTACTATTTTCCCATAATTCTTAACAAACTTGCGATAATATTAGCTTGAGAAAACCTCGCAATTGCTTTATGGTTGTGGGGACTGTTCGTTCCTTAGTGGATTTGATTTTGTTAGGGTCTACCTTAACACCATCCTAAGGTACAATATGAACCAAATATTCCACCTCTTGTACACCATAGAAACATTTGGAGGTTTTTGCATACAATTTTTTCTACTCCAATAGTTTGAGCACCTTGTCAACATGTTCAACATGATCCTTCTAAGACCTACTGTGGATTAGTATTTCATAAAAAAATAGTAACGCAAATTTTCTAAGGAATGGTTTGAAAATGGAATTCATCAACCCTTGAAATCTAGAAGGTGCACTGGTAAGGCCAAAAGGCATGACCAAAAATTCATAATGACCCTCATGAGTTCGAAATGTTGTTTTCAGAATATCTTCAATATTCATACCAATTTGATGATATCCTGAATGTAGATCTGACTTGGTAAAATAAATTTCTCCATGTAATTCATCAAATAATTCATCAATCACAGGAATGTGAATTTTATCTTTAATGGTGAGCTTATTGAGCTCCCTATAATCCTGATATATGTGCTTGATCCATTCTTATTGTGCACCAATACTACTGGAGTAGTGAAAGAACTTTGACTAGGTTGAATTATACTAGCCTCTAACATTTCTGCAGTCATACGTTCAATTTTTCTCTTTTGGAAATAAGGATATCTGTAAGGCCCAATGTTTGGAGGAACGATTCTTGGAATAAAATGAATAACATGATCATGATCATGAATAGGTGGGAGTCCGTTCGGAGTTTCAAACACATTGGAATGATTTTCCAAGACTTTTTGGAGATCTGGAGAAATAGATGATTTTGACGTTGGAACTTATATTGAGAATAATTATGTAATCACGGAGAATTTTTCTTTATTTAGAAGATTTTTCATGAAATTAGAGCTTATTATGATTCCCATATTCCCTGCGATGCTTCGTAATTGATATTCCTCTCCTTCCAAAAAAAATTCAAGAAAATTTCCTGAAAATTAAAAGATACTATCCCCAAATATTGTAACCATTGTACTCCTAGTATAACATCAGCACGTCCCATTGGAATGGAAAGAATTGGATTATTCAATACATATTCCCCCATGGTTAGCTTGATATTATGGCATTTTCAAGAGAAATTTATATTTCCTCCATTTGTAACCATCACTTGACACTCTGATGCTGGGTATAGGAAGCAATTCAATTCCTTAGCTACCTTACAATGAGTAAAATTATGGGTACTACCCAAATCAATAAACACTATTAATTTTTACTTCTTGATATGTCCTTATATATTGAGAGTTTGACGAGTGTTAATTCCTGCCAATGCACTAAAAGATATGGTTGAACTCATTTCTTGCTTATCTAGGGTTGGTTCCTAGTGTATATCCTCTTCTTTTGAAGTTTATTGTTCATTTTCTTCCTCCTATTCACAATGTATGTAAAATAATTTCTTCTCAGCACACTGATGAACTTTAGTGTTTTTTCTATCACAACTTTAGCAAATCCATTTTTCTCTTTTTTCTAGGAGTAGCAACACTTCCATCTTTATAGATGTGAGTGGTAGGCTTCCTTGTCACCATAATTTTACTTTCATTTTTTCTTGCCAACATGAATTAATTATCCAATGAATCAAGTTCCGAAAGGTGCACCTCATATTAGATGTTATCCTTTAAAGTCCCTATGAAGAAATCAACCCTATGTTCCTCTGGAATATCATTTATCCTTATATTCAATTTTTGGAAGTCCTCAATGTGCTCCAACATTGAACCCATTTATTTATTTAATTATTAATTGGCTAAAGAAGGCGTTATTCTTTGTATCCTCATAATGTGTTATCATTTCCTCCATAAAAACTCACCAAGTGAAAATTGTTTTATGAGAGGAAATCCATCGATACCATACAAATGTATTTTGTTCTAAATATAAAGTTGCAATGCATAACTTTTGTGTGTTTTTCACAGTATTAAGACAAAAAAATTCTCCATCTGTAGTATCCATGTTACGATATCCTTTCCATCAAACTTTCTCATATCGATCTTTGGAAAATGGTGGCTCACCAATCCAACATTAGAGTTTATGAAATCAAGATTAACATTTTCTCCATTAGGTGTTACTACCTTTTCTCCATTAGGAATCATTTCTTGTATCAACTTTTTCAAGCCTTCCTTCAAACCTTCCATGTCTTCTTTTAGATAATTATTCATGTATTCCATGTTTTCATTAATTTTTTCATCGATATTAGTGTTGAGTTGCATTTTTGTCCATGTTTTTATGATTTTTATCAGATAATTGTGTGACTGTACCTAGTGTTTTAATCTGTTTTATCTTATTAAGTTGATGATTAGAGGCATTTAGAATTAAATTATAAATTCTTGTTATTAATTAAATTGAATAAGATTTTTATATAATAATATAATTAATAATAGGTTTTCATGATGGCAGGAGAATAAGTCGAGCACCAGCAGTGCTGGAATGCTTCTTGAAATACATTTGAGTACAGGTTCATGCACAAAAGCAACACCATATTTGAGTACGGATTCAGGAACGCTGCACACTGCAAAGCTTGTCAAAACCTTTAATTGGACAGATGATACGATCATGGGTTATGGAACAAATTCCATCATAAATATCTATGCTTTTGAAATCTCAGCCATCAATGAATTATCAACATCATGATCGCTAGATCTGCAGCAACATGCCTATGAACAAAATCTTTCTGGTTTGATATTCAAAATATAGTTTCAGAATGAATTCATGAAACCATTTTGATACGAATGGTGCTGGAATATTCTCTATCCTTGGCAAAACAGAGCTTATGGTTCATGGATGGTGGATCATCCTTCAACTTTGAGAATGTTTAAGAAAATGATGAATGCTCTTTTGTTGAGAATTTTTTGAGAATGTTTAAATATGTCATGAGTTCGATTCATCGCACCTTCATTGTCACAATAATGTTTTTCTCTTGCAAATCACAAGATTTGAAGGAAAACATTCGAGCTCTCGACAAGGATCACACCCACATTCATTTTCAAAGAATTTTATGGTGAAACCCATCATTCTATCTATATTTCAGTATACAAAGAGGGGCGTTCTTTTCCTATGGTTGAACAGGAAGTGGTAAAACATCAAATATTTTCCTTTGCAATGTTGGGTCACTCTGCAACAAGGTGCCAGAAGAAATTCACCAACGACATAGAGAGCATAAGTGCAACAGTGAGAGGTTTGGCAGCAAATTCCCTGTACATACACTGTGACCTCGCTTAGCTCTGTAGAATGGTTGTCACCAAGGCTAAGAAGTCTTGTTCTCAGTATCAAACTTTCAGAGTGATTATTATTATATACTACAGATCCTCTGTAGTTCCTGAATACCTACCTCACTAGCATGAAAGTCATAAGCTCTTTGATTTGGATATTATATATATCTTCATGATAAAACAAACGGAGACAACTTTCCATAGAAAGTTTATGATGATCTTGCTGATGCTTTAGAGCATACTACTAAACATGAGGGAATTTATTTATTTCTAGTCCTTTGTTGCATCAGTGAAGTCGGATGGGAAATCAGAAATGATGGACAACTAAAATCCATATAAATACATTTTAGCAGAGCAGTTTTCGCAGAAGTTCAACCAATTTCATGTTGGCTAGAAGTTGAAAGAATAACTTTCTACACCTTTTGATAATTCCAAAGGCAAGCTCCACTTTTGATTTTACTGATCATCTTGGTCTGATGGTTTTAGCGTGGAAGGTCAAAGTACGCCACTGAAACAGGCTTATAAGTAGTTTTATTGGACTATCAATTTTGACATCTGGATCTGATATATTGTGAGGTTCCTAGCATAAAACGATAGCTTGAAAAATTTACACTTTGGGACCACTGTATTTATCTAGAGTCTTAAGTTTCAAAGGAGGACAAGTAGAAGTTGAGCAAAGATGGATATAATGAAGATGGACCAGAGAACATCAACACTACTTGGGGCAAGATTCTGTATAATGTTGACGACGCATTTTTACATTTAAAAAACTATCCCAGCACTTGTTCTATTCGCAGAATCCCAAGGATTAGAAGGCCATTATTATTATCATATTAATGGCTCCAATATATTCCATTCATGCATTTTCTGGCTTAGTAGATATTGAAGAAAGCAAAACCTACTTCATGTCATTGGATTCAATTAAAGAGTGTTATGAGGGCCTAGTGATTGTGAAATTCTTGGCATTGATATATAGTTATTTGAATATATCCATCAGCCAAATCGCACCTTCCAGCAACAACAACGTCCCACGAAAAGAGGAGCGATTTCCTAATTTGACATTCTGTTTCAAAAACTAATTCTTATTTTGGAAAATTGTTAAAACCAAGAATCTTCTATATTTTAATTGGCTTATTGAAGCCCTAATTTGTAAATCTGGTATATATATAAGTTTTCATGATCAAACAGAGGTAATAGGAGGATTTAACCCGTCATTTAGGCATCAGAGATGTAATTAGGGGATTTAAGCCATCAATTAGACAAGGCGCAGATGGAGTTAGTCCATCAATTATACAAAGGAATTTCTCAGATGTAGAGGGGAAGAATTTCTCAATGTGAAGTCGAATTTTGAGATGTAGTACCAGAATCAAATTTTTAGAGTTGTGTAATGGAGACAGGAAATTGCTGTGCGTAAAACTAGAATTGTTGTGCCAGACTTGTATAAATCGATTTTCCAGATGTTGTCTCAAGAATATATGATTGCCTTCAAGTTATTGTTGTGATTAGAAGCATTTGTGCCATGGTTAAATACACATTCCAGTGTTTGGTTTTAAAACTTTCCTCGATTGCAGTAAGCCAACTTACTCCAGGCGTGGGAGGGCCCACCACTTCTGGAGCTAAGCTTGATCAATAACGTAATCTATTTAGATGTGAGCAATTTTAACATTTCATGTTTTTGTGTTCAAGTGGTAATATAGATTTATACTCTATTTCTCTTATTAAAATTGAATGTAAAGAAATCATCCAATTGGAATTAGAACATATTTTATTATTTTGATTTTCAATATGTTTTAACACTTCCATTTAGAATAATAATTAAAGGTTTGCATTATGTAATTCCTTTGAATGTTGTAGGATTTAATGCTCATTTTATTTGTTTATATATATCTCGGGACTTCACCTAGTAATTAGATCTCTTTTTAATTAGAGTTTCTCTTATTTTTCATAGTATAATCATTTCTTTATAATTCTAAGTGCATATTTTATTGTGCAGGTAGAGTGATTTCGTTTTCATTATTGAGTTACATGGTTTTTTTGAATACTAAGCTTGTTTTTAGATGATTTAGTTAATCTAAATTACAATCTTTGAATATGATTAATTTAATCTAAATTAAAATGTTTGAATTAAAGGTTCTCATTAATTATTTGTAATTTGATTTTTAATAGGATTTTTAAGTGTTATTTTACATGAAGTGTAATGGTTTCTTCTAGAAATAGTTAGAACCGTCCTTTGTTAATTTGAATTTTGAATTTATTATCAAGAGTAGTTTAGATAGTTAGTTTCAAGTGTGAGTTATCATTAGAATAATGTGTGTGTCTTTGCTTATCTCAATATTAGTTTCAAGTGTTTGTTTCAAAGTTGATGAGAGGAATAAATAGATTAGGTTTTTCAAGCTATCATAAGAGATTTTAAAAGAAGAATTCGATTGCGAGAATGTCATATGATTTATAATTTCTTTGTATTTCCTTATAGTTTAATCTCAGTAGGGAGTTTTCTTGATAGAATTAGTTAAGTAGGTTCCCTTTTCAAGATTGTTTATTTTCCAGCAAAGGTGTGTTTCATTCCAGTACCTAGTTTATCATTACAAAGGAATATATTTATACTCTGACCATTAAGCTGAGCCAAGACACAGTACAACTCGCATTTATGACTCTCGGATTGATAATTAATATTGAGAGGTTTAATCCGACAATTAAGACGGCCAAAAATTAGCTTCCATGTCATCCATATTAGATTCCATGGAATTATTCAAACTATTCATCTTAGCTTCCATACCTTTCTTCAAACCATCCATCTTAGCTTCCACGCCTTTCTTCAAAACTTCGATTTCATTTTTTGTTACTCTTTGCGAGAGCGAAATTTTTTGCACTTGGTTTTGTAATTTTAATATATCACGTTGAAATTCCTCCTCTTCATGAGTCATAGTAGAGCCTTCTGAGAGCTTAATGGGTGTTGAATTATTTTTAGGGGGAATTTTAGAACCCAATACCAATATCTATGCTTTAATATTCCCTTTAAATCACTTCAAACTAATTTTTCAAACAAAACTTATGCAATTAAAAAAAAAAATACACACATTTTTCTTGCTTTTGAGGAGCTCAATATTGAAACTAATGTATCTCTGTAATTGTGGAACAGAGAGATTTTATCTTTGGTCCTTTACTAGCCTTATGAATCTTCTTTCCAATGCGACATGTCTCACCTAATTTGGATTCTTCAAGACAGTTATGCCCAATCTCCCACAATGACCTAATTATGGATTAGTACAATAGAGTGAACTTGTATGACATGCCACGTGTCATTTTTTCCTCCTTCAACTTTGAAATAAATACATAGGAAACTAATGTCTCTATAATTTCAGCCAATTTTACAGAATTCCAATTGGATGCTCAAAGAGAGAGTTATGATGATTTTCCCAAGGTCACCTCTTTGAGATGAAATTCAGGAGTCTGCAAAAACCCTAACTTCCACAGATCATATCTTCAAAAATATTGCAAACCAAGATTTGAAATTGTTACACAAAGTTCCTTAGTACTTATTTGCAAATGGATTTTTTTTTAAGCTTCTGAACCTTTGTAGAAAAAAATTAAAGCGAAAATGCCATGATGACCTTTTTGAAACAATGAAACCCTATAATCCAAAGCTCTGATACCAAATGTTATGAAACCAACACACAAAATAGAAGAAAAGAGAGATCAACGACTTATAAATAAGACGCTCGAGGGGGAAACCTCCTTTAAATTACATAAATGAATAATTATTTAATGATACAAATGCAAAACCTCATTTCTATATATAGGAGTCCATGTGGTCAAAATATAATCCTAGTTGACAAAACAATAATAATGTAAGGGCACAACAATAACAATAGTGGGCTTTTATGAGGCACAATAATAATAATATGGAGACTACAGGGATACAACAATGACAATAAGGCGGCTACACTAACATCAATAAAGGACTACACTAGTAATATAGGGACCTAACATTCTAATGAATCTTTTAACTATAGTAAGCATGTGATTTTGGTGTAAATAATATACTTTTCATTATATTTACATTGATGGATAGCATGACGTTGTCAAGTAAATATTCACCATCCAAATGGGAAGATTGATGTAATGGAAAATTCCATGAAAACAGAGAGGAATACTTTGAAAAAATTGTTATAGTATATTTTCTAATATGAATTTTCCAATTGGACCTCTAGGAAATCTAGGCTTAGATGAGCATGAGGTGTTTTATTATTATCATAACCCAACAAACCTCTCTTCGATTGTGGGGTGGGAAGGTATGTTGATAATTGAGAACCTCTGCTAGCTCAAAAAATAATGGAGAAAGGTTGTTACAGTTAGGGAGAGAAGTGAAACATAGAATAGAAAGCAGCAATCATGTATGATGTACCAGTAGCTCCTCCCTAAAAGAAGATTATGATGATATTTTCCAAAGGTAGTTTCCTTATCTTGAGCTAGAAGGGTAAGTAATTAGCTTGTTAGTACTAAGTGGGAATGGGATATATGCAACAGGGACATGAAGGAAGAGACAAGAGAGGCACAATGAGGTGTAGATTCAAAGCATAAGTCTCTTGGTACAGAGACAAGTAAGGACGGGTAAGAGTGAAAAGGATACAATAAAATTTGCATAGTTCGATTCTAGGAAATAAGAGATGTGAAATTGGGAGTAGTGGACTAGATAGCAGATGGGTTTTTGTTGCCTTTCCCCATAAATTTCAAAACCACAACATTCCTTTTTATAACACTTTCATACATCATTGTATCCTACAAGTGTCCACATTGGACAATTTTTTTATAGGCTTTTTGATATTTGTAAGTTGGATGGTGATTTACCATAGTCCACGAGACTATATATTTGGTCATTGTCGCCCTTTTCCAACCATCATGACCTTATACATATAACAACATCATCATTACAATTTATTTTTCTATCTTTTTTATATTATCCCAAATACCAATTATATTACAAGGTATTAAATACAATTTAGAATGTTAAGATGCAATAGAATCTAACACTGAAAGATACTTCACAAATAATAATGTTGGTTAGGTAAGGTTAGGTAAAGCAACACTGCTGAAGACAGAAGCGAGGAAAAGTTTTTTCACCACTTAACTAAGTTGCAAATATTATGTTTGGAAGTTATATAGCTTCAATATCCATGTTCTACCAATATAAACTCCCCTCCTTTTCCCATCTAAAAAATAAAAACAAAAATTTCAATCAACCCAAATTCAGCGTCCAATCAAGCCTTATTCAAGAACCACTGCCTCCTCTTTGGTCAAAGGTTTCTAGAGTATCTTTTGTATCATGCACCTTATTTCATTTTAAATCATAAAATGGTTAATTTATCCAAGTTTACAATTATTTTAACAAATTATATGCATTTTTTATGCTCAGTTTCATTGCTTGAAGATACTTGTTGACTCCACTTTACAAATTAGCAATAGAGAAATTGATTTAGGACCATATTCAAAGAGAGGTGATAAGAAAGGATGTTCCTATGCATGTAAGACAAATACATATAAAATGGGAAGTAAAAACATAAAGGGAAATGGGAAGAACAGTATTTCACATGACATAGTAGATCAGAAATAATTTCTTTATTAATGATATAATTCCCCTGAGTCTCATGGGTTAATCTGTTGATTTTAATGAGGTTTTTAACTTTTGTAGCTAGAGAAATACTCCATACAACAAATTTTATTTTTTCCTAAATGATATGAGAAACAAAAATCATATTTCTATAAATCTGTAACATGTAAACAACCTTTAATCTAATGAAACAAGAGCATGAATAGAAATTGAACATCCAATGTTTACACTAGTGACTTGAAACATTGCATTGAATATGTTAGTTGAAATCTTTCAATATCTTTACTAATGTATCTAATCCAGGTGGTCTTAAACTGTAATTGAGTCTAGTCATATTAGCTATGTCTAGTCATGTTGTTAAAGACCGAGATGGTCATATATTACAGATGATCCCGACATGCTCAAAAATCAATAGTATCATATTCTCATGAAACCAACACCAAGTCAAAGGACTCATCAGACCGAGATGGTCATATATTACAGATGATCCCGACATGCTAAAAAATCAATAGTATCATATTCTCATGAAACCAACACCAAGTCAAAGGACTCATCACGCACTCTATATGAGGGAGAAAATGCACTCTAAATTTTTAAAAATTTTGGGCCTTTCTAGGCCAAGTGGTAGTCTCACAATAGGGAATGTGATAGGTCAAAGTCAACTCAATATAGAGTTCCAACTGGCATAGTCGGGCTTGAACCAGCAACCTCCAAAGAAGCACTACAAAGCTTTACCGATGTTCCACACATTTATTTTTATTTAATAATCACGCAAAGTTACATTTAAAATTTTATGTATGTGATGTGGGGGAAAGGTTGGCGGAGCCCTCCATATCGGACGACCCTGGTAAAAAGAAAGTCTATTTAACGCATAAAAAAAATGCAAATAAACATGGTAGGGTTTCATAACGTGGAAGTGGGAATGATATATATATTTCAAAGACCAAGTTTAATATTATATCACCGTCGGAGTATGTTTTGTGTCAAACAATGTGTCAACGGATTATGTGGCACCCCAGTTGGCACAGAACCTCCATAGATCAGTGTGGAGTAGGCACACAAGTTTAATGTTTGAACCATATAACATGCCACGGGTCAAAGGTCTGTCCACCGGTATTAAATCATGTGCTATGTTAATAGCCTTTGGTTATAAAAATAGTCGATGGGTTGCGATATTATACCACCGCCGGATATGGTTAGAAAGCTTATGTTTAAAAAGGTTAGAGTGTATCGCCACCGTTCCAATTAAAAACTTTGGGTTTAAAACTATATTCCATGTATAGTATTAAAACTAAAATGTTTGTTGCAACATATTGTAATGTAATACCATACGGTTATAATGGTCAATACATATCACGGTTACCGCAGAGTCCAATGCCACATATGGCAGGAGGTGGCCTCATGGTTATGGCCAGAGTCTCCATATATTACCGTGGTCCAATGTCAAACTTTGGATATAAAAAATATGTCATGGGTCATATGTCATCGTCGGTGTATGGTTTAAAACTATATAATATAGTTTCAATATAGTTGCGCCATAAACTATGTTAAAACATTTATCATACCAATTTGGTATGTTTGAAAATTTGTTACACCGAACTCTAATGTTAGAGTTCCAAAACATTACAAAATCTATTGTCAATGCACCGGAGAGAGGCATAAGTGGTGTTCTGAGCTAGCCTTTGAGTAGGGTTTGAATTTGGCATTCCGAGGTCATTTGAAAGAAAATTTGAGTTTTTCAAAATCCGTTTTGAGGCATGGCGGATGCAGTGGAAGAGTTAGATTATTCATTGGAGCAGTTCTTTGGGCAGTGAAATCTAGACGAGGACAACCACAACACTTCTGTTTTGAATCAGTCATATTATTTATTTTTTATCTCGAGTTTGAGTGCAAGGAAATTTGCTATATATTCCTCTTTATTTTGGCCAAGTCGCCTTTTTGTAAAATTGAGTGAGTTGAAGGGTGAGAGTTCTCTATAGGAGGATGTTTCTTGAAAGGAAACATTTACACTCCATCATCAAATTGACTGATATGAAAATGGTCTGGCTAACTTTCTATGTATTTCAAGAACCTCCCACTCAGCTAAAAGAATAAATGACCTAGCTTGTACTTGAGATTATGCGAAATTATTACTTGAAAGTGGTGCATGATTTTTAACTATTTATGTGTCTTAAGTTCATTTTTTCTTGCTAAAATTTAACATGTATAGTAGAAAAATAATTCAACAATAAAACATTCAAACACAACAACAAAATTAATCTAAGAGTTCACCTGAATTTCATGGGCCACGTCTCCTTTGAGCTTTGTAATATTGACTTGGCTCTTTGGGGTTATGGTAAGGTTTCTTTTAAAAGTTCCACACTTAACTCCAATGGATACTAAACTGATCCAAAGGGTTAAGAATACCATCTATATCCCTCTTATGGCTGTCATCATTCTACAAACAACTTTAGGCTCCCTTAGACACGATTCCTTCTATCGGTGCACTGAGCTACACTGAGCATCTCCTTGGCACTAACTCCTTCAGAATTTTTTTCTGTCCCTGAAACCACACCTTATGTATCCATCACACATCAGAGACCAAATATCGACTGATAAAATTCTCAAAATGAGCACTACATCCCCAAACTAGGCCTTCCTCCACGATTTTCCCATGGCTGCCCAAAACTTCACTTCAGAGTCTAGAGCTCTAGAAGTTCTCAAAATGTTCTTAAAACACTTTCATTGGTTTCAAAATGTCTAAATTAGTCAATATAGACTATTCATTTGCATAAAATGGCCTCTAGCTGCTCCGGTTTCACCTCCAACACTTGTTCACACACCCTGGCACTCGGGTCACTGAAAACTTCTCTGATGGATTTTCGACCTCTATAATTCCTCAAAATATTCTAAAATATCCATAAATGGATTCATAATTCTGCTTACAATCAGAAATTACTATTGGTTCCCTACATAAGGCCTCCTGTTGCCCTAGCTAGGCCTTGAACTGCTGCTAAAAAAAGCTAGCACTTATGGCCCCTGGAACTTCACTGAAGCTTTTAGGCTTTCAAAAACTCTCTACAGGCTCTTAAAATCATCTCATGAGATGAATAAAATACGAAATATCCAAATTTAACTATTGGATCTCTAAATAAGGCCTCTAGCTCCCCTCGCTAGGCCTCAAACTATTGCTACCTCCTCGTGGCCCCTTGAACTTCACTGATGAAAAAACCTTCTTAGAAGCTCTTTGATGGCTCTAAAGCCTACTCCATTAAGTCTCGAATGTTGGATATAGTCAAAATTGACTATTAGTACTCCAAAATTGGTTCACCCTAGCTCAAGATAGAGTCGAAACCAATTTTTCCCACTGTCCCCTATATTACCTCCACCAAAACTAGAGCACTAGAGTTAACTTAAGTTAAATTTAATGGAAAGTCCTGAAATTAGGGCGTTGCTCCAAATCCCACCATATAAACCATTAGATTTAAATTGTAATGTTTAGGTGGAGTGGTCACAGGCCGATCTTCCGCCTTTAACTACATGGTTTATTGTTTGTATTAACTCCGACTTTGGAGTGGAACCCAGAGCCGTTGGTTCTGTTAGCCCCCTTATAAATTTTTGGCAAAGGCAAAGTAGGGGGATAAATAGTTTTTGAGCCTTCGAGGAATGCATCTCCCCTGAAGACACATCATCCTTGAAGTCTCCTTGCCTCTACCTTTGATATATTTCCCTCTGCAAAACTCTCAATGTTACCCCTTTCTTCCCCTTTGCAAAGTCCCCTTTCCATCCCAATCTTTCCCCAAATCCCCCTTTAAATCCTACCCTTTCCCTTTGTTTCCTCAAAATTCCCCTCCATCTCTCTATCGTTACCCTCCTCAGGCGTCAAAATGCATTAAAAGGGTTAAAAACCCACTTTCGAACCATATAATAGGCCTCATCCCCTTCTCCGCTAGCCCCCGCACCTTTTCCTCCCACAAAACCCAGTGCTGTGACCGAGCGCTAGCCCCGAAGGCACTGTTCCCATATATTTATTGGGAATTTTCTCCACTGTTGATCCATATAGATCGAATGGCGACCGTTTAAACCTGCGGTGCTTGTGATTCACTTGTTCAAACCACTGATTGCGCCATCGCCGTCCATTCACCGCCAGATCAACGGTTCGGAGTGTATCCTCCATTGTGGTCCCCGCCGCGCACCTTGCCATAAAACAACTTGAGTTTCATCACACCGCCTTCGGGCGGTAGGCAGTATTCCCTCATCGGACAACGATTCCATACACCTTTTGATGCGTGGCTTCTGTACGGCGGCAAAACCACCCTCCCATCACGCGTTAACGTTCGGGATGGGACACACAGCGATATTCATACGAGCCATCGCATCTTCCTTTGCCCATCCAACGGTCATCGCTCGATAGAGTTGCGCGGGTTTTAATCCATAATCACCGTACCCCTGGCCCACCATTCCATTGCCCTCCGTTGTGTTTCCCACTGTCGATCTCTTCTCAGATCCGATGGTCCAGAATTGTCTTCTTGCTGTTGACTCTTTCGTCACCACCTGGTCCTGCCACGTCACCTCCACGTGTCTCACCGTACATCCGCCCTCCTATTTCATATATTTTTTCATAGGTCGGGTTTATTAAGGTTTTCATCTAAATTTCCTCTGCATTCCACCAACCTGCGTCATCTTTGTTCTTCACCATTCCACGGAAATTTTCCGCCATTTCTCCGCAGTCCCACTATCATCCACATCATCCGCTCCCAACCATTGTTTTCTTAACATTTTTTGTGTTTTTGCAGGACTATCAAAGGCGAAGAAACACCATGGTTCCATATGTACTACTTCAATGGCGTGTTGCGCAGGCATAATTAAATCTGGAAGCTGGTACTACAATGGAAATGCCCGAAAATGGTTGTGGCGTCATGAATATTACCCAAGGACAGTTCAACCTTCGCAAGAAATCTATCCGGTGCCATTAAAGCCTGAATTTGTAGATCAAGACATTTATGAAGTCATGGAGAAAGACCAGCTTATAATCAAGGATTCCAGCATTCAGAATTGAGGGTATTGAGCTTTAATACAACAGTTTAGAGGCCCAGCACCAAGTCAACGATCGCATAGATCATGCCAAAGGTACAACACGCAGAAATCAATGCATATCAGGGGTTTATATAGCAGTATAATGTTTTCCTCCTTAAAGGATAGAGCGCCCATACATTTTTCAATCTATGTCGTGTTCTGAATAGATTTCCTACCCTAAAACAACCCCAGTACTATCAGAGCATTTACTTCATCAGTATGGCAGATTTCCTTATCATTTCTTTATCTCTTGTTTATTCACCAATAGCACCACACAATACTGCAGTCAGAACGCATCAGAGTCATATCAGAGTAATCCTCAGCCTGAGGAAGATCATTCGTTCACCCAACAAACACCAGAGATTAATGCACAGGATTCATACAGAATGGGCTTCGGCCCTCTTTCTTTTCAGAAGTTTAATGCTGCATTTAGTTCTCAACCTACCTCCTCTGCTCCTCCAGAGCTATAAATTCATGAAGAACTCATTGTAATGGTTGTTGATCAGTTATCATAGAACTGCAAGTAATTTCTTTGAGACACAGTCTCTGTGTAAAGATTGTAAGATAGGTTGAAGGATATGTTTTCAGATTGAGTATTCAGCTATTGGCAATATTGTACTTGATTTGTATTGTTATTTAATATGACAGGCACATTTCTTTGGATCCTGATCTAAATCAGCGGTGATGTTTTCCTATCTCTGTGTTTACATTCATTTCATTTCGTTTCTATTGGCTTGCATCAGAATATTGGCATAGGATTTACCCTTGTTAGGTACCCTATGTTTCTGCTCTCCTTGCCATTTATGTTTCTCTTCTAAATTTATTATCTAAGGAATGTTTTCAGTTGGTTTAATCAGTGTAGTGGATTTTAATGCCTGCTCTCTGATGTATGAATTAAATGAATTTAGTTCTTAGATGCTTCTTGTTATAGATTTAGTTGGAAGATTTGGGAACACTGGGGATTAGTGTTAGCCCTGTCCACTAGGATCCTTGTACGGCCTGCTGATCTGTAACTTTGTGCTCTAAAATCTGTGTTATCTCCTCCCTCCTACTTTCCATATCACATAACCATCTTGAAAGATCCTGAGTTTCATATGACTAGCCTAATTGAAAGCCTGCCTATTGAGTAGCAAGCAAATCCTTTCCTAACTCCATTGCCCAATGGTTTTTAATATTTCCTGGAATATCTCACCTCTGCCTTATCCCTCTTTGCTCATCTTGGTCTTACACTGAACCCTTCTTTCCTGATAACCAACAACCAAAACAAACAATCAAACAAGCAAACCCGTGCATATAACTAGCCTAACATCTTAAACTTTGAGCTTCATAGACATAAACCTTTGCTCAAACTAGAGAGATCCCTCTCTAGACCCAGGAGGGATAGATCCTGAGGTCTGAAAGTGGTTCTGATGTTGTCTCATCTTTTGGTCTTGCCAATCTGGCCAAAACATGGGAACCCCAACATAATGGCGTCTCTGCTGGGGAAGTTGAGTGCATTACACCTTAAACATTATTAAGCATTCAAAAGACCTACAATATCTGGTTAGGTTGGCAGTTAAACAGTCTTATTCTCACATCAACCTCTATACCATTTGTTGTGTTTTCCCATACTCTTGGATAGAGTTTGGTAAGGGCCAGGTAACCTCCAGATCTCACACTCTTTCAGAGGTGACACATCTGGTAAATGCCCTCCCAGTCAATCTCTGGTTAGATTTTGCTGTGTTTTGAAGATATCCTTGAAAAGGGACATCTCAAGAGAATTGTGGTGGACAGTGTACCCTCCAGAAAACATCCCACACCCTCCACCTGGCGACTCCAATATTCCATAAACATTTCAAAGACCCCACAGGTGATCAGTAGGCCTGCTCATTATCTTGGTGCACATTAGACTCCACTTGAAGACCAGCCTCCTTAACAACATCACCACGGTATAAGTAACGAATAGGGTTAGGCTACTTGATTACAAAACAACATTCTGGCTTTTAGAACCATTCATACAAGAGCTTACCCTAACCCAGACCCACCTAAATTAGTTGATAACCTTGAGAGCATCCTCAAGGGAGCTCCTACACTTAAAATATCATCAGTTTCCAGTCACATCTGTAGAGCTAATTCCGCACTAGAAGATCTTATTGCTCTATCACACTCTCACCTTGACCTAGACCCACCTAACATCTTATCTAGAACTAGGTCATTTAGTAGCTTAGACCAGCCAGGCCCTGAGCTTCCTGATTCACCACAGGAAAGTGGTAGAAACCTTGGGAATAAACATACCCCTTCATCTACACCTCCTGATTTAAATTTCATACAAAACTTGGGGCTCAGTCACCCTAGGTCTTATCATCAGTCCTCCGCTGGTCATAATATCCCTGTAATCCATATACCTACTGCCCGAGCCCCTTTAGCTCATCAAAATATCATCATGGTAGCTTGGTATGCACCTCTAGTTTTACCCCAACCTCTAGTACCCTTACCGAATGATTATGAGTCTAAGATTCCACACTTCACTGCAAAGGAGTCCATCACAGCCCAATAACATGTAGATAAGATGGAGGATTCCTTTGACTACATGGAAATTGATGACGATACAATCAAAATGAGAATCTTTGCCCAAAGCTTAGGGGGTGATGTGAAGAAATGGTTTAAGGGCCTACCTCCAGGTAGCATAAACGATCTCCCAGCTCTATATCAGACTTTCATAAACAAATGGGAAAGTAGGGAAAATCCTCACCAACTCCTAGTAGAGTACATGACTCTTAAAAGAAATGTAGGAGAGAGTGTTCATGATTACACAACAAGGTTCAACAGCATTTATAATGCTCTCCCTCCACATATGAAACCTCCACAAGGCATGGCCCTAGCAAAATACCCTGAAGGCTTCGATGCTGACATGGCCTATGAGCTCAGGGATAAGGAATACAACACATTGGAGGACATGCAGAAAGGAGCAGTGAATATAGAAGCCAACCTGATTGAGAAAAGAGCAAGAGTGAAATCTGAGAGAAGGGTAACATACAAAGATGACAATGTAGCTTCCACATCTTACAAAAATTATGATAAGTTGTCTAAAAATGTGGAAAGGTTACAGCAAATGATGGAAAAAATGGTTGTCATAGTTAGTAACCAGAATAGAAACCAAAACCAGAACCAAAACTTTAGAAGAAACAATAACACTCCCAATAGACAAAGAGAGTCAGACCAGCAAGTTATTCCCCCATTCCAAGAGAATTTTCTTGATGAAGATGAGGGAATCATAGAAGGGTCTGAGGGAAACACAATTAATATGTTTGAAATATAAGATTCAATCCATAACTGTTACTGAGAAGAATATCAGCCCTCAGCCACTGGTTGGGAGGAGGAATTGTTAGAATCTGAGAATTATAGATTAGGATTCGAAAACGCCATGATGCAGGTCAGAGAACAGTATGAACTCAGGAGTAAAAAGAGCCAGGAAGCTGCCAAACTGAAGGCTTCTGAGGCTGCCATCAAAAAGAGACCTGAGAAATATTCTAAAGAAACTACTGAAATTAGCAAATCATCAGCTGAGAGTTCTGGAAAGAATAGAGAAAAAGACAACCAAAACACTAATGCACAAGGTAAACCAGCTAGCAGCACTAGCACTGCAGTTAGTGCTCCGAATAAAACTATCACAAATTCTGTACATAATGAGAATCAGCCTACTGATTCAGCCACTAAGGCAATGACAAATAAAATAGAGATGAGCATTCCCAAAAGTCAGTCCGCTTTCAATTTGGAAAGTGATATTGCAAGAATTAAAATCCCTGTCCCACTTTCTGAGCTAGCCACTCAGGATGTATATAAAGGCCAGATTTTGAAGGCTTTGAACCTTAGTGAGAATGGTGACTCTGTCAATTTGAATGATGATCAGCCTTCCCTCTTGTTTGGTCCTAAGATAGAGGGGAAGTTTCAAGAGGGGGTAGTTCTGCCTTTCTATATCAGTCTCAACATTCATGACAAGATCCTGCACAATGCAATCCATGATTCTAGAGCATCTCACAACCTAATGCCTAAGGTAGTTATGGAAAGAATAGGTCTAGAGATAACTAGACCCTACAAATATTTATACTCTTTCGACTCTAGCAGAGTAAAATGCCTAGGCCTGATCAAAGACTTGTGTGTGAGCTTAACTCAAATCCTAGCTAAATGCATGGTCATGGATGTCATGGTGGCAGATGTGCCACCCAAGTATGGCATGCTACTATCAAGATCATGGGGAGCCAAGCTGCAGGGTACAATATAGATGGATGGTTCATATTCCAGAATCCTAATCTTTGGCCAACTTAGAAAACTGTATAGGGAGACACAGATGAAATTCCTAGACAGTAGCCCCAAAAAACCAGAAAATTCACCCATTTACTCTGTACATACATACTTTGACTCCTTCATCTTTTGCAATGATGAATCCTTAGAAGAGTTAGGGTCCCAAGACATAAAAACAAACCGAGAGGCAGAGGCCATGGATTTTAACATAATGGCTGCTCTAGATTTAGAGGACAACGAAGAATAAAACCGCAACGAAACCTGTAGGATATGTGGTGAAAACCTAACTCCAAATGAACAAGAAATAGAGCATAAATAGCCACCCGGCCATATCCCTGAAACTCATACATTTCACGAGGAAAAAGGTGATCCACAGCCCCGCATAGACCCTGTAGAGCAACATAATGGCGAACCCAGCCAAAGGGAAAAGAATGATAGCGAAACCAAGTGTGAACCCCTGTGGGTGATGAACTTTGATGGGTCATGCACCAAGAGAACTGCCGGAGCAGGGGTATGGTTACACAATACAGAAAATGATTACACGGAGAGCCATACCTGTAATATACATTTCAAATGCACGAATAATGTCGCTGAATACAAGGCTCTGATCCTGGGTCTAAATCTGTTGAGAAAATTAGGAGCCCATAGGATAAATGTACGTGAATACTTTGAGCTGATTATTAAACAGGTGAATGGTGAATACACAGCGAAACATCCTAGACTGAGAGCATATAGGAATGACACTATGGATTTGCTGAAAACGTTCGTTGAATACAAATTAGTGTTCGTTCCTAGGGGTCAAAATGTCATTGAAAACGGATTAGCCTGCCTGGACAGTTCCTACCCCAAGACTCCCAGTGACCAACAGATCATTCAGACCAAATTTAGACCTGCTGTGCTAGACAACGAAAAATATTGGCAGATTTTTGAAGGTGATACACAGATTGAGGATTTCCTAGTAGGCAGAAACAAGTTTGAGTTTTCTGATTCAAACTCTAAATCTGACCATAGCTACCTAAGTGATGAGTCCTTAGATGAGGAAGAAACACCCTGTAACATAGAAATAAACTCTTTAGATGAACAGACTGGAAACCCAGACCGCAAATGTGAAAACACAGATAGTGAGGAAATGGAGGTGCTGCAGGCCAAAGATAAGAATATACCAAGAGGCCTGGAACCCTTAGAGGACCTTTTTGACTTTGATGATGTGGAAAAACATCCCACTATAGAACATGCAGACTCTGATGTGGAAGAATGCAACATAGGCACTGAGGAGAAGCCCAAAATTATTAAACTAGCTAGTCTTTACTTGCAGACATGAAGAAGAAATACATTGACCTTTTCAAGGAATTCATTGATGTGTTTGCATGGAGCTATGAGGACTTAAAGGCCTATGACACAGATGTCATCCAACACAAAATACCCTTAAAGGAAAATCAGAAGCCCTTCAGACAAAATCTTCGTAGGATCAATCCTAAACAACTGCCTGCAGTAGAGAAAGAAATCAAGAAGATGTATGAAGCAGGTATCATTGTGCCTATGAGGTTCTATGAGTGGGTATCAAACTTAGTGGCTGTGAGGAAGAAGACAGGAGAAATTAGATTGTGTATAGACTTCAGGAATCTTAATAGATCCTCACTCAAGGACAATTACCCTTTGCCTAAAATGGAACATATTCTTCAAAAGGTAGTAAGTTCTAAGAGGATTTCCCTGCTAGATGGTTTCTCTGGATATAACCAAGTCTTAGTAATCCCAGAAGACCAACTCAAAATCGATTTTACCACTCCATGGGGTACCTTCATATATGTGAAGATGCCTTTTGGATTGATGAATGCTGGAGCCACCTTCCAAAGAGCGATGGACATAGCATTTTCAGATGAGATAGGTCACTTCATTGTTATCTAATTGGATTACATAACAGTCTATTCCAAGACTAAAGAAGAACACCTAGAACATCTGAGAAAGGTGTTTGAAAAATGCAAAAGGTTTGGGCTGTCCCTGAATCCGAAAAAGACTGTCTGTGGGCTACAGAAGGGTAAACTGCTAGGCCACATTATATCTGAGAAGGGAATCAGGATAGACCCACAACAATTCGAGGGAATACTACAAATCACACACCCAAGAAACATCAAGGAGTTGGAGTCTTTCATCGGGAAGATTAACTTCCTTAGGAGGTTTATTCCAAATCTGGCTGAGCACCTTAGGAACATGACTAACATGCTGAGGAAAGGTGCAGGAGTTAAATGGACTGTCGGAGCCAAAAAATCTTTCGAATCAGTGAAACTTTCATTTACCTGAGCTCCCGTCCTAATCAGCCCATATTTCTTCAAAGATTTCTTGATCTTTTCATTCGCCTCTGGGCATACAATGGTTGCAGTCTTGCTGTAGAGAAACATAGAGGGAATGGAACAACCAATTACCTTTTTTAGCAAAGCACTCAGAGATGCACCCTTGAAATACAACATCATGGAGAAACAGGCCTATGCTCTGATTAAGGACTTGAAAGACTTCGGGGTGTACATATTACATTCCCACACTATAGCTTATGTGCCCAACATCATAGTCAAAGATATACTGTCCCAAGACCCAGATGGAAAAAGGGGCAAATGGATAGCAGTGATCTTAGAGTATGACCTTGAGATAAAACCCACCAGACTGATTAAAGGTCAGGGCTTAGCAAAATTAATGGCTGAATCAAACCTACATGCCCTAGACATTAACATGATAAATACCTTGGATGAAAAACAAGAATTCCCTGATCTCACTGTTAAGGAAGAATTTCAGAGATCTCCTTGATATTTTGACATTCTTTATGTGCTTACACACCTCAATGCCCCTCGTGGATTATTGAAGACCAAGGTCAGATTCTTAAAGCTAAAAACCAGAAATTACTGCATCTTGAATGAAAACTTATACTGGAAGAATCCTAATGGCCTATTGCTTAAATGTTTGCCTAAAAATGAGGCAAAGAGGGTTAAACAAGAATTCCACACTGGAAAATGTGAAGGGCACCTGAGTTGGAAAGCCACTTCAAACAAAATACTCAGAGCTAGATATTATTGGGCCACACTCTTCAATGATGTCCATAAAATGAGAGTTTCCTGCCACAAATGCCAAATCTTTGAAAGCAAAAGAAAACTCGTCCCTTTACCCCTACATCCCATCACTGTTGAAGGTCCCTTTCTGCAATGGGGCCTAGATTTCATAAGGGAGATTCACCCTGCTTCTTTTGCGCAGCAAAAATGGATCCTAACAGCCACAGATTATTTCACTATGTGGATAGATGGCGTGCCCACTAGGAATGCCACAAATTTAGTCATCATTAGTTTCCTAGAAAGTCATATCCTCTCTCGGTTTCGCTGCCCAAGGAAAATAATCACTGATAATGCTACTGCTTTTGGATCCAAAAATATGGTTGATTTTTGTCACAAGTACCAAATAGAACTTGGTCATTCAACTTCCTATTAACCTCAAGGTAATGGATTAGGTGAATCATCAAACAATAGCCTGGTGATCATCATCAAGAAGTTGTTGGAAGAAAAAAAAAATCATGGCATAACAAGCTAATACATGCTTTGTGGGCTGACAGGCTTACAAAAAAGAAGTCCATTGGCATGTCACCATTCCAGCTGGTCTATGGTATGGAAGCAATATTCCCTAATAGCCTTTGGATACCAGTGATCAAGTTGGTCCAGGAGATCCAAACAGAATAAGACAGCATGGTGAGGAGAATAAACCAAACAATCCATCTTCAGCAAACAAGGGAAGAGGTCTACAACAGAGCAGTGAAAGTTTAGGAGAATATAAAGAAATTTTTTGACAAAAGAACCAAAGCAATTGGTTTCAAAGTTAGAGATAAGGTTTTGAAGTGGGATTCGAGAAGGGAGGATAAGGGAAAGAACAACAAATTTGACAGTTTGTGGCAAGGTCCATACCTCATCCAGGCCACTGTGGGTCCCAATGATTTTTTCTTACAAGAATTAGATGGCACTGAGCTGTTTTGGGGTCCTGTCAATGGTAAGATGCTCAAACATTACTCCTGCTAATTTACAGTTTCCAATTTCCATTTCCATTGTACATACCATTGCAGTCTTTATTTTTAAGTAAAAGATAAAAAGGTTTCAAAAAATAGAGGAGAGGGAGAGGTTCAGGCATGCTTAAAATATGAACCTATGATTTGCAAGAGAATCAGCTCTAACATGCTCAAAAGCAGAGCTGAAATGAAGAAAAGGAAGTGACTCTTACATGCTCAAAACTTGAGTCACAAAAAGAAAAGAAGGATACTACAAGTTCTAGATCTCAAGCCTTCACAATTTGTTTTCAGTTTTATGCAAATTTTGTCCATGTGCAACTGTCTTTATGCCTTGGACCCACAGCAATTCAGACAGTCTAATCCTGGCTTGACTGTTTTTCAATTTCCTGTCTTAGAATGTAGAGAAGAAATCTGCTGGACAGTTTAATCCCAACATATATTAGACTAGGTAGAGAAACATATGAGACCAACAGTCTAATCTGGTCTCATGGAGAAATAAGGGTAGAAATAGAATAGGTTTATTTTCTGTTGTAACAATAAATGATGAAAAGGGTCTGCTAGTTCAAATGCACCCAAGAAGAAAATGCTAGGATTGTAGGATGGGTAGGTATTTTGTTGGGAAAGTTTTTCTGCTGATGTAATGTCTTCATATTGTGGCAGCCGATCAAAGAAAAAGGGATGTGCCAAGCAGCAGGCAACTGGCCTTCTCCAAAGATCTATTCTCTGAATTCTTGACTCCTTCAAGAAGAAGCCATCCCCATGTGGAGCCACTGTTAGCCCCCCTATAAATTTTTGGCAAAGGCAAAGTAGGGGGCTAAATTGTTTTTTAGCCTTCGAGGAATGCATCTCCCCTGAAGACACATCATCCTTGAAGTCTCCTTGCCTCTGCCTTTGATAAATTTCCCTCTGCAAAACTCTCCATGTTGCCCCTTTATTCCCCTTTGCAAAGTCCCCTTTCCATCCCAATCTTTCCCAAAATCCCCCTTTAAATCCTACCCTTGCCCTTTGTTTCCTCAAAATTCCCCTCCATCTCTCTATCGCTACCCTCCTCAGGCCTCAAAATGCATTAAAAGGGTTAAAAACCCACTTTTGTACCATATAATAGGCCTCAGCCCCTTCTCCGCTAGCCCCCGCACCTTTTCCTCCCACAGAACCCAGTGTTGTGATCGAGCGCTAGCCTCGAAGGCGTTGTTCCCATATAGTTATCAGGCATTTTCTCCACCGTTGATCCATATAGATCGAACGACGACCGTTTAAACCTGTGGCAGTCATGATTCACTCGTTCAAACCACTAATCACGCCATCACCATCCATTCACCACCAGATCAACGGTTCGGAGTGTATCTGCCATTGTGGTCCCCACCGCACACCTTGCCATAAAACAACCTGGGTTTCATCACACTGCCTTCGGGCGGTAGGCGGTATTCCCTCATCGGCTAGTGATTCCATACACCTTTCGACGCGTGGCTTCTGTACGGCAGCAAAACCGCCCTCCCATCGCGCGTTAATGTTCGGCATGGGACGCACAACGATATTCATACGAGCCATCAGATCTGCCTTTGCCCATCCAATGGTCATCGCTCGACGGAGTTGCGCGGGTTTTAATCCATGATCACTGTGCCCCTAGCCCATCATTCTATTGCCCTCCGACGTCTTTCCCACCGTCGATCTTTTCTCAGATCCAACGGTCCAAAATCATCTTCCCGCTGTTGACTCTTCCGTCACCACCTGGTCCCGCCACGTCACCTCCACGTGTCTCACTGTACATACGCCCTCCTGTTTCATATATCTGTTCATAGGTTGGGTTTATTAAGGTTTTCATCTAAATTTCCCCCGCATTCCGCCAACCTGCGTCATCTTTTTTCTTCACCATTCCATGGAAATTTTCTGCCATTTCTCCGCAGTCCCACTATCATCCACATCATCCGTTCCCAGCCATTGTTTTCTTAACAATTTTCGTGTTTTTGCAGGACTATCAGAGGCGAAGAAATGCCATGGTTCAATATGTACTACTTCAATGGCGTGTTGCGCATGCATAATTAAATCCGGAAGATGGTACTACAATGGAAATGCCCGGAAATGATTGCAGTGTCATGAATATTACCCAAGGATAGTTTAACCTTCGCAAGAAATCTATCCGGCACCATTAAAGCCCGAATTTTCAGATCAAGACATTTATGAAGTCTTGGAGAAAGACCAGCTTATAATCAAGGATTCCAGCATTCAGAATTGAGGGTTTTAAGCTTTAATAGAACAGTTTAGAGGCCATAGATCATGCCAAAGGTAGAACATGCAGAAATCAATGCATATCAGGGGTTTCTATAGCAGCAGAATGTTTTCCTCCTTAAAGGATAGAGCACCCATACAGTGTTCAATCTATGCCATGTTTAGAAATGATTTCCTACCCTGAAACAACCCCAGTACTATCAGAGCATTTACTTCATCAGTATGGCATATTTCCTTATCATTTCTTTATCTCTTGTTTATTCACCAATAGCACCATAGAGTATTGCAGTCAGAACGCATTAGAGTCATATCAGAGTAATCTGCAGCCTGAAGAAGATCATTCGTTGACCCAACAAACACCAGAGATTAATGCACAAGATTCATACAGAATGGGCCTCGGCCCTCTTTCTTTTCAGAAGTTTAATGTTGCATTTAGTTCTCAACCTACCTCCTCTACTCCTCTGGAGCTATAAATTCATGAAGAACTCATTGTAATGGTTGTTGATCAGTTATCAGAGAACTGCAAGTAGTTTCTTTGAGAGACAGTCTCTTTGTAAATATTGTAAGATAGGTTGAAGGATATGTTTTCAGACTGAGTATTCAGCTATTGGAAATATTGTACTTGATTGGTATTGTTATTTAATATGACAAGCACATTTATTTGGATCTTGATCTGAAGCAGCAGTGATGTTTTCCTATCTTTGTGTTTACATTCATTTCATTTCGTTTCTACTGGCTTGCATCATAATATTGGCATAGGATTTACCCTTGTTAGGTACCCTGTGTTTCTGCTCTCCTTGCCATTTATGTTTCTCTTTTGAATGTATTATCTAAGGAATGTTTTCAGTTGGTTTAACCAGTGTAGTGGATGTTATATCCTTCTCTCTGATGTATGAATTAAATGAATTAATTTCTTAGATGCTTCTTGTTATAGATTTAGTTGGAAGATTTGGGAACATTGAGGATTAGTGTTAGCCCTGTCCACTAGGATCCTTGTAAGACCTGCTAATCTGTAACTTTGTGCTCTGAAATCTATGTTATCTCCTCCCTCCTACTTTCCATATCACATAACCATCTTGAAAGATCCTGAGTTTCAGATGACTAGCCCAATTGAAAGCCCGCCTATTGAGTAGCAAGAAAATCCTTTCCTGACTCCATTGCCCAATGGTTTTGAATATTTCCTGGAATATCTCACCTCTTCCTTATCCCTCTTTTCTCATCCTAGTCTTACATTGAACCCTTCTTTCCTGATAACCAGCAACCAAAAAAAACAATCAAACAAACAAACCTCTGCCTATAACTAGCCTAACATCTTAAACTTTGAGCTTCATAGACATAAATCTTTGCTCAAACTAGAGAGATCCCTCTCTAGACCCAGGAGGGCTAGATCCTGAGGTCTAAAAGTGGTTCTGATGTTGTCTCATATTTTGGTCTTGCAAATATGGCCAAAACATGGGAACCCCAATAGGTTCCATAAACCGTAGCATTTAAAAACATTTCAAATCCTGAGGCATGTGATAGGTCTATTCTCTACTGGTGATTACGATTAACCATTGGTTTTAGGCCAGGTTTCCAGTGCTTAGGTGCATGGAGTGGGGGTTGGCCCTTCAAGGTAGGCTTCCCAAACCCCCAATCCATAAACCATCAAAATTTAAATAGGGTCGTGTTTGTGTCTAATTGATGATGTCAATTAGAGTTTAATTTAATGTCAACCCGGGAAGGTAAACTTAGAAGTGCTTATCTAAAATATATAGATCTAGAAAGATTCCTAATCTGTCCAAGATCTTGAAGTTCCCTTACAAGAACATATTCATCAAGATCTCTTTCAACAACTAATAAAACCTAGATCTAACAATTGTCAAGATCGTAAGGTTCTCTTACAGAACACTTGAATTTTAAGATCTCCTCCAATATTATAACATTTAGCAAAACTTAAAAGCTGAAATGAAACAAACCTAAATCTAATAATTGTATGAGGTCTTACGATTCTCTTACAAGAACACTTTCAAATGAGACTCTTCCAATATTAGAACATTTAACAAAACTTAAAAGTTGAAATCAAACAAAAACATAAATTAAGTTATACCTAAAATAAACAAATAAGCATGCAAGTGAGGCCATGGGGGCCCTCCATAACTCCACAAGCACACCACTTCAATGGAGACTCAGATGTAGAAGCAAAATCGAAGTATGATCCTTTATTTCAAAATCTCCATTACAAACCAACTCTAAGCTTCTAAGATTACATACTCCAAAATTCTAATATTACAAAACTTCAAGATTACAAATGGAGGAGATTGTACTCCTATTTATACAATGGAATGAGTAACAAACTCATAATAATCATCCACTAATCTCTCTTTAGTTCCATACATCTCTCAACCATCTAGACACATAACCCCTTTTGTCCTTGATCTTCTCCATGAGGTTTATCTTCTCAAATTCGAATTTGATCCTTCAAGGCCACATAAAGGTGTCTTGGAAGCTTCCTTAGCACCTACACATGTCACAAAAACAATCCACTTTCCATATATAAAGTAAAATATAATATTTTCTAATATTTAATCAAGAATTTCTCTTAAAAATGCTTAAAAATAAATAATATTTGGAAAATATAAATGAGACCCATTAATGGTGAACAATAGGGAAAATTAAGTGACATGGTGGTGAATAATGAGTGTATAATGGAAGCATAGGTGAAAAATGTATGGTAATGAGTGATATTTGTATAACATTTTGAAACCCAAATAGGCTGCGATGCTTATGGTGTTAAGAAACACCCAGTGGTGTGATGGCATGTGGGTGAGTTGGTAGATAGGAAGCCAAGTGGGTGACTCCTGCGGGCTCTGGGCCTACATGTGGTAGTGTTTCATTGGCTAGAAAAGTAAAAATTCAAGCACCTGTCAAATCTCTCATTGCCACTTGTCAAGACTTGATTGGTCAAAATGGAATATTTCAAGGAATATTCAAGGAATCTTCCCTGGAATATTCTCTTTTTATTTTTTCCAATTTCCAAGTCAAACTTGGTCGAAGTCCAATTTTTGCAATTTACTGGACTTTTCAAACTCCGTTAACTTCTTCATATGATGTCAGTTTTTTGAACCGTTCATAGCAACAGAATCACAACAACGAGACCTTTCCAGTCGCTTAGTTTCGGCACACTTCTGAACACTTTGAATTTTGAGCTATCATTCTGGTCCATGATCCAGTTCTGATCACACCTCCCCATTAGGAATATTTTGGACCCCAAAATACTGATATACTGATTTGTACAATAAATGAGAGTACATCACCCTCTTTTTTTTAGCCTCCAAACACTTTCCTTGCATAGCAATTTCTTTTGAACCAAAACTGGAAGTCAGTCATCACTTCCCTTCCTGGATGAGCTTGTCCTCCTGTCAAGAATTGTGTTTCTTGCACTCACTCAGAAATTTCTTGCGAGAAATTTGCAGAAGGTCGCTGAACATCACTTCCTTGATCATTGACCCAAGGTGGCTCAAACAAACAAGATATTACAACATAAAATACATGCATACAACCGAAATTTGCATATGTACAAAGGAGTATGTCTTACTGAATTAATAATTCCAACCACTTCTCACCAAGACACTTCCACGGTGAATTTTGTTGCTGCAAGTATTCTTCATGTGAAAATTTCGTTCTGACATAAATAATTGAATCCTTGGTTCCAACTTCGCCAGTATTTATGTGCTCTTGCTTCATATGCTTGGGACGATTAGTTGGATGCAAATTCCAACAATGGGAAACAACCACTAGTACATTTGGGGGAAATTTCGATGCTTGGTTCCGACGCTTTTGACCAAATGTCGAAAATTTCCCCAAATTTTTTCAATTCCGCCCGAAACCGTCGCTATACCGAAGTTTAGAGAAACGTGTCGCAATACCGACACTTAGACAAACTGTCGCAATTGTGACGTTTGGAGGAAGACGTCGCAATTGCGACACTATGCCCCAAAGCGTCACTATTGCGACGACTGCCTCCAAACGTCACAAGTGCGACACAATGTCTAAGTGTCGCAATTGCGACATTTGGAGGCATCCGTCGCAATAGCGACGCTTTTTCCTCCTTAAGTATAACGACACTTGTATGCACGCTACATAAAAATATGAAACTTATATGTGCACTACATAAAAATGATTTTATTAAAAACTACATTAACGTCTGATATCACACGCGCATTTGTCCTCTGCTCTAGCAAAATAGAATTCGCCCTCAACATTCACCCTCAACTCTTGCAGAATAGCATTTTTCCTCAACATTCACCCTCATCTCTTGCAGAACAACATTCACCCTCGGCATTCGCCCTTAGCTCTTGTAGAACAGCATTCGCCCTCAGCATTCGCCCTGAGCTCTTGCAGAACAGCATTTGCCCTCAACATTTGCCCTCAGCTCTTGCAAAATGGTAAGTTCTTACTGCAAGCCCTTCCTCTTATAGTAGGTTTGACTCTATTTGGGTTTCTTTTGTCAATTCCATTGGATTGTGTTAGGCTGTAGGGTTCTCTCTAGATGTCTTCCAATGTTCTTTCGGATGAGTTTCAAAGAGGATGTGTAATATGTGTTTGTGCTTGCGTGAATTTGACTCCACCAGTTTCATGAAGTTTAAGCTATGGATTTTATTTCGACAAACTCATCCATCTCAACACCCAGTAATGAATTTCCCTTGGTCTGATCTATATTGAAGGTGAAGTGAAATGTGGTAGAGAATGGGAGATTGAAATTAATCAACTTTATCACAAGGTTAGTACTCCAGATCGAAAGTGATGAGCTTTAGTTCTCCAAATTTGGGGATTTTTTGATGACATACCAAAGGTCACATCCATACAACCATATCAAGGTCAATGTTGAGATCATTGTCATATAGCTATAGGTCACTGATATATAGGGTTAATAATATCATCACTATCCATGGAAACCGAATGGTTACAAAATCTGTGATTGTGGTTGGTTCATTTATAATTATTACCCATTTACAGTAGAGCACAGAAACACTAAATATCGCCTGAGCAGAGCCTTTACAACAGGCAATGGAATTGCAGCTGCTTCATCAATAACCAATAGCTCCACTTGAGAAAAAATTTCATAATATTGGGGTTGGATATACTGCAAAGCAAACAATTGTAGTTATCATTCGTGCTCCAATATATTAATATAATTTTTACATTGAACTGAATAAAGGGAAACAAGAAAATGCTAGCCATCATACAATGCTTTGACATAAGAGTTCTAAGTGACATACTTGAAAAAGAGAACTCATCCACTGATATTTATAATCATTTGAGTTATTCAAGTTAAACACAATCTCAATAATCAAAATTTAATACCCTCTATTATCTTCATCACCCAATACAAGATTTAAATTTTTCCCAAAGAAACACTTATTAATTTGGCAGCCATTATTTCTCCCTGCTTCAAAAACCCTACATTTAAATGAAAACAAGCATTGCATTTCAACTACAAAAATATATTAGTGTTCAAATATACATGTGTGCATCACTTGTGTAGGGTATTCCTTTTCCACTTTCACATTATCCAAGAATGTGTGCAGTATAGTTCATATTTTTTGTGATTTAGATTATCTTGAAAAAGGAAAGGTAAATTATTTCCCATGGAAAAAGAAGGTTTTCCTTTTTACTACTGGAAATGGTACAACAAAGTTCCATTTCTACCCGAAACTCCTATGAAACAGGAACCAAATAAAGGCCATGTCCTCAATGGACATCATTTGGCTTTGAAAATGGTCATTGCACCGTGTTGTTTCTTATATTACATCATGATAGTTTCTTAGGTCATTTCTTGTTTCTTGAGATGAAAAAAAACCAAAGAAATTGTGAAGATCCTTTCGAGAAATAAATGACCATTTCTCAATCATATCTCAACTATTTTTTATTTTATTCAGTGGTTGCTTACTTTGAGAGAATTTTGACACTTTTATAAGGAATATAACATAAAAACACAAAATGGGAAGGAATTGATGAGGTAGATGACCTTTAGTTGTTGTCAATTAAGAATTGATAATACATGATGCATGTTCTGTACTACAAACTAGATTCCTTCCTAGAGTTAGGACACAGAGTATTGAATCAAAGTTGTAGTTTCTAATTTCTTGTATTGGTTCATCAATCTTAAAATTCAGACATTCCATGTCTTCATTGCTTCATGTTTGAATAATTTGCATCATATCGTACAATAGGAAATTAGGAATTATGATTATTATTACTTTATGGATCTGCTAAGTTACTTTTAAGTTTGCATGGTTTAGTGTGAAATTATTCTAGTGTGCCCCTAGGCCCAGGTGAAGGAATTCCAAGGACTGAGAACCCTAGTTTTTAGATGGTATTGTTTCTTATACCCAAAAAACCCTCAACATCACTTCTTATTAGTTCTTAACAATAGTGTTGTAAAAAATTTGAGAATTGATATAGCAAAATCTCGCACTTCTCAAGATGAAGTCCTAAAGCTAAAGTGTGATACAATGTGTAATTCAATAGCCCCATTGTCACCTCACCAAACTCTTTTCACTTCGAGCTAGCTCTCCTCCAACTCAAGGGGGGTTCTACCTAGTAGATGTTAGGGATATAATGCCCCAAAAAAAACAATTCAAGAGCCCCATAACTCTCTATGTTTACTACTATCAATCAAAATATTGAACAATAGGGTCAGACATGCATCCTAAAGATAAAATTGGCAGGGTATTTTTGGGTAATTTCAAAGGGAAAGTCCCCAAACACATACAATCAAGGAATTATAATGTGATTTCAAACATTAAATATCAACAAAATCATTTAAAGGATATTGAAAGGAAAAAGGTGATGGAAGATAGAAAGTGCCTTACTTGAATGCTCTAAGAATTTTTCAATAGTTGCTCCAAAAGCTTCACTTCAAGGCCCTTCAAGATCGTCTCCAACAATGCTATACCATCAGCTTCAACAATGTTGCTCCAAAAATGTCCTCAAGGTATTCACAACAAGTTTACTAGAAGTTGCTCCAACAATATATTCAATAAGGTATTCATTGTCAACTTGTCTCTTGTTTGGGTGCCTTAATGTGCAATGACATGTTTCCAGGACTGAATTCAATGAAAGGCATATTTGAAAATCTAACTCTGTCTTCCGGTGTCTTATCAGAATTTTTTTTAGTTTTCATTTTGTGTTTTAAAGTTAGATATTGTTTTCAATTTATTACATTTATAATTTTATTGCAATGTGGCAGACTAATCAGGGCAGTACAGGAACAACCCAGAGATGGGATGATCGCGGAAAGAGGCCAGCAGAAGAACATGTAAAGTGCTAGCATTGCTCTATCTTCAGGTATTTTAGTTATTTACATAAGTGAAATAATATTAATTTTGTTCAAATATGCAGACACCTAGCCATGGTACGCCTGATGATTCCCTCTTTCAGGAAGAGCTTTCTTCATCCCTATCTCTAGTGCTCTTGTTGCGAAAAAAGGCACGAGATGCAAGGTTTGAATTTAATACTTTGATAGACGCGCCTCAAACACCTCAAATAGAAGAGAGGATAAAAAAAATTATGAGCCAGCTAGAAACATATCAGGTAATAATAAAAAGTCAAAAGGATATTTTTTTTGTTCTGCATGAGATGAATTGTGATAGTTTGATTTTAAATTTTTACATTGACTAAACTAACAAAAATTTCTTTTGTATGTAGCGTTTTCTGGCACTTGCTGAACCCGGTGTTGGTGGTAGTGGGACACAAGGGCAAGAGATTGCCCAGCAACCCTCTCGTACACCTTCTACTCCTTTAGGTGCCAACCAAGAAACACACCCTGCCCAAGCAGACACCCAGCCAACCGCTGAACGTGTTGGCAATGATGAGGCTGATATGGCCAACTACATTATTGCGTTTCCTGGAGCTACACATGTCAGCTCCACAGGGACCATTAATGGCACGTTGTTGGTGAACGATGAGGGTGTCCCTATAAAGCATGTACAACTCCCAGGTAAATTTTAATATTTTAATTATTTCATGTACTTTATCTAAAACATATTTATCATGATTTTTATTTTTAAATTAATGATAATATCTTCTTTTTCTTTTGGTTTTATTCTGTGTAGGAAATAATGAGTTCTACAGGATTCTGGAGAGCCATGCGTTGGTAATTTTTGGCCCAACCATACGTACAGGGTGGAATTCCCAGAATTCCAACCTGAAAAAAGAACTTCTAGATTATCTAGAAGCCCTTTTTGGGGTCGGCACATTTGACAGAACAGCGGTGGCTCGGGTAGCCGGAAAATATTTGAAATATACTAGGGACACCTATAGGATGCAATTTCAATTTAACCCTAGATACGAGCGTCCTCTCACAGTTCCAGAGAGTGAGTGGAGAGCACTCATCCATGACGGAAAAGAGAAAAGGGCAAAGAAAGAAGGAAAAATGCCAACTGGACCCGCAAGGTAAATTACAACTTTAATTCAATAGCTTTAATTTTCTCTATGTATAAAATAAAAGTGTGCTACATCATATCTGACTTCAATCTTTTGATGCTAGGTTTCCTGACACCTCAAAGGCAACCAAAGCTAGGATTGAAAAAAAGGGCCATCACAAGCTAGGCCAGGGCGGCTACTTGAAATTAGCCGCAATAATTGTAATTAAGTAGCTAAACATCTTATAATTAATTGTATCGCCTTCCAACGTTTTTGTAATCCTATCAAATATGATTAAAAATACACAATCATATGTAATGTAGGGTGATGACTTCGGAACAAAAACTACAGAGGAAGATAAAAATATCGCTTTCCATTTCGGCTATCAAGTCGTAGTTGAACGTCACAGAAGCTTGGGGCAGGTCCCAAGATCCAGAATGCCTGATAAGGTAAAACATTAACCTTTCAATATGTTTGTTTTCGTCCATAAATTTAATTTCTAACAACTTTGTTTAAATCAGGGGAGCAACACTACTGACGAGGCAAATAACCCAGTTTTAGAGCCAGATGTAGATGATCCTCATGTGCAACCTGATCATTGTAGTGGGGACCAGGCCGACAATGCTACTATCAGTGAGGGCCGTGATGGTAATTAATTTCCACTTATAATTTTTTCTAATTATACCTTGATGGTTGTCCTTATAACGTTTTTTGTTTAAATGATAGAGAATGTTTCCCTTGAGGATCTTACCACCAGAGAGGAAGACAGGGCAACAGTCCCAACGACGACAACTGGTGCACCAGGTAAATAATCTCATTGCAATTTTTTTAATTAATATTACTGAACTAGTTCAATGATATTTAAAAACTGACAATTAAAATTTAATATTATCTGTTTTGTAGGCGATGCCCCGTCACTGGATGAGACCAGACATCGTGACTACGCAACTAGGTCAGCGGCGACAACTGGTGCACCAGGTAAATAATCTCATTGCAATTTTTTTTATTAATATTATCGAACTAGTTCAATGATATTTAAAAAATGACAATTAAAATTTAATATTATCTGTTTTTGTAGGCGATGCCTCGTCACTAGATGAGACTAGACATCGTGACTACACAACTAGGTCAGCGCCGACAACTGGTGCACCAGGTAAATAATCTCATTGCAATTTTTTTTATTAATATTACCGAACTAGTTCAATGATATTTAAAAACTGACAATTAAAATTTAATATTATATTTTTTTGTAGGCGATGCCCCGTCACTGGATGAGACCAGACATCGTGACTACGCAACTAGGTCAGCGGCGACAACTGGTGCACCAGGTAAATAATCTCATTGCAATTTTTTTTATTAATATTACCGAACTAGTTCAATGATATTTAAAAGCTGACAATTAAAATTTAATATTATCTGTTTTTGTAGGCGATGCCCCGTCACTGGATGAGACCAGACATCGTGACTACGCAACTAGGTCAGCAGTGCGGGTCGAAAGGCACGAAACAGGAGCGGAGCATGATGATATTGATGATGTAATTAGGAGCTTTAAAAATAGGAAGAAGAAAAAGAAAATTTGATAATGTAAAATATTGTATTATTATAAGACAAACGTTACCAATGACCATACTTGTAACGTTTTTTGCGTTATATAAAAAAATCATTTATCATACTATTTTTATGTCAAGCATTAATTGCAATGTTTCCTTGCGTACTTTTTGTTGAATTATTTTTTTATTAGTTATTGAATATTTTTTTTTATGCTCATGAAAGTAAAAAATGAAATATAGATTGGGTATTGTGGAATTGAGAGTGATGTGAGGGGGGGGGAGGGGCCATAAGAGCTTCCACCTTCACGTGGTTGGCCCTGTTTAGTAGAGAATAATTTATTGGAGCGATTTAATCTTGGAGCAAACCTCCCTTGATCCAGCTTAGCAACAAAAAAGTCACTGTTGACTTAGTTGCTACTCTTTGAGATCGTGGGAGGCTTGTTCCAAGTTCATGCGACTCCAATAAATTGTTCTTGAAACGAAGAGGAGCTTATTTAGGTATGTTTTGACATTTTCAACATATGTTCTAACATTATCATAAGAATGCATCTTAGAGTAAAAAATACTACATCAATTACTTGTATTTATTGTATAGATAATTATGGATTTTGATTGACTTGGTAGTGCAGGTACAAATCCTCTTGCATCATGAGAAATACAACTTGTCAACCAGGGTCATGTCCAGAATATTTTTTCTTATGCGCTTGACCAGGTTCATAATGTCACATTTTGTAAGTTCCTTTACAGTTCATAATTCAATATTAAGCTTGTTCATGATTATTATCTAGGTTTTTTGTATGTGATTTTTCATCTATTTGATTGTAAGCAACTTTGCATGTTTCCTGTTGTTCACTATGATTTATCCTATTACCACTCCCAGGATGAATCAAAATTTATTGTTACATAGGTTAATTTATTGTTACTATGATTTCTCCATTTACGATTTCATAGGTCACATCATGTAAAGTTGTCAATCTCAGGTTGGTGATGAGCTTTAGTTCTCCAGATTTGGGGCTTTTTTGATATTTTCTCCCTCATGTCATTCCTGCATCACCTCGTTGTTTGACCATGCCAATTTTCTACCACTTGTACCAATTGGCACATGTCAATCTCTGAGTGGTGCCACATTTCACCTATTTTCAGTGAGAGTTTAGGGTTTCTCTAACATAGCTTCAGAAATCCGATTCAGTGCCTTCTTGAATATCGTCACATAATACTCATGGTTTGGATTGATGAGCATGTTTTGAATGGTTCGTTGATTCATAAGAACCACCCATATAGTCATCTTGAGATATTTCAGAAGTTTTCTCGAGTTTCCTTTTTCACTGTTTCTAGTGGGTGGGATGGTGTGGGGTGATCCATCAATACTGGTGCTCTTGTAGTAGGGAATTTGTTTTTGGGGATATAAAGGAGCATTTGATGTAGATATCCCATTAGATGCATTCATATATGGGCACGAGAGGTCAAGAATTTAAATTAAAAATATGCAACCTCTAGCATGAAAACTTGAAGGCCGCGAGAGACATTGGTTAAAGATTGTTTTGTGCTGGCCTTAATATAGTCGTGATTTATTTCTATTATTTTAATGCAAATATATAGTCCGGTCTCATTAAAATGAGGATTGTGGTTGTATTTATCTTTGGTTGTTTCTCTCTTAATGCTCCAGAAGTTGCCAAAAGTTGCGATAGTTGTTTAGTTTGCCTATTACAACTTAAAAGTGGTTTTTAGTAATGGGAGTCATGTTTTTTAAGGTTCATACTAATATCAAGATCTTGTAATTATATATTAAGCATAAGAGAAGATGGCCTCTGCTTTGGGAAGTATGACAACAATTTCCACATCTACCTCATTGGGTAAAAATGGAAAGGGGAATAGGTTGGGTGCAATGTTTGATAATTATGGTAGACAGTTGTCTTCTCTTTCAGTTTTTTCACCCATTTCCTTTAATTTCTCAAGCAAAAGAGGGACTCTGAGATTACACGACAAAGAGAAGGTAGTTAATACAAGAGATATGGAAAAGGAGTTGTACTTCAACAAGGATGGCTCAGTGACAAAAAAATTGCAGGTCAGAGAAAAAATTATGTTTAAAGGAAGGTCACCTGCACGTGAAACTTCACTGTGGTGGATCTTTCCTTGTCCACTTATATTCAATTTTAATGTGTTATTTTAATTTTTCATGGAGGGTTGTTTTGGCATATGGTCTGGCATTCAATTGCACACTTATTGAAAGCATTGTCAATTTGTCTTGCAGGTGGTGTGAACAAACTTGCTGATCTTGTTGGAGTCACCCTTGGGGCGAAGGGAAAATTTTTGTCTTGGAGAGCAAGCATGGTTCTCCAAAAATAGTTAATGATGGTGTGACAGTAGCTAAGGAGGTAATTTGTAGATGTGTGCTCTGGTTTTATTTTTAATGTTGTATTAGTTCCCCCTCTTAAATGTCTTAGATTTGGTAGGCATAATTTGAAAACTCAAAGGTGAAAGGAAACATATTTGTTACCCAGTGGTCTACTTGGCCTATGGACTAGCCACATTAGAGTAATGCATAAATATTTTCACAAAAATAAAAGGAAAGGGTTATGGCTGAGTCAAATTTTATTGTTATTGACAGTGTAATGAAATGTATCTCAATGCTATGGTTTTGGCCTTTTTATTGGTTGAATTAGAGGACCCAGTTGAAAATATTGGGGCCAAGCTGGTAAGGCAAGCTGCGGCAAAGAAAAATTATTTAGCTGGGGATGGAACCACAACATCTGTTGTTCTTGCACATGTTGGAATATTGAAAAATTCCAGAACAATGAATGGAGAATAAATCTCCCTTCCTCTAACAAATAGAAAATAAAAATTTCTTTGACAGGAGACAAAGTTTCAATACTTTGAAAACAAACTTCTATTCCCTTCAATAACTAAAAAAAAACTATTACACTTCTTCCTTACTGAGAGGGATTACAAAATTATGACTGCTACAAAACGCAGTGCATAAAACCAACTCACTGTCTGTTCAAAACAAACATACTCTATCTGTAAAACACTCTGCTGTGTAATAAAAAATTTACATACTGTCTATAAAGAAAACTACCAAGATTTTTTATCCTTTTTATTTTTATATGCCTTAACATATAAAACATATTATAATAAACCCTCTTTTAAAAAAAATAAAATTAAAACTAAACTCTATGGCCCACCTTTCATTTCGCATATGATATATATATAACATATGTTTAAAACATATGTATATATTAAAGCATACATAAAATTAAACTATCAAAACATTAAAGAACCCTTTCCGTCGAACTTCAAAAGTTTGAATAGATTGAATTTCAAACCAAATTTGCATTCCAAAATGGGATGCTAACATCTACCTAATTTGTAACGCGAATTCTCAATCCAATGTGCCTTATAAAAAATTTAGGTCCAGTTTTCAGGTTTTTAGATTCCCTTCAATTTCATGCGATCCAATATTAATGCTCCACTTGTCCTCCTTTTGAATTTACAAAATTGGGGGGTAAATTTCTGCTTGTTTAATTTCTGGTTGGTGAATTGTGTTAATGCTGGTTGTTGTGTTTAAAAACAATCCTGTACAGAAATATGGCTGTGGCCATCTACAAAAAAAACTTGCAGGAATTTTAAATGCTGAATTAAATTTCTGGATGGTGTGCAAGCAACCTCCAAAAAAAAATGTTGTTGCTGCATCCGTCCTTCTGCTGCAGCAGTTGAAGTTAAAATTCAACAGCACAGGGTTTAATAAGTGAGGGTGTAAAGGTAAATTTTTCTCGATAGTACTGGATTAAGATCATCTATTCATTTTTTTAGGGTCTTATGGTGTTTGATTTTTTAGTTTTGGGTTGGGCTTATTGAGTCTAAGATAGTTTTTGAGTGAAAAAATTGCTATCGGGTATTAAAAAATTTTGGTTCTTTTGTCAAAATTTATGAGCTTGTTAGGAAATACAAAACTGAAAATGGTTGTATCTTAAATTTGTGGAAAATAATTTGAAATGAAACCTTTTTTTTTAGGTTGTTGCAGTAGGTGCAAACCCCGTCCAAATTACTAGGGGCATTGACAAGACAATAAAGGCCCTTGTTTTGGAACTCAAAATTTTGTCAAAGGAGGTAAACGCTTGCCTTTTGAGTAGGATGGTTTTCCTTTGTGCTGATGATTTGGTGTATCTAATTGAATTAGTTGCCTAAGGTGTTTTTGGTTGCAAACTCCTTTTCATTTTTTATACAGTATTGGCCTTGTGGAATACATTTGATTGTGTGGTCTTGTTAGATCTACAACATTTGTAGTTTCTTAGTCTTATGGCCGAGGTGCACTTTTATTATGGAAATAGTTGATGCAATATTGTCATTTAATCCTTACTGGAGGGTAGCATGTTGAGAAGTTTCTTGTGAAACATTTTGTATTCAAAATGACACTTGATCCTATACAACATCATGCACTTGACTTCAAAATTCATATTCAAAGTGTGCCAGACAATTCTTGCAAAATTTCAAATAGTTATGTTGTTTTAAACCATTATCTTTTTCATGTATTGGATGCTGAAAATGAGAAAAGGACTTTGGTATGAAACCAACTGGTGAATAATTTCCAGCAAAAGAACCACTTCCAAGAAATGATTTAGAAGTAGAACATATGTACTTATGAAGCATAGAAATATATCCTTGATGCATTGTGAATGTTTGGCTAGGGTTATTTTTGGAGAAAATAACTCCTTATTCCTAGAATAGTGATCTTCAATACAAGTAAATGCCAGAGAAGAGAGATCATCATGTAACATAAACCTATTAACAAAAGTGAACAAGGAATGATTATTAATTATGGCATACTAAGTTGTCAGCGATTTTGACTATTTGTCTTTAACATGTAAAAATGTTAAATTCCAAACTTACATCATCATGGTTTGGCATCATGAGCTTGACTAATTGTCCACCATGCTCATAATTTCATTGTTGTCTTCATATCTATAAACAACATTTCAAATAATAATAAAAAAGTTCTATAAGAAAAATCCAGACCTTCATGCTGCTGCTCCTTGTGAGACAAAGTCAAAATTGCATTACATAATCTGACACATAAGAATCTCCTATATCCTGGTGGTATGTATCCAAATTCTTATAATAGTATCTTCAAGACTTATGTTGACATTTCCAATGAGATATTTAAGCAATGAAATATGGAGCCTTCTTCATTGTTGTATATGTAACAGTATTTTATTAATACAAAAATTGATGGTTTTGTCTTTCTGAAAATGAAATGTAAAAATAATTTATTGTGGTCAATTGATTTTTTTTTTTTAAAGCTTTTCATTATGGAAGGGCGACATAGATATATGCCCTTATAATTGAAATTTTGACCTTCCCTTCAAATTTGATCACTGTGTGGGACCTTAACAAACAATAAAACTATTCTGCCGCACGTTATATAAAATATATAACAAAACCTTTGTCAAAAATTCAAACGAAACCTTTAGCCGTGGGTATTTCATTACAAATTGATCATTTTACCATGTACCTTCTTCTAGAGGAATATTCTTCCACTTGATTAGGTACTTCATAATGGTTATATGTCAAAGAGATACAAAATGTTTATCTATAACTTTTTGTGGTTCAAGAATCAACTTTTATTCTTCATCTAATTTTGGAAGTTCTATTTACATTGGCATATTTTTTCCCAAAACCTTTTTTATGCAAGATACATGAAAAACCTTATGAATGCAAGAAGAAGGAAAATATAACTTCTATACCACTTGTGCAATCCTATGAATAATTATTTAGGGCCATAACATTTTTGAGCTAATTCTTTATTCTTCTTTTTCTTGAATGAAGATTGCTTATAATTCTATAATCTAAAAAATACCCAATTACCCTTCTCAAATTATATTTCACTTCAATGTTGTTCCCCTTGTTGTTTTATCATGTTTCATGTCATTTGCAGGTTTTCCATAATAATTCTCAAAGTTTCTTTAGTATTTTCCATATGTGACTCTGTTTCCTATACTTTGGACTTATCTTGCAAAAAGTATGAGATACTAGGAGTTGGATATCCATAAAGGGCCTTAAATGGGGAAACTTCAGTAGATGTGTGATAGGTAGTATCATATTACCATTCTTCCTTGATGAACCCACTTCATCCATTAAGATTGATTTTCTAAAGAGTAACATTGTAGATAACCTTAAAAACATTTGTTAACTATTTTTGTTTGACCATTTGATTGTGTTTGATATGTAGAACTTATGGAAGCTAGTGTTTCTCCACTCATATTAAATAATTATTTCCAAAATTTTCTTGTTACTATTACTTTAGGAAAACCGTGAAGACTATGAATTTCTTTCACGGACACTTCTGCCACTTGGTTTGTTGTTTATGTACTTTGAGCTCTACAAAAAAAATCTGCAAAATTTGTCTATATAAATGACCACAAAAATGTAATACTTACATTTATATTTCAGTAACCCTGTAATAAAGTCTATTGATATATCTTCTATTCTTTGAATATGTATGTGGAATGGTTGAAGTAACCCTAGATATTTTACTATCTCTCTTTTATTTATTATGCAAATCTAACCTTCTCTTACAAAATTTTGAATATCTTTCTTCATTCCTTCCAAAAATATATTTTTTGATCCTTTGAGATGTTTTAAGGAACCCTGCGTCCTACCATCAGAGAGACATGGGACTCCCTTAATATTTGTTTATTCAAATATGCTTGCGTGCATAAAAATATTCTACATTTGCACCAAAGTATATCTCTCTGTCACTCCCAATGCTCCATAGAGTTCATCCCATCCTTTATAAATTTTAGTTTTTGTTTTGTACTATTGTCATTTTTCCATTATGGCAAGCTTCTTATAGCCACCTAGGAATAGAAAATGTAATTGGATATAAATTTGAGGCCTCTTCTATTTTAGAAAGAGAATCATGTACTAAATTTTCCTTACCCTTATTGCAGATTATCTCAAAATTAAAAATTTGCATTTTTTCTCCTCATTTTTGTTAATCTTCTAATGAAAATCATAGCTTCAAAAAATACTTTATGCTATCATGGTATATCTTGACTTTAAAGTACCTCCCAATGATATACTATCCCCATTTTTTATTGCATGTAATATTGCTTCCATTTATTTTCATACGTAGATTTCACCAAATATTTTCTTTGAATTCCTTGCTTTTAAAAGCCAATGATATCCCTTATTGTGTTAATGTTACGTAAATTCCTTGTCCTAGTGCCTCACACTCTACTATGATTGTTTTACCAAAAGTAGGTGCAACCGATGTTGGTGTAGAAGACATGGCATCCATTAAAAGAGAGAATGCCAAAGTAGCCTCATCATTCCATATAAATGATATTTTCTTCAAGAGATATGTGAGTGGACTTGAAATGCATGCATAATTCTTAACAAATTATCAACAATATCATGTAAGTCTAAAAAATCTTCTAAGAACCTTGATTTTCTTAGGAATAGGTCATTTTGTAATAGCTTGCATCTTTTGAGGCTCCAACTTCACTCCTTCCTTTAAAACAATATGAACAAAATACTCGAATTCTTATTTCCTAAAAGCACATTTGGATATTTTTACATAAAAATGATTGTTCTCAATAATTTATATAACTTTTCCACATGTTTAGTCTGGTATTCCCATGATTTATTATAAATATGTGTATTATCAAAGAAAAACAACACAAATTTTATAAGATGGGATCAAACAAAATTGTTCTTAAGTCGAGCCCGTCGGACTTCAAATGGCAATAAACCATAATTCAAATCAAATTCGCATTCCAAAATAGCCTGCTGACGTCGGCCAATTTTGTGATGAAAAAACCAATTGAATTCCGACCTAATATTTTTCAGGTCCAAAGTTGGGATGGCGTACAGAGGGAGAGTTGTGACGCGAATTTCTTATCAAATTTTCCCTAATCTTTTTCGGGTCCGGATTTCCACTACGCGATCGGCCCAAACAAAGATCCACTCCAATAAATTTTTGCCATGTGTGCTCAATCAAATGTTTCCTTGTTCCTGGATGTGGGTGCATTCGATGGAATTTAAGGCGATGGGACATGGATGTGGCGATTTCATATCAATCGCATTAAGTTTTAACGTTGTTCAATTAAGTTCCAAGGTTTTCACATCAAATCGCATTAAGTTTTAACACTTTTCAAGATTGGACCTCCACTCCTATTAGCGATTCCACATGCTCCAATATGATCCAGCCTTCGGCTCTCATTAATGATAAAAGATTAATTATGACAGGCGTCCTTCGATTGCATTGCAGTCAGGTCGATAAAATGGAATTTTTCTATGGTTTTTCAGATGAGTCGGTTGGTGGGTTACACTGCCTGCTCACTCTGACGAGAAGGAGAAGTGGCCAGTTGAACTACTGCTTAGACCTTGCTGCATATCTACATTTCTCTCGGTCTGGTCCTTGTCTATCTTCCTCTATTTCGTGGAATTCTGCTTCTCCGTCTCCTCTTGTGCCCACTGCTGAGATTGCACCCATGCCTTGCCTGTGTCAAAGGATGTGTTTTCGCATGGGGAGCACTAGAGGTCAACCCTTGCGCGCTCCCTATAGCCCCTCAACTGAGTCGTCTTCCCAGTTCAGTGATTATCATGCAGGTCGCTATCCAGATACTAGAAGTGGGCAGGGTCGGGTTCTAGGATCTGGCCATCGTATGGGCTCCCCTACTCCTTATTTCCCCACCGCTTCACCTTCTCCCATGATGCGCACTGCGCTTTTTTCCTTTAATTTATCTCCGAACCTCCCATGAATCACAGCTTCAATTACTGTGGTTTTCCGTGAGGAGGCCCAAATGGAAGAACAATGCACCTGTCTGGTGGGTCTGAGCTCAGAAAAAGTTGGCCAGCATTCGGGCCTTCAGGAGGGGAGAGGTGGCATGAATGTGGAGGTAGCACCTGGCGCTCCTGGACATTCTGAAGGATGGTGCCGAATCGTCGAGGAGCCGGAGGAGTAATTTGGTTAATTTGTTTTTCTTGCTTCACAACCCACTTAATTGGGCTGCTTTTAGATTTTATTACTGTGCTAGACCTCTATAATATTTTTGAATTCTGTAAACGTTCAAGACTGCTTTCCCCATATGAGGGCAGTCTTCTTAATTTTTTTATTTTTTGATGACAAATTTTCCATGAGGTTGGGCAATGTTTTTTACTTCGGTGTAATTTTATTCCCATTGTTAATAGATTAACTTTACTTAGAAAAAAAAATGTTGCCCTGTTTCTATTTTAAACCTATTTTTTGAAATATAGAGCCATGTTTATATGATTGTTTATAGTCGAAGAGCTGTGGGGTGGTTTATTCTATTAATATTTCACTCGAATTATGTTCATAACAATTGGAAAAAAAGAATGTTGCCTTGTTTCTATTTTAAACTTGTTTTTTGAAATACAGAGCCATGTTTATATAGTCTACGTATTATACTCTTTCTCTATATATCTACAGGAACCTTTTTTCTATGAATAGGGTGGATGGTGTAGCGGGATACTAATGGAAACAAGCAAGCCTGAACCTTACATCTTGGATGCAATAGATGGTTACCAATTTTGGAATCAAGCGAGCCTGATCTTACAAGCGAGCTTGGGTTTTTGCAGATGGTTTTTATTTTCGGGAACAAGCGAGCCAGAACATACAATCGACCCTAGGTTTATACATATTTTTCTCTATCATGGATGCTTTTTGTGTGAGGCGTATATCAACAGTACATGTCTCTGCACATTTCCTGTATCCACTTTATGATACTATTTTATGTGTTGACAGGTTATCACTCTACCTTCAAAACTAGCGATGTTGGTTTATTGATATGGTCTGTTGGTATTTTTATATTTTGGACATATCACACTCCTCACATGATTAGCATTTTTCTCTATTCAAGGATTTTGGGTACTTTAATTTGTATTTGGAACAATGGACTTTGGTACTCTACCTGTTTCTTTACTATTCTACATATTGCTATTTCACTTTCTTATAGATGCCTCGGGCATATTTTGATGCTTTCTAAGATTGTCGATAATCTCCATGTGGACCGTTACTGGGTTTTATATCATTTCCCTGTATGTGACATGGGGTATTTTTCTATCATTGTCTGGGGTGAGACTTCCACTTTTCTGGATGGATATTTTGGTTCCAATCTTCAGATGTGAAAATGTAATGACTTCATGGTTTGTTTTACTTCATATAATATATTCAAAATAAGATTTTTTCTCTTGTGAAAAAAAAATGATTAATGTTTATCACTCTGCCTTCAAAACTACAAATGCTGGTTTATTGATATGGTCTGATGATATTTTTATATTTTGGACATATCACACTCCTCACATGATTAGCGTTTTTCTCTGTTCAAGGATTTTGGGTACTTTAATTTGTATTTGGAACAATGGACGTCGGTATTCTATATGTTGCTTTACTATTCTACATACTCCTATTTCACTTTCTTATAGATGCCTCGGGCATATTTGGATGCTTTCTCAGATTGTCGATAATCTCCATGTGGACCGTTACTGGGTTTTATATCAAGTCCCTGTATGTGACATGGGGTATTTTTCTATCATTGTCTGGGGTGGGACTTCCACTTTTCTGGATGGATATTTGGGTTCCAATCTTCAAATGTGAAAATGTAATGACTTCATGGACTATTTCACTTCATATAATATATTCAAAACAACTTTTTTTCTCTTGTGAAAAAAAAATGATTGATGTTTATCACTTTTCCTTCAAAACTAGCGATTCTGGTTTATTGATATGGTATGATGGTATTTTTATATTTTGGACATATCACACTCCTCACATGATTAGCGTTTTTCTCTGTTCAAGGATTTTGGGTACTTTAATTTGTATTTGGAACAATGGATGTCGGTACTCTATCTGTTGCTTTACTATTCTACATACTGCTATTTCAATTTCTTATAGATGCCTTCGGCATATTTGGATGCTTTCTCAGATTGTCGATAATCTCCATGTGGACCATTACTGAGTTTTATATCATGTCCCTGTATGTGACATGGGGTATTTTTCTATCATTGTCTGGGGTGGGACTTCCACTTTTCTGGATGGATATTTGGGTTCCAATCTTCAGATGTGAAAATATAATGACTTCATGGACTGCTTTACTTCATATAATATATTCAAAACAACGTATTTTCTCTTGTGAAAAAAAAATGATTGTTTATAGTCAAAGTGTTGTGGGGTGGTTTATTATATTAATATTTCACGGTCATTGGAATGCCCACAATTCATAACAAATATTGGAGATTTATTGTCCTATTTTAAAGTTTTTTTTTTTTTTTTAAATTGAACCTGCCATCAGTATATCGACGCCTTGTAAGCGTCAGAATTGCGATAGCTTAAAAATGTCGGAAGAGTGATAGTATAAAAACGTCGAATGAGCGACATTCATAACGTCGAACCACATTTCGTTGGAATTGTGACAGATTACAAATGTTGGAAGAGCGACATTCAAAACGTTGCACCACATTTCGTCAGAATTGCGACAATTTACAAACGTCGAAAGAGCGACGTCCAAAACGTCGGACCACATTGCGTCGGAATTGTGACAATTTACAAACGTTGAAAGAGCGACATTCAGAACATCGGACCACATTTCGTCAGAATTGCGACAGTTTACAAACGTCGGAAGCGAGATGGTTTGGGAAACGTTGGAAGAGCGACGCTTGTTTGGAAGCAATGGAAAAAGTGTCAGTAGTGCAACACTTTTTAAGTACATCGAAATTTCAACGGGATGGAAAACCACGTTTTTCCCGTCCTCGAACTGTCGCTCTTGCGATGACTATGTGTCGGAATAGCGATGAATTGGCCATCGGAAATTCCGCCAAATTTTCTAGTGAACATGTCCCCTCTTCTAGAAATATGTGCAAATCTTATGCACTTTCTTTGAAATTTTCATTTTCTTCATCTTCTTCATGTATGCCTTCTTCCTCATCCAGCATCTCGAAACATCATGGTTAAACTTACCACAATATGTACAACAACGTTTTCTTCCTTTTAAACATGCAGAATGGTCATGCCTTGCAGAAACATAATCAAATTGATCATGGGAATATTTATACCTCTTGTGCTGCTTTGTATGTTCTTCCTTTTTTCCTTCATGAAGAGATTTACTAGTAGAGGCTCTAGCTTTAATTTGCAGAGTAACATCATAGTCATTTTCTTGAAAATTTTCCAAAATCGCATGCTTGCCATAAGCTACATGTCTACAATATTTTTTTTACAACAAAGGCTTAAAGTAATGCAAATCATCTTGGAAACAAACTTTACATATTTTCACATCAGAACTTGGAACAAAAGTTCTCTTTGAAGTTGCCTCACATGCCTTCATGGCTTTAGAGTCTTCGCCATTAGATTTCCCATAACCAAGACCAAATTTCTTAGGTTGTTCCTCAACTAAAATAGGCTATACCATGCCTTCTGCATTATTTCCTAAACCCTTGCCATCATAGCCCATTTTAAACATTAACTTGGACCCTATACCTCTTGTGTGCTTTTCGAAAGAACCAACACATTTTTCTGAAGAGGAAAATGAAGATAAATTTGAGTGGATTACCTATGCTTTGAGCTTGTTCTTGGTCAAGGATTATTGAGCTTGATGGAGTTGCATCTCCATATAATGAAATATTTGAAGAATTTATTCCTTCTCTTGCTTCATGGCAAATAATTGCTCACGAAGTTCAGTGCTTTCTCTTCTATCTTCAAATAGAATCTGCACCATGTCCTTCAAGATGTAGAAGTCACGCTTCATATCCTCATCGAAGAATCTTGTGAAGGAGGAGGATTTGGAAACCTCACTTGATGAAGTTTTCATTATGATGTCAATGAAAAAAATTAACTTCAACAAATTTCACAAATCTTTCAAAAAAAATGACAGATATTTTGAACAAAATGGCCGTAGAGACAAAATCTTATTCAAGCAGCCAAACAAACAATCGAAAAAATCTTCTTAACAAACAAACCCTTTTGTGCTTCAATGTTTTCCTTAAGGTCCTTTGGGTAAATAATATGCCTTCAATGCTTTCTTCCTTTTTATCCTCTCATGGACTTAGATATCAGTAGCTATCCCTTCACCTCTAGAAATCGTCAGTTTGAAAACTGTAAAATAGTCAATATTTTACACTGTTTAAACACCTTTCAAGTTATACAAGCAAGCTATTACTATTTCAATCAAGAAACCAAGTGCTATGATATGAACCTGATCTAAAAATGATCTGGATAACTTGTTATGTACTTCAATACCCTCCCACTCAGCTAAAAAAATAAATGATCTAGCTAGTACTTGACATTATGTAGAATTATAACTTGAAAGTGGTGTGTGATTTTTAATTGTTTATGTGTCTTAAGTTAATTTTTTCTTGATGAAATTTAACATGTATAACATAAACATAATGAAGAAATAAAACATTCAAAAACAACAACAAAATTAATCTAGGATTTCACCCAAATTTCGTGGGCTACGTCTCCTTTGAGCTTTGTCATTTTGACTTGGCTCTTTGGGATTATGGTAAGGTTTATTTTATAAGTTTCAAACTTAACTCCAATGGATACTAAACTGATCCAAAGGTCTGAGAATACCATCTATATCTATCTTATGTCTATCAACACTCTGCAAATGGCTTTAGGCTCCCTTAGACACGATTCCTTATGTCGGTGCATTGAGCTACACTGAGATTCTCCTTAAGAATTATATTTATGTCCCTAAAACCACACCTACTATATCTAGAACACATCAGACACCAAAAATTGAATAATAAATTTCTCAAAACGAGCACTGCATCCCCAAACTAGTCCTTCCTCCACGGTTTTCCCAAGGCTGCGCAAAACTTCACTTCAGCTTCTCGAGATTTAGAAGTTCTCAAAATGTTATAAAAACACTTTAATTTGTTTCAAAATTTATGAAGTAGTCAATATATACTATTAATTTTCAGAAAATGGCCTCCAACTGCTCCGGTTTTGCCTCCAACACTTCTCAGCACCCCCTGGCACTCGTGTCACTGAAAATTTCTCTGATGGTTTTTTGACCTCTATAAATCCTAAAAACCTTATAAAACCTCCATAAATGGATTCAAAATTCTGTTTTAATTCATAAATGACTATTGGTTCACTATATAAGGCCTCATGCTGCCGTAGCTAGGCCCTGAACTACTGTTGGCAAAAGCTGGCACTGATGGCCCCCCCTAGAACTTCACTGAGGATTTTCAACTTTCAAAAGTTCTCTAGAGGATCTGAAGGCCATATCATCAGATTCATAACATGTTAAATATCCAAATTTGACTATTGGATCTCTAAATAAGGCATCTAGCTCCCCCGGTTAGACCTCAAATTGTTGCTACTTCCTGGTCGCCCCTTGAACTTCACTGATGCAAAAACCTACTTATAAACTCTCTGATTGCTCTGCAACCTACTCCATTGAATCTGTAATGTTGGATATAGTCTAAATTGACTTTTTTCACTCCAAAATTGGTTCACCCTAGCTCAAGATAGAGCCAAAACCAATTTTTCCCAGTGTCCCCTGCATCAGCTCCACCAAAACTGGAGCACTGGAGTTAACTTAAGTTAAATTCAATGGAAAACCCTAGAATTAGGGCACCGCTCCAAATACTTCCATATAAACCATTATATTTAAAGTGTGATGGTTAGGCGGAGTGGTCACAGGTCGACCCTCCACCTTTAACTCTGTGGTTTATTTTTTTTATTAACTCCGACTTTGGAGTGGAACTCGGAATCATTGGTTCCATAAACCATAGCATTTAAAAACCTTTAAAACCCCACGCCATGTGATAGGTCTATTATCTGCCGGTGATTACAGTTAACCGTTGGTTTTAGCCTAGGGTTTCAACGCTTAGGCACATGGAGGGGGGGCTGGCCTCGCAAACCCCCAATCCATAAACCATCAAATATAAATAGGGCCACGATGCTTATGGTGTTAAGAAAAACCCTATGGCGTGATGGCACACGGGCGAGTTGGCTGATAGGAGGTCGGGTGATCGACTCCCGTGGGCTCCAAAAACATTTTTTCACCCCTTTTCGAGGCCATGTGGCGGCCTCTAGGATTGCCATGTGGCAGTGTTCCATTGGCCTGAAAAATAAAAAGTCAACTAGATGTCAAATCTCTAATTTCCACTTGTCAAGACCTGATTGGTCAAAACAGAAGATTATGGGGAATATTTCAAGGAATATTTCAAGGAATATTCTAGGAATATTCCCAATAATATTCCAGGAATATTCCCTGGAATATTCTCTTGCTAATTTTTCCAATTGCCAAGTCAAACTTGGTCAAAGTCTAGTTTTTGCAATTTACTGGACTTTTCAAACTGCGATAACTTCTTCATATGATGTATGTTTTTTGAAATGTTCATGGCACCGAAATCACAATGATGAGACATTTTCGGTCACTTAAGTTCTACACACTTCTGAACACTTTTAATTTTGAGCTATCATTCTGGTCCATGGTCCAGTTATGATCATTGACTCTAAGTATCAAAGTATTCTTATGTACTCCCTTTGTAGCCAAGATCAATAAAGTAGCCTAGCCTTTGAGCAATTCCCGGAGACGTAGCCTGGGAGGGGTGAACTCTATCATCAACTAGTTGCTTCTCTTTCTTTATGTCATTTTTGTGCTTTGAATATTTTTCATCTTGTTAGTGTCAGTCTAGTCACACTGCCATCAGTGATCAAAATTTCTCTTTTGCATTTGCATATTAGGAGTCCCATACCATAAATTTTCACCATTCCACTAGGTCATGGATTCATCGATGGTAGTGATTTTTCATCAGTTTTCCCTCATGTGAAACTTGTTGATTCTCCTCTCTACGGTCTTTAGTCATGAGTTACTTTCGCTTTGTGAGTCATGTTAGTAGGTTATAGGATCGGTCTCATTAGGTTCTAGGATCTCACCATGGCCAAATTAATGAGTCAAGTGTCAATAAATATCAGCAAGGTCATGAGGAAGTCAATAAACTCAAAGTCATAGCACTTGAGAAGATCAAAGAAATGTTTTATGTAATTTTCACCACAAAACCATGTTTTGAGGTGAAAACATAACACTTTACTTTTATTATCATCTTTATGTAATTTTATGTCATCATGTGTAATAATTCACACTTCAGAAGCTGTTATCTCCACGAAAGTCATCACCCTGTCCTTCAGAGAAGTTTTCTGCAGTGTTTTTAGTGTCAAATCATGTTCTAAGTATGTCCATCAGAAATATCCTGGGAAGATCTTTGCAACGGTATATTACACTCTCAAAACTGATTCCTGGATTGAAATCTATGCCTAAATGAAAGAAAGATCCTTCATAGCCTAACCCCTCCCCTTTTCCCATTTCCCTCTTACACTTTATTTCATTAAATTTTAATGGTTTTTTATATAAAAACCCCTCTTTTTCCCCTTCCTATTACATAATTGCACTTGTAAAATACTTATATAAAATCCATGCAAACCACTTCCCCAAAATACCTTTAAAACTTTATAATAAAGTTCTAAAAAGTCTTTATTATAAATCCCTGACACGATTAAGTAAAACCACTTCCCCTCCATACCCCTTAAACTTTATAATAAATTTTAAGGTTTTATATTATAAATATCCCTCCCCTGATCGCAATCGCACCATATCAGTTGGCTCTTGTAAAAACTCCGATTCGATTGAGCCCCTTCCGATTGGACCCCGCCCCAATACATCCTGACCGTTGATCCGATCGATGATCGGACAACCCAAACTCCATCGCTCCATCGAAATCAGTGATTTCATAAAGTTTTACTCCCGATTGAGCCCCGTCAATTGCAAACCCTCGATTACACCTCCACCATCGATCACCCCCTCCAATCGGACGACTCATATTCCTTCGCGCCATCGTAATTGGCGTGATCACATAAATTTTTTCCTCCGCTCTCCTCCGATCTCCCGATTTCGATGGACCTTCGGGTCCCACCACATAATCGTCCACCCATTCAATACAAATGGGACTTTTCCCTTTGTAAAACTTAAATTTCATTTTAATTCGTTTTACAAAAGACTCCCCATCGCATTTACTTCAATCGCATCGAAATTTCTTTTGTGCCTTGTTCCAAATATATATGCCCTTGTCCCCAAGACTTGATTCCGATTATGATTCCCATGGGTCCCACTTTAAAAATCCCTCCGCTCTTTTAAATAAAAAAATTTATTTCTCCTTTGTAACGCATAAGATTTGTTTTAAATATGTTTAAAGGGATTTCTCCACTCTTCTATTGTATTACCCCATTGGACCTATGCCAATCGCATCGGATTTTTTCTTTTGCCTTGTTCTAATATACATATTCCCTTCTCCTTTCCTCCAATTGTGATTACACCATTGCAACGCGTATTTTAAATGCTCCACTATATGTTGTTTCCCATTGTATCACACCTCCTCTGATTCCGATTGCGATTGCGACCCCACCTCCTTTCCCTTCGCTCCCTCCATTCAAAATGGGTTTTTCACATCACTAAAAGGCATAATTTCATTTCCATGGTTGCAGAGGAATTTTTTTTAAATTTTGTTTCCTTCAAAGAAATAATAGAACGAAATAGTCAAAGGGATGAGAGCTAAAATGAGACAGAGACTTCTACAACAGCAGCAAAGTAGGAATCTGTTTTTCATATTGCCTATTTTTCTTTCATCCAGTATAACAACGAGATCTTCACATGGCTAAAAATGTATTGCTATTCCTTATTTTCAGGGGCAGATTGTTGGTTCTCTTTTCTATGATCAGACTTCAGTTCCTGAGCTGGCAAACAAATCCTCTTTTCGTGGATCGACTTCCCTCACATTCTCGCCTATTTAAATGTAATTTTGAATCATTTGTAATTAGTCTGTAAATCAGTAAGTAAGGGAATAATGTGGAAATCAGGAGGACGCTATGTGTCCATTGTAGCAGTTTTGGAGAGGGAATTAAAAAAGAATGCAACTCTGATTTGTGGGATCCATGTGGTATGATTTTTACCATTTTTTCTCTCCTTTTGTGTTCATATGTGAAATTGTTATATGTACCATTTCATTCATAAACATCTATGGTTGAATGCTTTCAAGATGGATAGGTAGAATCCATTTTTATTGCTCTGCCTTGGGAAATCATTCACATTCTGTGTTTTCTTCTATTTGAAAAGGATCCATCTCCTATGCCCTTTTCATCTCCTCACTAGTCTTTCCATTCCATCATTATTTAAATTTAATTGCTAAAATATCCTGCCTACCTTGCCCCATGAAATACCTTGTATCCTTTACTTAATTCCCCGATTCAAACTGTCCCAGTTATTCCATACAACCCCGAAATTCATTCATTTAAAACATTTTCCCATTATTATACCTAGCCTAATATCAGTTTCATAATTGTACTTTGTTGAATATCTTTTCATGGAGAGAGCCCGGCTGAGCATGGTTTTGATGTTACCCTGATTTTCTTTTCTTGAGCCTGAGGTCCAGATCAGGTGATAAAATTTCTGGTGACTCCACTGGGGAACCTTTTAGCATAGAAGATTGATCACCCTAGTAATATTTTCCTTGTAAATTCCTGGACTCTAAAAGATTAAGTTCAGAGTTTGCTAGGCTAAAATAAAATTTTGTAAAGTAGAAATTTGACCACACTGGCTTCAAGAAGATACACAAGGGCCAATCCCGATCCAAATCCTCCCCCTGTGTTTGAAAATCCTAATCTCATCCCAATAATAGTCAGAATACAAGAGGGATCACTAAGTCCTAGACCTATTTTCAGATCCCATACTTGGTGTTGATCACGTCAGCCCCCTATTAAAATTTTGGCCAGTAACCCTACTTAAATCTTTCAAGCCCCTTATTTCTGCCCTAAGAAATCATTTTTCTACCTATCATTGCCATTCCTGACTCCCAAATCACGTTACATTAAAAAAGGCTGCAAAACTCATATTTGAAAATCAATAAGGCCTAGCCCTTTCGGTCCTAGCCCCCTCTATCTTTTTCTCCACATGACCAGAAGTCAAAACCGAGTGCTAGCCATGAAGGTGCTTATCACACACACACACACACACACACACACACACACACACACACACACACACACACACACACACACATATATATATATATCGGGCGCGTTTATCACCGTCGATCTACACAGATATGACAACATTCGTAATTCTTCATCGCACCCATGGCCCACTCTGTTCATCGCCCAAATCGCCTATCCACTGTCCATTTAAACCATAGATCAACGCCTCATAGTACACCCACCCCGGTGGTCCCCGCGTCATGCACTGTGCAAAACTCGCCCAGTTTCTATCGCACCGCCTTTGGGCGGCAGGCGATATTTTATTTTTCAGAGCGATTCCATACATCGCGCGACACGTGTCTCGCGCACTATTTCAAAACCGCCTGCTCATCGTGCATTATAGTTCAGCAGCGGACATGGCATGATATCGCTGTGATCCATCCCATCTGGTGTGATCCATCCGACGGTAGTCGCTCCACGAAGCTGCGTGGAAGATAACCCGAGGAAACCGTACCCCTGGCCCACCATTTCATCGCCCTCCGATACGTTTTCCACCATCGATATCCTCCTAGGATCTGATGGTCTAGATCACTTACCTCTCCATCAGTTGACTCCATACCGCCAGGTCACCCTTTCCACGTGTTTGTTGCATCTCTTCCTCCGCCTTCCATATTTTCCATTCATTAATCAAATTTCATTATTTTACGCTAAAAATTTCGATAGCCCGCCCACCATCATTCCACTGCATTTTTTCCACCACCCCACATTCTTCCACCTTTTCATCATTCAGTGCTACCACACTGTTATCACCGCCGCCTTCACCATCCCCACTGCGTCTACACCCTCACGCATTGTTTTCCTAACAAGTTTGTGGTTTTTGCAGGGTTGCAGCGGTAGAAAACTGCCATGATTTACAACCTTTATTACAGTAATAGAGAGCACATCAAAGGACCTTTTTTCAAAGGCCAGAATTATGGAGAAAGGCCTAGGAAGGTATGCCGACAAGACTTCCATTAAATCAGCAGGGTTAAAATCTTCCAAAACCCCCCAGAGTAATTCAGAGCACAGATTTTGCAGATGGGGACATTAATGGAGTGGCAGAGAAACATCAGTGAATGATCGAGGAATTCAACGCTCAGCATTGAAGATTTTTAGCCGTAATTCAGGGTTTAGAAGGCAGAGGGTACAATGCACAGAAAACAATACCCTCAGGGTTTCATTTTAGCAGAATTTCTTTCAGGAAAAGACAGAATGTTTATGTGATTTTACTTCTATACCGTGTTCCTGAAGAGACTTTCACCCAGTACATTTATTTCAGAAAGAAGATCATAGAGTACATACATTGGTATAGAGTCGTTTCAGAAATATGGGTGTGCACATGTCCGCCATCTTGTCTTAATGAAGCAAATTAAATGTTCATCACCTACTCCCTTTTTGAGCTTCCTTTTTCTCTTATAAAGCTCTCGAAGAACAGAGGATTGGGGGTTCCATATTTTATCAAAAAATTATGCATTGGAAGGATATTTTTGTATACATTTTGTTGAAATCTTGTATGAAGGCTCAGAGCCCATAGGGTCTCAGTGAGGAGGAGTTCCATCTGTTAAGAGGATTCTGGTATTCGGTATTTCACAATCTGTAACTTTCTCTTATATGTGTTATTTGAATAGATCATTTCATTTCATCCATATTTCCTGTATCATGTTTCTGGAATGTGAGTAGCTCACTGATTTTTGGTATGGATTTATCGTAGTTGATACCCATGCTCGGATTAGTCAAGCACTTTAAATATGGATCAGGCATGATATTCTATTTCACTATTCATCTAAACTGTATTGTTTCTATATTAGTTTCTTTGGGAGGGTGTTTTTAAAATGCTATTGTCATGTATGGATTATTAGATTGGTAAGCCCATTACATGGTAATATTGTGTATCTAGATATCAGCTCAATGACAACTAGTATTCTCTCAATATTTCGTTCACTACATACACCTTCTGATAATTTATTTCTGTGAGGTATTTCTGAATTGGCCCTCTTTATAGTAAGCTGTCTCTGAATTGTCTATTGCTTTTATATTGGATTTTTTCATGTTGCCTCTACGGTATTCCTTTCTCTGTGTTAGTTTCTGAAGGTCTCGGTCCCATTCAGATTAATATTCCTTGTTTTTTAGGAAATAGCATGAGAGATATTTATTGATAACTTCCTTTGTTATACCATATGCTCCTTGCTAATATAAGATGTCCTAGGCACTGGTCTATCACAACTCTAGGCTATCTCTAGGAGCGAAAACATCTTTTTGGTGCCTTTGCCAGGGACAAAGTGGAGAAAATTTAAATCCCTGGGCCTCGACAAAACCTAATTCACTCTTCAAGTAGGTGAGCATTGAGAGTTGAGAGTTGTAGATCCCTCACCTTGGCGACTCCACATTCGTTTATTAGATAAATTCACTCCATAACTCCCGAAAGGCCAAATGACTCCACCGGTAGAAGACTCTGAACCGGTTGAGAAGATGCAGTGACCATATTTGCAGAAACATGGATCCAAACATGGATAGGGATACAAAGCTAGACACTTTGTATGATCAATTATATGAATTAATAGAAATGTTTGATAAAGTGCTGGAGATGTATCTGGCGAATATGAATGCAAATGAGGATCATTTAGAATAGCCCATGCCTCTTCCAGAACAAGAACAAACTCAAGACCTAGATAATGAGCAAGACATGTATGAGGCTTTAAAACCTATGGAAGATGAGGAGGAAAGTGATCAGGAATTGCTTGATTGCTTACCCATGTCTTGTGTTATGCTGATCAGAGAGTATCAGGACCTAATAGCAAAGGAAAATAAGGAATTTTTCTTGGAGGAAACAAGAGACCACATAGAAGATGCAGAATCTGATGTGGAGGGAGAAACCACTCATGAGCCTTGTAGTCTAACAGAGTATCATCAGGTTCATGAGGACTGGTCTGCATCAGAGAGATATCAAGAAACATCAGAAGATCCTCAAGTTTTTCTTGCAAGCATAACTGAGGATACTCTAGAAGAGGTTCAAGAAGACATCCTGCCTCCAAATCAGCTAGTACAAGAAACAGAGAGCTACTACTCTTCTGCACAAAGGAACACAAAACAATCTTCCCCTTTGACAGAAGAAGAGATTGATCAAATATTAAATTAGCAACCCACCTCATAAATATTCTATGGAACACACACTCTTGCCCATTCGTCTTATGAGTTTTATTGTACAGATCCAGAAATCTCCTCTACGGATCAAAGTGAAGAAGAACCTGCTGATAATCCAGTATGCTCTGTTGCCAGTATTACTTATATTCATGTTTTTCCTATTTCTGATCTATCTAATGATGATGTTTCCCAAATAGAAGATAATATTGCAGTGTCATCATTAGTATATATATGGGAGGAAAATCATTTCCCTTTACTTCCAAAGAGTAATAAACCAATGCGGGCTATTTATGATACTGATGGGGAGAGCTACGATAGTATAATAGCAGATGAATATTCCTTGAATCTTCATTCTACTTTACCACAGATCATCAGTCAGACTGGAAACCATCAGCCTTCCTTTTCAGAAGATGAAGAGGTAAGCAAAGAAGAAATTCTTGAGAAGATTGAAATTAAGGGGCCTTCTCTTGAAAAGGAAGAAGAAATGGAACAAACCACTACTCAAGAATATATATATATTTTCACGGATCTCAGCACATCAAAGAAGAACATATCAGAGCTCCAAGAGGACTCAGCTGTAATATATGATGAGTCCTCCAATTCAGAAAGTGAAGAAGATGAGGGAGATTCTCTCTCTCAAGAGAGTCTTTTTCTTGATCTAGTGGGAGAAGAAGAGATCCTGGTTGAAGCCTGCCTGCGAAATATTCATACCCAGGTATCTTTTCATGATCCTTATGCTCATTTCCTACAAACATTTGAAGAAGGATCAAAGGTCTTTTCGAGCAGCATGTTGCAAACAGAAAGAAAATTTTTCAAAGCTGCTATTGTGGAACAAAAAGAGTGGGAACTGCCCTGCCTATCCAGCCTGCTCAAGGAGTTGAGAAAGAAGGACCAGTCATGGGATCACTTGATGGACTGGCTACATTGGAAGTCAATGTTTGTAAGCTAGACTTGTAAATATTCCAGTTAGAGTAGGGTAGGTAGGAAAATTTCAATAAAGCTCAGTCTGTGAGCATGTAGTTAGTTGTTTTTAATGTTTCTACAAAGTCCAGCGAGCCAGACAGCCTAATCTTGGCTTGGCTGTTTTTCATTTCTGTCTTAGAATGTAGAGAAGAAATTTGCTAGAAAGTCTAATCCCAGCAGATGTAATATTAGGTAGAGAAACATATGATACCAACAGTCTAATCTGGTCTCATGAAGTAATAAGGGTAGAAGTAGAATAGGTTTATTTTTCATGTGTGCAAAAAATGTGAGATTATCCAAGAAGGTCCCAGAAGAATATAAGGAGTTGTACCTCAAATTATTAAAGTATTGCAAAGATGTGTTTTCATGGTCATATTAGGACCTAAAAAATTTTGACATCAGCATAATGCAGCATAAAATTCCTCTAAAGGGAGAACCTCAATTTCAAAATTGGGGATTGCAGAATGTGAAGGTACAAGGAAATGAAGACTGGAGGACAAAATCCTGGAACTGCTGCAGTGATGGAAAATCAGAATGCTATTCTGATAGAAGATGGAAAGCAGAAGTGCTGAAGAGCAGGGTCCGCATAGAAGATTATCAAATGGTCTGTAAAGTTCTCGACACGTCCAGGGATGAACGTGCCATCCCCAGGTGGAGCCAATTTTGATCACTTCAGCCCCTTATTAAAATTTTGGCCAGTAACCCCGCTTAAATCTTTCAAGCCCGTTCTTTCTGCCCTAAGAAATCATTTTTCTGCCTATCGTTGCCATTCCTGACTCCCAAATCACATTACATTAAAAAAGGCCGCAAAACCCATATTTGAAAATCTATAAAGCCTAGCCCTTTCAGTCCTAGCCCCCTCTATATTTTTCTCCACATGACCAGAATTCAAAATCAAGTGCGAGCCATGAAGGCGCTTATCACATATATATATATATATCGGGCACATTTATCACCGTTGATCTACACAGATCTGGCGACTTTGGCAAGTCTTCATCGCACCCGTGGCCCACTCCGTTCATCGCCCAAATCACCTGTCCTCCGTCCATTTAAACCACAGATCAATGGCTCACAGTACACTCGCCCTGGTGGTCCCCGCACCGTGCACTGTGCAAAACCCGCCTGGTTTCTATCGCACCACCTTTGGGTGGAAGGCAGTATTTTATTTTTTGGTGCGATTCCATACATCGCGCGACGCATGTCTTGCACACTATTTCAGAACCATATGCTCATCATGCATTATAGTTTGGAAGTGGACGTGTCATGATATCGTTGTGAGCCATCTGGTCTGGGGCAATCCATCCGACGGTAGTCGCTCCACGAAGCTGCGCAGAAGATAACCCGAGGAAATCGTACCCCTGGCCCACCATTTCATCGCCCTCCGATACATTTTCCACTGTCGATCTCCTCCTAAGATATGATGGTCCAGATCACTTACCTCTCTATCAGTTGAATCCATACCGCCACGTCACCCTTTCCACGTTTTTGTCGCATCTCTTCCTCTGCCTTCTATATTTTCCATTCATTAATCAACTTTCATTGTTTTACGCTAAAACTTTCGACAGTCTACCCACCATCATTCCAATGCATTTTTTCTGCCACCCCACATTCTTCCACCTTTTCATCATTCAGCCCTACCACACTGTTATCACTGCCACCTTCAATATCTCCACTGTGTCTACATCCTCACGCATGGTTTTCCTAACAAGTTTGCGGGTTTTGCAGGTTTGCAGCAGCGAAAAATTGCCATGTTTTACAGCCTTTATTACAGTAATAGAGAGCACATCAAAGGACCATTTTTTAGAGGCCGGAATTATGGAGAAAGGCCTGGGAAGGTATGCCGACAAGACTTCCATTAAAGCAGTAGGGTTAAAATCTGCCAAAACCTCTCAGAGTCATTCAGAGCACAGATTTTGTAGATGGAGACATTAATGGAGCGACAGAGAAACATCAGTGAATGATCGAGGAATTAAACGCTCAGCATTGAAGATTTTTAGCCGTAATTCAGGGTTTAGAAGGTAGAGGGTACAATGCATAGAAAAAAATACCCTCAAGGTTTCATTTCAGCAGAATTTCTTTCAGGAAAAGACAGAATGTTTATGTGATTTTACTTCTATATCGTGTTCCTGAAGAGACTTTCACCCAGTGCATTTATTTTAGAAAGAAGATCACAGAGTACATACAATGCTACAGAGGCATTTCAGAAATATGGGCATGCACGTTTCCACCATATTGTCTTAATGAAGAAAATTAAATGTTCAACACCTACTCCCTTTTCAAGCTTCCTTTTTCTCCTATAAAGCTCCCGAAGAACAGAGGATTGGGGGTTCCAGATTTTATCAGAAAATTATGCAGTGGAAGGATATTTTTGTATACATTTTTTTGAACTCTTGTATGAAGGCTCAGAGCCCATAGGGTCTCAGTGAGGAGGATTTCCATCTGTTAAGAGGATTCTGGTCTTTGGTATTTCTCAGTTTGTAACTTTCTCCTATATGTGTTATTTTAATAGATCATTTCATTTAATCCATCTTTCCTGTATCATGTTTCTGGAAAGCGAGTGGCTCACTGATTTTTGGTATGGATCTATCCTAGCTGATACCCATGCTCGGATTAGTCAAGCACTTTAAATATGGCTCAGGCATGATATTATGTTTCACTATTCATCTAAACCGTATTTCTTCTATATTAGTTTCTTTGGGAGGGTGTTTTTAAAACGCTATTTTCATGTATGGATTCTTAGATTGGTAAGCCCATTACATGGTAATATTGTGTATCCGGATATCAACCCAATGACAACTAGTATTCTCTCAATATTTCATTCACTACATACACCTTCTGATAATTTATTTTTGTGAGGTATTTCTGAATTGGCCCTCTTTACAATAAGTTGTCTTTGAATTGGATGTTGCTTTTATATTGGAGTTTTGCATGTTGCCTCTGCAGTATTCCTTTCTCTGTGTCAGTTTCTGAAGGTCTTGGTCCCATTTAGATTAATATTCCTTGTTTTTCAGGAAATAGCATGAGAGCTATTTATTGATAACTTCCTCTGTTATACCATATGCTCCTTGCTAATATAAGATGTCCTAGGCACTGGTCTATCACAACTCTAGGCTGTCTCTAGGAGTGACAACACCTGACCTAGTGAGTGGTTGTTTGTAGAAGATCTTTCTTTTGATGATAGTTTTGAGCTTTCCTTGTTTAAAAGTAAGTCTGAAACTGCACTTGATGACACAGTTTTAGATCCATAATTTCTTGTAGATATTGAAGTTCAAAGGGAAAATACATCAATTGATGATTATATTCTGAATTCCCCTCGGTCATCTATCACTGTAACTAATATCCCTGAGCCTTCAGATTCATCAGGAACAAAATTTCCTCCTCCTAATTCATCAGCATTTCCATCAGTCAATTCTCAGCTTTCATCTCCTCCGTCAACACCTCCCTTAAATCCTAGTAGCACAAACACTGTTGCAAATCCACCTCAAGTCATGGCTGCCCGGTATGCACCCCTAGTTTTACCTCAGGTTCTGAATGATATGCCTATTGATTATCAAAGTAACATTCCTATATTTGATGCCACTCAAAGCATCAAAGCCCAACATCATGTTGATAAGATGAATGACTTTTTTAATCTTCATGAGGTAGACGTAGAGAATGTAACCACAATATTGTTTGTCCAAATCTTTGGAGGTGAAGTTAGAAAGTGGTTCAGAGCCTTACCAGTAGGCTCTGTCCAAACTTTGCAGGAGTTACATACACAATTCTTAAACCGGTGGGAGGTAAAGAAAAACCCACTCAAAATTTTGTATGAATACGAAAATATTAAAATAAATGTGGGTGAAACTGTACAGGATTATTGTCTAAGATTCAATGTTGTGTACAATGCTATTCCAGCTAACCTGAAACCTCCTGTGGGATTAGCCTTCCTTAATTTTCCAGATGGTTTTGATGTTGATATGGCATATCAATTCTGAGAAAGAGATCCAACTACACTTGAAGACATGCAGAAGATAGATGTGAGTGTAGAAGTGAATTTGCTAGCCAAAAGAGCGCGGACCAGAGATGAAAAGAGAGTGACTGTTAAAGAAGAAGCATCTCCTTCAGATAGCAAGATGGATACTCTGATCCGAACAGTCGAAAATATGGTTGATTGAATGACAATTTCAGATAGGCCTGAAGTGCAAATTGGGAATCCAAATTTTAGAGGACAACAGCCGTAATTCAGAATTAAGCAGAGAGAACAGAGAGTGCAAGACCAAGTGGAACCGCAACAACAGATCAAAAATCCATTACAGAAAAATTATGTTCAGGGAACATAGAAAAATGATTATGATAATCTTATGATTGAAGCCAATCATTTCTTCACAGCCGATGGTGTGCCCATATTTCTAACTGAAGACGAAGAAGACACAGTGACTGTAAACATTCAAAAGGAAGAAAATTTCATTTTGGACAATGATGCAGTGTTAGAAGAAGAGTCCAATGATTACCAAAGAGGGTACATGAATGCTTTATCATCCCAACAAAAGAAGTACTCTTTGAGGAACATATATGTTCCAATATGTCCCATTTAGAAGAGAAAAGAGCTCCAAATGAAGAACGATTCTAAGAAGAAAGGGAAAGAGATGGCCGATCCTTCCCCCAGCAAAATGCCTTCAGCGATTAATACAACAAATGAGAAGAATCGACAAAGCGCAACAAAGGAGAAAATAGAGAAGAAATATCCTCCAGTTAAAGAGGTAGAAAAATTCCCTTCTTTTAATTTAGAGAAAAAAATTTGTAAGCTAAAAGTGTCTATGCCCTTGACTAAGTTGGTGAAAAACAGTGCGTATAAAAATAACGTGTCTAGAATTTTTCAAATAGACTCTATATTAGATATGGTAAATGTTGAGGATGACTATCCGGAACTCATCTTTGGTCCAGCCACAGAAGATCAATCTGAAGAAAGTGAAGTCCCTCCATTCTACCTAAGTCTTAGATTACATGAGTTCATCTTACATAATGCTATGTTGGACTCCGGAGCCTCACATAATTTGATGCCCAAAGCCATTATGGAGAATTTATGACTTGATATTAGCCGTAAATACCATGATTTGTATTCTTTTGACTCAGGTAGGGTCCATTGTATTGGTCTTGTTAAATACTTGGTAGTATCTTTAGATCAAATCCAAGCCAAGAATGTGTTGATGGATGTAGTTGTTGCCGATGTTCCACCACAATTTGGAATGCTTCTGTCCAGGTCTTGGGGTGAAAAACTTAAAGGAACCATGCAGCTTGAATTCTCTTATGCCACCATTCCTGTGTTTATTCAGTTGAGAAAACTATATCGGCAGAAGAAAATGAAATACTTGATCACTAGCAAATAGAAGCCGGTTAATCATCCCATTAATGCACTCCACACAGATTTAGAGTCATTTTTCTTATATTCATATGGTGGTTTAAATGATGAAAATGTTCAGTTGGTACAAGTAGATGAAATACCTGAGATTTCAGATAATTTTAGGGAAGTCCTCAAAAAGGAAAAGGATATAAAAGCAAGCACTTCTGAGCCTCCTGCCTGCCAGCAGCAAAAATACAGTGAACAACAGAAAGATGCAGAAATCGGTCAAGGTAAAGTGGAGAAAGAAGCAAAATTTTAGCATCTGGAAGAAGAAGAAGAAGGCCTTTAGAGAATGGACTTTGATGGAGTTGTTGGTAAGGATGGAGCTGGTATTGGAATATGGATTCGGAGCCCTGTTTTCCAGCCTGAAAATGTTCCTAGTAATTTTAGAGTATGTTATTATAAGTTGGCTTTTGAATGCTCTAAAAATGAAGAAGAATATGAAGCTTTGATTCCAAGTCTGAAAATTTTGAAGAAGTTAAATGCAAAGAGGATTTCTGTCTACGGAGATTCAGAGCTGATAATCAAATAGGTAAAGGGAGAGTACCAAGTAAAGCATCCACGATTGAGGGCCTACATAAACGCAATCCTAGACATCTTGAAGACATTTCCTGAGTACAATTTGACAATAGTACCAAGAATGCAGAGCATTACTGCTGATTCTCTTGCCACTACTACAAGCAACTTAAAGATTCCAATGAACTCCAACAACAAGTTTGAGATTTATGTCAAACATAGGCCTGTTGTTCTAGAAAATTTGAGGTATTGGAAAGTGTTTTGGGATGACAATGAGATTAATTATTTTTTTCAGAGTGATGTAAAATTCAAGGATACTCCTATAGAAGGTGAGTATGAGATTGATGATCAAGAAATTCAAACAAATCAGATGGACATATTGCAGCTGAAAGATAATTTAATTCCTAGAGGTCTCATACCTTTAGAAGAGCTTTTTGATGAGGATGATGTTGGAAAGAAACCAAGCTTGGTGCCTACTGAGAAAGGAGTTGAATATGTGAACCTTGGGACAGCTGACAAGCCCAAGCTTGTGAAGTTGTCAAAAGCATTATCCCTTGAGGTAAAGGAAAAGTATGTTATATTTCTTTCAGAATTTTCTGATGTGTTTGCATGGGATTATTCAGATTTGAAGGTGTATGACAAGAACATAATCGAACTTACTATTCCTGTCAAGCCAGATCATAATCCATTTAGAGAGAAGCTGAGAAGAATCAATCCGAAGCTGCTGCCATCCATTGAAAAATAGGTAAATAGATTGTACAAAGCTGGTATCATATTTCCAATTAGATTTTCTTACTGGATTTCAAATTTGGTCCCAGTACGTAATAAAATAAGAGAGATAAGGTTGTGTATAGATTTTCAGAATTTGAATAAAGCATCCTTAAAGGATAATTATCCACTTCCAAAGATGGATCATATTCTGCAGAGAGTAGTTGGAGCATCAAGGATGTCACTACTTGATGGCTACTCTGGCTACAACCAGATCTTGGTGCATGCGAAAGACCAAGACAAAAATGCCTTCACAACACCCTAGGGAACCTTCTAGTATGCCAAAATTCCATTCGGACTGAAGAACGTTGGAGCTACTTTCTAGTGAGCAAAGGAAATTGCTTTTGCCAATGAAAAAAATGTTTTTCTTGTTGTCTATTTGGATGATCTGACAGTATTTTCTGGTTCTGATGATGAGCATTTGCACCATTTGAGAGTTGTTTTTCAGTGATGCAGAAATTTTGGGATTTCTCTCAATCCAAAGAAGAGTCTCTTTGCCATGGATGAAGGCAAGCTGCTAGGGCATATCATCTCTAAAGATGGTATCCACATTGATCCATCTAGAGTGGAGGAAATTCATCATATATACCTTCCATGGAACAAAAAAGAGATTCAAGCATTCAATGGTAAGATGAACTTCTTGTGAAGATTTATACCCAATTTGGCTAAACATTTAAGAGAAATGACTAATATGTTGAAGAAGGATAGCACTGTCAAATGGAGTGAGGAAGCTATCAAGTCATTTAATCTGGTAAAGTTTTCTCTGTCCAATGCCCTGGTCTTGATTAGTCCTGATTATACTCAATATTTCATTATTTTTTCATTTGCATCGGAGCATACTATGGCTATTGTTTTGATGCAAAAGAGAGATCAGATTGAAAAGCCAATTGCCTTTTTCAGTAGGACTATTAGAGATGTTGCGTTGAGGTATGATATTATTGAGAGACAAGCATTGGCTCTTATAAAGGAATTGAAGGATTTTAGATTATATATTCTGCATTCACATACTATAACATATGTTCCTAATGCAGTAGTGATGGATGTGTTGATGAAAATTGATCCAGAAGGTTGAAGAGGTAAGTGAATAGCAGATATGTTGGAGTATGATTTGGAGATCAAACCCACAAAGTTGATCAAAGGACAAGGCCTAGCAAAGCTAATGGCCCAATCAAATCTGTGTGCCCTGGATATAAAGCTTATAACAACAATGTCAGAGGATGAAGATGAAGGTTTGCTTGTTCCAATTTGAGACATTTTTCTACAATCCCCATGGTATTCAGATATCGTTTATGTTCTTCAGCATCTTTCACCACCTCCAGGAATTTCTAAGAGTAAAGGTAGATCAGTGAAACTTAAATCTGCTAAATATTGTATTTGAAATAGTGCTCTTGATTGGAAAGACCCAGGAGATATTATGCTTAATTTTTTGGTTGAAGAAGAAGCTCAGAAGGTAATGCGTGATTTTCACAAAGGTGACTATGGTGGTTATTTGTTTTGGAAAACTACAGCTAACAAAGTGTTGATAGAAGGATATTATTGTACCACGTTATTGTCAGATTTGTATAAAAAAATGATGAGTTTTCATGAATGTCAAATTTTCCAAGGAAAAAAGAAATTGCTTCCTCTTCCTTTGAAATTAGTTGTACTAAATGCTCCCTTTCGGCAGTGGGGACTCGATTTCATAGGGGAAATCCATCCTGCATCATCAGCACAACATCGATGGATCTTGATAGCTATAGATTACTTCACCAAATGGATCAAGGCCATCCTAGCAAGGCAGGAAACTGATACGGTAATTATTCAATTTTTAGAGTCAAATATTTTATCTCGTTTTGGCTACCCTCACAAAATTATAACATATAACGTAGCAACGTTCAAATATAAGAAGATGGTGGAGTTCTGCGATAAATACAATATTTTCCTGGGCCATTCAACAACATACTATCCACAACGAAATAGCTTGGAAAAATCATCGAATAAATCTTTGATAAATATAATCAAGAAAATGTTGGAGGAAAACAAAAGAAACTAGCATCGAAAGCTCATCAACGCATTGTGGGCAGACAGAGTTAGCAGCAAGAAATATATAGGTATGTCACATTTTGAATTGGTTTATGTTACTGATGTTGTCTTTCCTACATCACTTACAGTTCTATTCATGAGATTATTGCAGGAAGTTGGCAGTGAAGACGATGACAATCAGCGAAGGATCAATCAGATGATCCACCTTCAGCAAACCAGAGAGGAAGTGTCTCAGAACGCTATTTAGTTTCAAGAGAATATAAAGAAGATCTATGACCGAGAGACCAAAGAAGAAAAATTTTAGTTGGATGATGTGGTGTTGAGATGGGATGCATGAAATGAGGACAAAGGGAAGAATGGTAAGTTTGACAACCTATGGAAAGGACCATACAATATTTCAACATACAGGGGACATAATGCTTTCTTGATTTCAGAGATGGATGTCCAAGATTTCCCTTGAGGATTAGTGAATGGTGGGCTTTTGAAGAACTACCATTATTGAAGATAATGGATCAAAAACTATGTCACCACCATTGTATATACCATGTTATTTTTGGTCAGAGTTCAAGTACACAGTCATTGAAGTTTGGGGCCCGAGGTGAAGGCTATAAAACTTGAATGATATGTGTATGGTTTGGTTCTATTTTATTTTTTAGTCTTAGTCTTGAGTCAGAGTCAGTCTGCATAGTGTCAGTTTTCAGTATTTTTGACTCCATGCCCAATGGATAAGGCTACTTGGTCTAAGGTGTTCTTGGCACCTCCAAGGAGCTACCATCTACATTGGAGCCAATGTTAGTGTCAGTATAGTCACACTACCATCAGTGATCAAAATTTCTCTTTTGCATTTGCATATTAGGAGTCCCATATCATAAATTTTCACCATTCCACTAGGTCATGGATTCATCGATGGTAGTGATTTTTCATCAGTTTTCCCTCATGTGAAACTTGTTGATTCTCCTCTCTATGGTCTTTAGTCATGAGTTACTTTTGCTTTGTGAGTCATGTTAGTAGGTCATAGGATTGGTCTCATAGATTCTAGGATCTCACCATGCTCAAATTAATGAGTCAAGTGTCAATAAATATCAGCAAGGTCATGATGAAGTTAATAAACTCAAATTCACAGTGCCTGGGGAGATTAAAGAAATGTTTTATGTAATTTTCACCTCAAAACCATGTTTTGAGGTGAAAACATGACACTTTACTTTTATTTTCATATTTATGTAATTTAATGTCATCATGTGTAATAAGTCACACTTCAGAAGCTGCTATCTCCACGAAAGTCATCACCCTGTCCTTCAGAGAAGTTTTCCACAATGTTTTCAGTGTCAAATCATTTTATGTATGTCCATCAGAAAGATCCTGGGAAGAGCTTTCCAATGGTATATTACACTCTCAAAACTGATTCCTGGATTTAAATCTATGCCTAAATGAAAGAAATATCCTCCATAGCCTAACCCCTCGCCTTTTCCCATTTCCCTCTTACACTTTATTTCATTAAAGTTTAATGGTTTTTTATATAAAAACCCTTTTTTTCCCCTTCCGATTACATAATTGCACTTGTAAAAGAATTATTTAAAATCCATGCAAACCACTTCCCCACAATACCTTTTAAACTTTATAATAAATTTTTAAAAAGTATTTATTATAAATCCCCGACGCGATTAAGTAAAACCACTTCCCCTCCATACCCCTTAAAATTTATAATAAAGTTTAAAGTTTTATATTATAAATACCCCTCCCGTGATCGCAATCACACCATATCTGTTGGCTCTTGTAAAAACTCTGATGCAATTCAGCCCCTTCTGATTGGACCCCGCCTGAATACATCTTGACCGTTGATCGGATCGATGATCGGATGGCCCAAATTTCATAAAGTGTTACTCCCGATTGAGCCCTGCCGATTGCAAACCCTCGATTACACCTCCGCCGTCGATCGCCCCCTCCAATTGGACGGCTCATACTTCGTCGCACCATCGCAATCGGCATGATCACATAACATTTTTCCTCCTCTCTCCTCTGATCTCCCGATTCCGATGGACGTTTGGGTCCCACCACATAATCTTCCACCCATTCAATACAAATGGGCCTTTTCCCTTTGTAAAACTTAAATTTCATTTTAATTCATTTTACAAAAGACTCCCCCACCCCCCCCCCATCGCATTAACTTCAATCGCATCGGAATTTCTTTTGTGCCTTGTTCCAAATATATATGCCCCTATCCGAAAACCTCGATTCTGATTGTGATTCCCATAGGTCCCACTTTAAAAATCCCTCCGCTCTTTTAAATAAATTTTTTTTTTCCTTTGTAAATACGTAATATTTGTTTTAAATCTGTTTACAGGGATTTCTCCACTGTTCTATTGTATTACCCCATCAAACCTATGCCAATCGCATCAGATTTTTTATTTTTCCTTGTTCTAATATACATATTCCCTTATCCTTTCCTCCGATTGTAATTACACCATCACAATGCATATTTTAAATGCTCCACTATATGTTGTTTCCCATTGTGTCACACCTCCTCCGATTGCGATTGTGACCTCACCTCCTTTCCCTTCACTCCCTCCATTCAAAATGGGGTTTTCACATCACTAAAAGGCATAATTTCATTTCCATGGTTTCAAAGTAATTTTATTAAAAGTCAGTTTTCTTCAAAGAAATAATAGAAAGAAATAGTCAAACGACCAAGAACTAAAATGAGATAGAGAATTCTACAGCAGCAGCAAAGTAGGAATTTGTTTTTCGGATATCCTATTTTTCTTTCATCTAGTATAACGACGAGATCTTCACATGGCTCAAAATGTATTTATGTTCCTTATTTTCAGGGGTATACTTTTGGTTCTCTTTTCTATGATCGGACTTTAGTTCTTGAGCTGGAAAAAAACTCCCCTTTTTGTGGATCTACTTCCCTCACATTCTAGCCTATTTAAATGTAATTTTGAATCATTTTTAATCAGTCTGTAAATCAGTAAGGGAATAATGTGGAAATCAGGAGGACGCTCTGCGCTCCATTGTAGCAGTTTTGGACAGGGAATTAATAAAGAATGCAACTCTGATTTGTGGGATCCATGTGGTATGAGTTTTAGCATTTGTTCTCTCCTTTTTTTTCATATGTAAAATTGTTATATGTACCATTTTATTCATAAACATCTCTGGTTGAATGCTTTCAAGATGTATAGGTAGAATCCATTTTTATTGCTCTGCCTTGGGAAATCATTCACATTCTATGTTTTCTTCTGTTTCAAAAGGATCCATATCCTATGCCCTTTTCAGCTCCTCACCAGTCTTTCCATTCCATCATTATTTAAATTTAATTGCTAAAATTTCCTGCCTACCTTGCCTCATGAACTACCTTGTATCCCTGACTTAATTCCCTGATTCAAACTGTCCCATTTATTCCATACAACCCCGAAATTCATTCATTTAAAACATTTTCCCATTATTATGCCTAGCCTAATATCAGTTTCAAAATTGTACTTTGTTGAATATCTTTTCATGGAGAGAGCCCTCTCTTGACCTTGTGGGGCTAGCTACAAGGCTGAGCGTGGTTTTGATGTTACCCTGATTTTCCTTTCTTCAGCTTGAGGTCCAGATCAGGTGATAACACATCTTTAAGTTCATTTAAATTTTCTTATTCATATGTGAATAAATTATGAGCTAAAGATATAATTGTAAAAGCCTACAAAGTATTAGTGGAATATCTTCCATGTTTAGATCATTTTTGGTATCATAGTAGGTTCTGACTAGATTTCAAGGATGGGTAGAAGCAAAAAGCAGAGTTGACTAAAAGAATTGGAAGAATTCAATCAACAATATCAGCAGGAGAATGTTGCATTGTGATGCATGGTGAAAGCATTGAAAGAAGACAAACAAAGACTGCAAGCAAGGATCGAGGCTATGAAGGGAAATAAGAAGAAGGAAAGTCTCTCATATCGAAGTACATCCATTATTGGAGACAATGGAGTATATTTATTTCATCTGTTGGATGTATAAAGTTTATATCCACCTTATACTCCTAAATCAAAGTTAGTGGAAGAAGTGATTGGTACTTTTTCCTCACCTTCTGAGGACCTTCCTTATGTATCAACATCTCAGGAAATCGATTCAAACATAGAGAAGGAAGAGGCTTCAAGCGATCATCAGATTGGAGATTTCTAGAAATATAACAAAGAAATTGGTATGAAGTTGATGAACATAATGGGATATCAACAACGTAAAGGCCTTGGAAAGCATGGCCAAGGTAGACTCCAACTAATAAAAGTCTAGGAAAGACCCCAATACAAGGGATTGGGATTTGACCAATCAACAGGTGAATATTGTGGAAATAGAGGTCACATATAAGATCGATGTTGGTCACTACATACTCAAAAAATGTTAAAAAAGATACAGGATCATGAAGGTAATCAGACGAGCCATTCTGGTAGTGATTCAGAAGGTGAATCATTTAATCAAAATTTATTATGAATATTGTTAAAAGGACATACCCATGTACTTTCTATGGAAGTAACAAAAATTTGTAGCTTAATTATAGAAGCATAAGGTTTACAACAAGAAGGTACGTGATACAAGGATTATTTTGTGGAAGGATGACACAACACTAGAAGTAAAATTGTTTTTGGGAAAGACTATAGTCATTCAATAAAATATTTGGCACCGTCAAAATAGAGCTCATAGAAATCAAGCAAGAAGATGACCGTTGTAGACTTAGAAGAGAGGTTTTGTTCACAATGTAAGCTGAAAGGACATTCAAAGATCACATGTCTAATGCTACCACATGAATCGACAACAACACAATCATGACAAGGGGAAGAAAATAAAACTGGTGAGAAAGAAGAGGCTTCAAGCAATCATGAGATTGGAGCTTTCGAGAAACATATCAAATGAATTTGTATGAATTTGATGAATATAATGGGATATTAGAAATGTAAAGGCCTAGGAAATCATGGCCAAGGTAGAATCTAGCTAATATCACTTTAGGAAATACCCCAACACGATTGATTGAGATATGAACAATCAACATGTGATTATTGTAGAAATAAAGGTCACATAGTAGATTGATTTTGGTATTTAAATCTTGAGAATATGTCGAAAAATATATAAGATGGTAAATGTAAGAATACAAGTCATTCTAGCAGTGATTCAGAAGGTGATTCCTTTAATAAAAATTTTATTATGAGGATTGTTAAAAAGACTTATCCAAGTACTTTCTCTAGAAGTAACAACCATTGTGTAGTTGAATGCTAAAAGTAGAAGGTTTGTAGTAATAAGGTACATGCTACAAGGATTATTACACATAAGGATGGCGTAACACTGTAAGTAAAGAAAATTTTTGGAAAGACTTTGGTATAGTCAGGAAAGGACTCGGCATCGTGAAAACAAAGCTCAAAGAAATCGAGGAAGAAGATGAAAAATATAGACTTAGGAGAGATATTTTGTTGAAAATGTAAGCTGAAAGGGAATTCAAAGATCACATGTTGAATGCCACCACATGAATAAAAAAAAGCGCAATTAGGAAAAGGTGAAGAAAATAAAACTGGTAAGAAAGAATGTAAGTCTCCAGAAAAATTGCTTACTTGGAACTCAGAAGAATTCATGCCTTATGTTTAATTGTGTTTCTATGATTTATTCATCACATCAGTAAGTCTAGTTAAGTCTATAATAGGATCAAGACGATTTATGTACTAATGATTGATGTAATAAATTCCTTATTGTAATAAATTTTTGGTGAGCCAAAAGTATTTTAGTTGGGAGGTATGATTCAAGTGTATCTTGAACTGTAATTGATTCTAGTAATATTAGCTATGTATAGTAATGTTTTTGAAGACCAGGATGGAAATAGATTACAGATTATCCCAACCTGCTAAAAAATCAATAGTATTATATTCCCATGAAACCAACGCCAATTGGAAGATCTCGTCTCGCTGATTCTGGTGGCATATTCAGTTTTCAAAACGACATCCATATGAGGGAGAAAATGAACTATAAATTTTCACTCCAACAAGAAACAAATTGGGAATTTTTAGGCCAAGTGGGAGTCTCTCAGAAGGACACGTGACAGGTTAAATTCAAGGCATAGGTTAAACTCAAATCATCATACAGGTCAAACTAACAAGGTTGAGCTCAAACCCGCGACATCTGAAGAAGCACTGCAAAACATTACAAATGGTCTACAAATTTTTTTTATTTAACATTGGCACAAAGTTAAATTTAAAAGTCTATGTATGAGATGTGAAGGAAGGGTTGGCAAAGCCCTCCATATCCATCGGCCCCGCCAAACCAAAAGTCTATTGAATGCATAACAAATATGTAGCTAAACATGGCAACGTTTCATAACGTGGGAGCGAGAATGTATATATACTTTTAAGCCTAATTTTAATATTATACCACCACTAGAGTATGTGTTGTGTCAAACCATGTGTCAATGGATTATGTGGCACTAGAGTTGGAGCAGAACCTCCACATATCGACGTGGAGTTGGAATATACATTTAATGTTTGAACAATTAGAGAAATTTTGAGGTCTAAAATGGGCCTCCTAAGAAAAATTTACTACCAAAATAAACTTTATAGGAACCAATAGGATTCAGGATGACAATGTCAACCATGGGGGACGATTCACCATTTTTAGAGTAAATAATAAAAATACTTTTTGAACTCGTATTTTCAACTTATATCCCTAAGGTTTTACTTAAATTTTGAGCAGGAGTAGTCATTCGATGCAAAATTTAATTCCTCATCCAAGGAGTACCCATGTTGCATACTTTTGATGGACCATACTACATGAAAAATAAGAAATACATTAACACATGTGATTACAGTCACATTTTTCATGTATTTCTCATTTATTGTGTAGAAAGGTCCATCAAAAGCATGCAACATGGGTACTCCTTGGATGAGGAATAAATTTATGCATCTAACGAGTGCTTCCAATCGAAATATGAGTAAACCCATAGGGAGATAAATTCAAAATATGAGTTGAAAAATAGTTTTTTCTTTTTTTCCCTCTAAAATTTGATGATGTAGTCTAATATTATTTTATTATTTTCACTATTATTTTCTAATTTCCTTAGGAGGTCCATTTTAGACCTCAAAATTCCCTTAATTCATATAACATGCCATGGGTCAAACATTTTTCCGCCAGTATTAAATCATGTTCTATGTTAATAACCTATCATTATAACAATAGTCCATGGGTTGCGATATTATAGTACTGTCGGATATGGTTAGAAATATTATGTTTAAAAAGGTTAGAGTGTATCACCGCCAGTCCAATTTTAAACTTTCGGTTTAAAATTATATGCCATGTATAGTCTTCATTTGCGCCATAAAAATGTGATTAAAACTCTTGTTGCAATGTATTGCAATGTAATACAATATAGTTATAATGGTCAATACATATCACGATTAGTGCAGAGTCCAATTCCACATATGGTAGGAGGAGGTACCACAGTTATGGGTGAAGTCTTCATATATTACCATGGTCGAATGTCAAACTTTGGATATAAAACATATGCCACGGGTCATATGTCATTGTCGGTGTATCGTTTAAAACTATATGACATAGTTTCAATATAGATGCACCATGACTATGTTAATACATTTATCATAACAATTTTCTATGTTTGCAAATTTGTTACACTGAACTCTAAGGTTAGAGTTTAGAAACATTATAAAATGTATTTCCAATGCACCATAGAGTGGCATAAGTGGTGTTGTAGTCCTTCAAACTTGTAGCACCCTAAACCTCACTAAATTGAGTGTTGTGGAATATCTCCTTGACAAAGGACACTATCACTCTTAAATCATTATCAATGCCCATTATAGCATTTATATTGAATATTTTGAAATTATCCCTCATAAGTGTCACCATGAGGCACTTTGATGTGTGCTTCAACACCCCCCTTCCTACCTTTTCCAAATCATCCAATGGTAATATTTTTTTTGTCATAGAAACGAACATCTCCAAGTAAATTACCACCTCATTTAGATACTCACTGCCATTTTTTGGAACTTCATCTAGGTTCCAATTGATGTTGTTAGTTAGCAACATAAACACATCCACCTTATACTTGACTAGCCTCGACATTGATTCATGTGCAACACCTTGAGAGTTCTTTAAGACATTTCAAGAAAAAAATGCAACATGTGGCCTTTCTGCCAAGAACATAGGAATGTCACAGAATTGGGCAGTATGCTACATAAAAAAGTTATAATCTTTCTAAAAAACTGCCATATTGGCAACATTCTACATGGAATGATATACCCCCAGCATGGAAATTATGACCAATTTGAGTAAAACCTCATTCATAACACTGATCAAAATCTTATCTAGATACTTCTTCACAACATCATAGAAGTCCATGTGACCTCCATAGGATAGATAGCTCACAGAATCCTCTATGAAATACCTCCAAATGCAACAACAATCAGGCACCATGGCATAAAATGGTGCAAGGGAAAGCAGACATCATGTCTAATGTTTGTAAATGGAATTACAACACGTTAATGGTGTACTCATACTCTTTTTTCATCACTATTTTCTTGTATTTTTCATTGGTAAGGACATCATTGATATGATTTTTGCATACATTAGAATATTTTCATGATATTTGTCTCTATTCTTGTTGAAAATATCAACAGAAGGACCCACTTGGTAGCCATATCTTCTCAAATTCATACCAATTAGACTTGCATAGTGATTGATAAGCATAATATGGATTTCAACCTGCATACACGAAAAATAATCCTCTAAAATACAACTCATATTTTCTATATTGGTATCCTACATAATTTCCACCTCGAGAGTGCAGATTAATCCTCCAACCATTGTCAAGACAGAGTTTTAGACTATGAAAAACCAAACAATAAGAGAAAACATAATTGATGTGATTCTAGAAAGCATTGCAATGATGAGATTTGCAAATACAACTTAAGCTATAGCTGATGATTTGTATTATAGTACTCCCAGAAATGGTCTTCAATCCCAAGACAAGTCTCAATATGGTGTGTCATATAAACTAGAGTGATGTAAAATTTTAAAACATAATAAACAACTTTTGTATCCTCAGTTTATAAAGAATATACACATTCCCTTACACCTTACCTGGTCAATTCCTCTGCTGCTTTTTGCCAACCTCACAACTCCTATTCTCTCTATTCAGTTTAACAAGCTTTCCCAATTTCCAACTGACCAATTCCTTTAACAGTACTCCTAATATTCACCAAAAATTCATTGAATTCCTTGTTCACTCTTTTATCAGTGTGGGATTTCATTTCAAGCATATTATTTTATATCATTTATTGAAGCGTCATGGCTGGAATTCTGGGCAAGTAATATCTTTTTAACAATTCTAAAGTTTTCAATGTAGGGTAGTAACTATCATTTATAACATTTTGGTTTCATTTCACACATAAATCCATGGCATGTGCAAAGGTTTCGATTACTAGATCACTTCTTTTAAGTTCTTCTTAATTTCATAAGCTTCTTGATGCTCTTCAACTTTAGCTAGGAGATAATTAACCACTTGTTGAAGTTGTTAATTCTCATTGGCCATCCCATTTTTAACTTATACACATCTACTAAAACACCACCGAGCTCATCCATTGCATGAATGAATTCATCACAATGAACTTTACATAATTCCTCTATTTCAATCTCCTTTTTCTTGAAAACATATTTGAGTTGATACAATAGGGATTATGGCTTCCCAGCCTCAAATTCTTGTCTAATGATTAAACCCAAATACTCTTCATTACCGATTGCAGAGGGTAATGCCAATGCCTCACCTCCCCTTTGTCACCCCCATTATTTATCATGCCTCTCCTCTTGCTTTTTGTCCGTGTTTTGTATTATGTGCATGATATTAATCCTCAAAGGGTCAACTGGTCATTGATTCTGGTTCAGAAAATTCAATATTCCCCGCCATTAAAAGCTCCAAACGTCCCTCACCCTCATATCTGAATGGGTTAGTTGATCATCGATGCCAGTTTAGAAAATTCGATAAGTTTCCATTAAAAACGCAAAAAATCATTCCCCCTTGTAGTTGAATGGAAAATAGGTGAAAAGATCACAAAAAAATAATTTCTTCTTCATTAGATATATTTCATTCAAAGTTTCAAACCCTATATTAATGATTTTTTTAATGACTGAAACCACATTATATCATTAGTGAGGTGAGAGAAATTAACTGTTACCTGGATCTCCGTTTTGGTATCAAGGTTTTTGACTCACCCAACAAGATAGAGTATCCCATACACAATTCGAACTTGAAACCTAGAGCATCCACCTATTTTTTTATGTTGTGTCTGAGATTTCAGTGGCCACTCCACGAAATACCCCTATTCCTCCCTCTCTCATTTACCTACCTAGCACCTTCCAACATTTGGTGGTTTGCGGATTTGGTTAAGAATCCATGATCATTGTGGTTGCTTCGTCGATCAAAAAATGTTGATGCTAAATACGACAACTTATGAAAACACTTAATTTTGGGGGGTGAATCATGAGGAAATGTTTTATCATGTCTAACTAACCCATGAAGAAATGGAAAATAAATTATTTTTCTTCGTTTTCTCTCTGATATTGAATTGGAATGTAATAGTATAATCACAGATTTTCCACCATGTAGATATTTTAGAAATTAGTGGATTTAGATGATTATTCAATGATGTGATTTTTTCAAACAATAGCCTCATTTTTTGTGTTATTTGGTTATATATTTGATAAGAAATGATATACTATATTATTATATTATAAAATAATTTATTTATATATATCACACAATGTTATAGGTTCAAATTCAAATTGGCCTAATATGTATATCTCAATAAATTTTGAATATCAGACCATCTTTCTTTTAGCAATAAATGGATTTTATATAGCAATTTTTTTTATAGCTTAAGAGTAACCTTAAATTAGATTATTTTTATTAGTTAATTAATTACGTAAAATTTTTAAGGATTGACTTCAATGTATAAGTTTGAAATGATTAAGTTAATTTTTCAACTTTTATTTTATTTAAGTTAATTCTAAATGCGTCAACCCTTTTTTTATTTTTATTTTCTCATCGGAGTGGAAAGTATTTGTTGGGCATTTGTCTTCTTTAATTTTAAATACTAAAAAATAAAATAGGTTATCACTTGGTCGCATTTATATCCACTTACTAAATTCAATATAAAATTTGGTCTTGGAGTGAATGAAGTTATCCTCATGTGGCTCTTTACCCAACGCCTTGAGTTTACTCAATATCAAATATGGTCTTGGAGCGAATGAAGTTCTATTCACGTGGATGTTTTCCCGACGGATTGAGTTTAGATACTGACTTATGACCATAGGTTCAAATTCATGGCACGAAGAGGTTAGAGACGTATTTGCTTACATTATATAAACTTAAATATATCTACATGTTTTCTTTAAAAAAATTATACATCATTTTCTAAAGGTTATTTGGGCTTCTTGAATTAGGGTTTAATTTACAGGGTGACTAGAAGTTATCAATTATATTTGCATCAACCATATTAGAGTTTTCCTAGTATCTTAAGGTGGTCATAATAATACTTAAAGGTAAACATTAAATTTATCTCCATAGAAAGTTTTGATATGTGATTCTGTTACAAATATAGACACAGTTTAAGTTTTTTTTTTTAGTTTTGACATGTGTTTATTTTACAAACCCAAACATACTCTCAAATTTTTTTTAGGAAAATATTATTGGTTGGGCTCTATTCACATGTATCTTCATCCATCATCTTGAATTTTCCATACAAAATTTCAATGACTAACATAAATGATTGATTTGCATTACTGCAGTACTTGTTAGGTGGTCGTATTTTTGTTCCTAGACTAAATTAGTCATTCATGTTAGTCATTTTTAGTTGTATTACTTATTAACTAGTCATATATTTTATCATGGGACTAGCTTAGTTGTTTATCTTAGTTTTTTTTAGTTTTTTCACTTAATATTTCTCATTTTTGGTTGTATTTAACTTGAAAAAGGTGTGGTGTCTAACCTTTTTAGTCACCTAGAAACTAATTTCTCATTTTCTAATAGCGAACCATGTTCTCTTTTTCCTTAATGTACTTGATCTCGAAGTAAAAATCATTGAGCGTAGTCAAAAATATAGCTTGCCTGACATTCATATTAGGTTGGTAAAAAAAATACCTCAACCCACGATGATCACTCATCAGAACAAACCCCCTGCCAAGGATATAATGTCTCCACATCTTTAAGGCATGAATGATAGCTTCCAACTCAAGACCGTGAGTCACATATTTTTGTTCTTTCTCATTCAACTTCCTTAACTCATAGCATAGCACATGTCCTTCCTTCCTCAGGACTCCACCAAGCCCTCTCTTGAAATAATCCGTACAAACCACAAAATATTAATTTGGATCTGTAGTCTTCAATATCAGATCATTTGTAAGCAAATTATCCAACGTCTCAATATTATCTACACACTCATTTTTCCATTCAAACTTCTTCCCTTTTCATTGGAAAGATGTAATAGGATAGGAAATCTATGAGAAGTTCATGATGAACCACCTGCAATAGCTTGCTAGTGCCATGAATGATCTAACCTCATCCACATTCCTAGGATTTTCCCACTCCATGATAGCTCTGATATTTTTCGGGTTCACTGTTATACCTTGGAAACAACATGCCCCAAGTAATGAAATTTTGTTTGAAAGAAACTACACTTGCTATGCTTGGAATATAGTAGATTCTCTCTTCACAATTTTAATACTACTTCTAGGTGCTCTGTGTGATCTTCCTCATTCTTAGAATATATTAATATATCATCAATGAATACTATCATAAACTTGCCTAGGTAAGGACACAACACACTATTCATCAAACACATGAAATTAGCTGAAGCATTAGTAATACCAAAAATAAATTCCACAAACTCATAATGGCCATACCTAGTACAAAATGTGTTTTTGTAGATATCCTCTTATTTGATTCATACCTAGTGCAATCCTCATCTCAAGTTAATATTTGAGAACACAACTACTCTCTTCAAATGATAAAACAAGTCATCAATCTAAAAAAAAGGATACATGTTCTTGATCGTCACCTCATTCAACTACTTGTAATCAATGCCAAACTTGAGAGTACCATCCTTCTTCTTCACAAATAATACTAGTGCACTCGAAGGTCACTCACTTGGCCTAATTTATCTCTTATTTGTCATTTCCTTAAGCTGCAACTTCATTTACACCAACTCTGGAGTTCTAATTTTGGAGTTCTCATTCTCCTTTGTCCATGATATCCATGTTACACCATTTTTTGGTTATATAACTTGTTACTATTAGATGGAACTAAGTACACCATGTAAGACCAATTTCACCCTAAGTAAAATTGCTTTCACTATGAAAAATAACTTAGTAAAACACCTTTATTAAGTTGTTTACGGTCTAAACAGGAAACCCCATGAGGAAATATTAAATGAATCCACATTTGTTTTATTTTAATCAAGGAATAATTAGTTAAACAAAAGTTTAATTAATATTCCTGGTCATATTTAACCCAAAACAGGAAAATTAATTAGATAAATTATTATTTATCTTATTATTTTCTAGGAATAATTATTTAAACCTTATTTAAATAATATACCTTGTTAAATTTGACTAAATCACTCATAAATAGTTAAATAAATCATTATTTATTTAATTATTACTTAACCACATCCTTAAAATGATAAATAAATCATTTATTTATTTATTATTTACAAATAAAGGAATTTGACCCAAGTCAAATTCCTTTTCCCTCCAACAAAAATAATAAAATATTCCATAAAAGTTGGATCTTAATTTGGTTAATAATATTTTAATTATGCACCAATATCTAGACTAACTCATTATTTTGTTATAAATACAAGGGTTTTTCCTTTCATTCATCACCTTTTGTTGCCTAAAGATCACTCTGGATCTATACTTTTGGTCTGACTTTGATCCACCATCATAGTCATATTTTGCTACTATTTTTGTCTTGGTTTTTTACACCATCAAGAGAGAGGAATTTTAGATCTAAAGTGCCGAGGACTTACAAGAACCCATCCCATTGAGGAGAATTGGTAACACCCTTTTGTGTTTTCCTCCAAGTGCCATTAATACAAAATTCATTCAACATATTCTTGTCTTGTCTATTGGATGCATGGAGTAAATCTTGTTTTTCTACTTCTTAATGTCTTTTGATGCATAGATCTACATTTTTGCGGCATTTATCTCAATCACCTAAGTACAAATATAAGGATATTGGAAGCCATATTTTCTGTTAGGCCTATTTTTTATGCACAGCTAAAGTGGTTTTTTTTCCTATGCTTGGAATTAAGATTCATACTAACAATTGGTGACTCCACACGGGTTTATGATTACGACCGCTATCATTTTTTTGATCCTTGCATATCCAGCTAATTCAAACCCTAGGATTTCTCTTCAACCTCTTTTTTTTTATTTTCTTGATGTTGTTTTTAAACTATAAAACCCTAAAACAGTAAAAATTCTAACTTCTGTGTGTTTTCAGACCTATTGTGCAGGTGACAGACATTAGCTGCAACTGAGACTCTGTTTTTACTGAAATCTGCCGCCGAGAGTGCTGGAAGTGCAGGTCACACTTTTTGGCCCTAAACCTATGACCTGGTGCCTCAGGACACACTTTTCAGCCCAAAAAATGTGACCTCTGCTGAAAACAAGTTAGAAACTGCAACCTGGATTTTTTGTGGGAGTTTTCCTAAAAGTTTTATGGGTTTCTCTAAGCCTCTGTTCAGGGTTTTCTGACCTCTGTCTCCACCCATTTTGGACCTGTACATGTTATATTTTTCTCAACTAAGTGGGAACCTAGCCCCCTAGGGCTTCAATACCCTCCACACTTTGTGGAAGAGTTTTAGCTGCTCCAGGTTGTCTGAAATTTTTAGAGCGTTCAACCATTTTTCAGATCTGATACCTCACCTTCAAATCCACTTCAAATTGGCTTTTTATCCATCCAAATCACCTCATTTATCTTTTTTTGGGTTTTTCTCTAGGGTTCACTCTGTTTCCCTCCAGGAGATAGCCTTTCGCCACCTCATTTACAACAATTTTTCCTCTGATTTGTTGTTGTTTTCTGCACCACTTTCTAGCAGATTTTGACCTTTAGATCCTTTCCCTTCTCGACCTTAGATCTATTGGCTATTTTGGTGTGTTTTGACTATTTTTTTGCTCGCATACAGACTACTTGTTGAGAGGCGCACCTCCTTGGGTTTAGATTATTGCATTATTAACTGTTTATTTACTGTTATTTCAGTTTCATATACTCTATATTTTCAGGTTTATTTATAGTTACACAACACACTTTTTCTTTTTCTCTACAAATGTCTAGGTTTAAAAATTAAAATTTACACACTTCACACACACACCCTAAGCAAAAAAAGGCTTGGTTAACACCACCAAGCAAATACTCTAAAAACATTGAAATCAATTGATCCTCCACCTCTCTGCCCTTGTTTTGACATTGTAATCAGTTGATCCTGCACCTCCATGCCTTTGTTAGTCTCCTTTTCCTTTGTGCCATTTTTGTGTCGTCATAATTGCACCACCAAGGCATTTATCCCAGAGACTTCTTGGCCTTCATCCTCAGTTTCTGGTAGGAATACTTACTCCTCCGTGTAGGATTCGAGTTAGTCCTCCACCTAGTCTGCACTCTGACTCTTCTTCTGGTTCATTGGGTTCTCCTTCTCATTCTGCCTTCGGTTCTCCCACTGTCACCTTCATCATGTCTGGTGTAGGACCTAATGCTGGTTGTAACCCCAGACCTCATGTTGGGAATACCACTAGTGGGACTACAACAGACACTACCCCAGCTGCGCCCTTTCTCCCCTACATGGCAGGCCTCAGCCTTCCCAATTTTGACCAGTTGATAAACGACCCTATACACCATGATGTTGCTTCGCCTGCTATGCCAACCAAGCTCCCTTCTGACATCCCCAAGTTTGAAGGTCTTGCTGGTGAATATCCTACAAATCATGTTAGATATTTCCACATGTGGTGTTCATCTAACTCTATTACCGATGACTCTATCCATCTTCAGTTGTTGCAACATATGCTTATTGGTGAAGCTTCTAAGTGGTATGTTGATTAGGCCTCTTCCTCTCATACCACCTTTGCGACTCTTTCCCGAGCTTTTTTGTCTTAATTCTAGCTTCCCTTTCGTTATGACACTGGTACCAAAATTTTGGCTTCTTTCCGTCAATCTTCTGCGACCCACCTATCCGATCATGTCCAGGAATGATGGAGAAGAAAGAGCCTATGTCGAGCCCCTACCTTCAAATACTATGCCTACATGGACTGGATCATTAGATCTCTCTTGCCCCCTATAGGCAAAGATGTTGCATCACATTTCCCTCAAATCTAAGAAGCCGCTCTCCAAATTGCACTAAAATATGACCTGATCTACGCTCAATCGAGTTATGTTTATACCGTTCTACTTGATCTTCCTAGACGTAGTGGTGCCAACGCACTAGGGGCACCCCATGTTGTCGACGGTATGATTGGAGCTCTCTCTCAACCATACGCTCATCCTCCCATGGGCTAAGTTTTTCCTCTGGGGGGGGGCAGGGGGGCTAGCACCTCCTGCACTTTTCCCCCTCCTGATAGCATGTATCCAGGATACGACATGCCTCCTCCTTTTGCCCAACCTCTTGTTTACCACAGTGTCACCCAACCTCCTTACTATCCATATCCATAGCCTGGTGCTCTAGCTCCTCCAGCATTAGCACCTCCTCCTCCCTTGCCTTCTCAACCCCTGTAACAGCAACCACTGCCCCCTCAGGGGTAGGTGTATGCACAACAGGGAACGACTAATCCTCCTGCTTCCAAAAAGAAGAGGAAAGGCACTCAAAATCAATCTGCTCCCAGTAATCATGGACCTAATCCTCAAAATAATTCCCCTAACACTGCGAACGAGCAATAAGGCACTCAACCCAAATAGGACAGACATGTTCGCATGAACAAGCATTGTTCTTGTTGTGGTGTCTATGGTCATTACACACATGATTGTCCTCTTTTTCCACATATGAAGCAAATGTGGGAGTCTCAAGTAACATTGCAAGGACAGCAAGCCTCCCCTTCCATCCCTCCCAGTGCTACGCCTATTCAGTCGATTGTGCTTACTAATCCTTTCCCTCAAAAAGTATTTGTGGTTACCCAACCACCTAAAGGTTAGGTGGCCACTCAACCTCTTCCATCTAGTACCTCTAATTACCAGATTCTCATGATGAACTCTGATCAACCTCTAACCGTAGACATCAATCTTTAGACTCAGTCCCATCAGTACAGCAAGCCTCCCACTACGTCTGTCCTCGAGTCGCCTCCTTCAGTCTCTACAGAGCCTCTTTCGACACCTAATGGTCCCTTGCAGATCCCTCAGCCTAAGGTAGAGGTTCATACCAAGATCCCTAAAATACCACTGCGTCGAAATGCTGCTTCTGGAAAAGCTACCCATTCGTATACCATAGTAGATTATTTGGCACAATCTCCTGCTACCATTTCAACATTGGAACTCCTCTAGTCATGCCCTTCACAACGAAAAGCTCTACTATATGCCATGGAAGATGTAGATCCTTCTGACAATCGATTGATTGTATTTGATGTTGAACGGTCATAATATCCTCCTCTCCCTACTTCCGTCACTTTCCAAATCCCAGTCAAGATTCGGAACACCAACATTTCCCGGTGCATCATTGATGAGGGGGCATCCACTTGTGTCATGTCCACTTCAGTTTGGAAGAAACTCCGATCACCTGAGTTGGCTCTTTCCATGATCACACTCCAAGTGTGGGATAGCCATGCCTCCCAACCCACTGGCTTATTCTGTAATTGCCTTATTACTCTTGCGGGCAAGACTATTTGCGTTGACATAGAAGTCATAGATGCCCCCTTAGATTACAACATTCTATTGGGTCGTAGCTACACCTATGCGATTTCTGCTGTCCCATCTGCGGTTCACCGAAAGTTGTCTTTCCCTCATAATAGAAAGAGAGTCACCATCGACCAATTGACATATTACAAGCTAAAGTCTCAGACCTCCCATGAGTCCACCATGTCTTCGGTGGCCAACAAGAAAACCGTCGGTCCTTTGGCTAGTGTCTCAGCCAGAGTCTACAAAGATTCCTCATTTCTTGGTACATTCCCTGGTCTTCGTCCTCCTGTCTCTGATCCCAACTCATCGAAATTTTGCATGATGCAATCGTCTCGGGCTGCACTCAAACGGCCTGCCTCCACTAGTCAGTAGCCTCCTTGCCCTCTGCAACCTACTCCTAGCCCTTTGATTCAACCTTCTGTACCTCCTCCTCTTGGCCCTTTAGCTGGTACCCATGAGCCTCTTTACCCTCCTGGAATGGTTCCTCCAAGCCTTAACCATTTAGGAGTCCTCCTGCCTGGCCATTACCCCTCTGATCAGATACTGTTCCTAGCTCCCCCACCAAAAGTGTATACAACACCTATCATGGCCATCCTCTCTCTTCTTAACCTGACCCTTCAGATTCTCGTCTGGTACCTTGATCCTCTAGCCACTACCCTGCCTGATCAACCCAAACCTTATCTTTCTTTGACTCTGGTTCAACCGGTCCCCATGACTTCTCCCACTCCAACAGTTCCTCAACCACCTCAACAAGAACCACCTCCTGTTGCGACCGCTTCGGGTAAGAAGGGAAAATCTTGCAAGAGGGCCTCAAAAAACAAGGCTGCCCCAACTGACCCTGCACCTCCCCCGCCTGTAAAGCCCTATGATTTGTGTGATGTCTCCATCCATGCCACCCATAATTGTCCTGAACTACCCCGCATCAAGCCCATGCTTAAAGTTGTGTTCCCTAAGTCTATGGTCCCTGAAGCCTCTGTTTCTTCCTTGACTACAGCCAAGAATCCTAAAAATATTCACACCAACCAACCTTGTGCTTTGTGTGATCTCCATGGCCATTATTCCCATCATTTTCCCTGCCTTACACATTACCGCGCTTCTTTAGAGGTAGTTTGGGAGTACGAGGTTGAACAGAACTGATCGCATCTCCCATTCTTGCGTAGTACATTGTAGGAAAAAAATAGGATTTACCCGCTCCCATTGACATTCCCCCTCTTGATGTCGATATGATGGAACCTGCAACCACCATCCTCTACCTATCATCATCCATGAGACCCTCGGCGAAAGCTCCCTCTGAATCATCCCCTATTGTTTCGCTTGACCTCCCTTCAGCAATCACCCTGGGCTCAACATTAGTATATCCCTTATCTGCTTGTTCCTCTGTCATCCCCAGTGACGATGTGCATGTGAAACTTTCATCTCATGATGATGAGTTAGGTAGCTTCGCCACGTCATGTGGTCTCCCTTCCTCCAGTCACTCCATCTTCTATTATGATGATGACACCATGGAAGCCATGTCCACCCTTGAATTCATCTTTCTCGCCCATAAATGGGATGGCACCATCCATGTCTATGGTGAATTTTGTGGCCAAAGCACAATCTACACCTCCGGTAGCTCCCACACTCCACATCACTGTCGGTGTGTGAGTAGTAGACATCCTACCTAGATCACTCCCTCCCCCGGGGTGCGTTCGATTTATACTTTGCGCTCAGGTTGCCAACATTGTTCATCATCATCGCATTTATTGTCTTATGGCACCTTTCAGATGGACCTCCCATCCACACCTTATATCGGTTTTGCTGATGGTGCAAGTTGCTGCTCCCGGAATCCAGCCTCGGCAGGTTAGGTGATCTTTATCCCCTTGCACTCACTTGTTCTCTGAAACGGTGTATGCATTGGTACTCCTACCAATAACTAGGCTTAATATGATGCAGTGTGAGGTTTATTAGCCGACTCCCTTTCAAATCACATCCTCCACCTTCATGTTCATTTAGATTCCCTGTTTCTTGTCATGCAACTGAACGATGTCTAACGTGTGCATAATCTTATCCTTTTTAGAAGATATTTACGAGTGAATTTTTTTATGCATGAATTTGAAATAATTTCATTCAGTCATGTACCTAGACCACAAAATCACTATGTAGATAGAATTTCAAACCATATTCTAGATTGGCATTTAGCACACGCATTTAACAAAAGATAATAACATAAAACTATCATAACGATGCATATCCATAATATGTGTTGTATAAAATGTTTTAGAGTCCGTCAACTATGATACATATGACATGCCCATAGCATGTTACAAAAACTCAAAACTGGGGGCACCACCTGCCCCTACACACTAATCACTATCTAGAGGATCTCGAGCCAATGGCTCTGCTCCCACATCTCATAGATCATGCATCCCCTATCTGGCCATCACCATGCGCCGCATGACCCCTTGCCATTCCAAGGGTAGACCAATACACAGATCTATGTACTGGTCCTCTAAGTCTTGCCAACTGTGCTCTGAAACACCGGTTATAACCCTCTCACATCTACGATGAATTTCCTCCAGGAGGGTTGCTGCATCCTCATTTTGTTGCGCCCTCGATTGACTAGGTCCTGCAACTCCTGATACTGCAGGTCGTCCCATATACCCAGCCGGTTTTACCAGTGTTGTATCTGCATACCAAAAGTGGAAGAATCAATACCATATACAATATTATGAAACTTTAAAATGCACATAAAAATATTACCAATTTGTCACTTACCATCGAGCCCCCACACTCGACTAGGAGGTAGTGAAAAATCCCAACCCCAAAATAACTCATCCCACTATAGGGATATTCATCTATGTACAATGGAATCTGATCCTAATGTGCAAATAACTCGAGTCAAAACACCCGTCTGATTGCCCCACCTCCTCCTATGCACAGTAGTCACCCCCACCGGGACATCCTAGGCTCTCTCGGGGGCCCCCCATCCTGGAGATGTAAATGAGGTCGAAGTGTCAGGATCTTCTCAAAGAAGAGCGAGCACAAAACTGTACCATATGAAAAACCATGGTTCACTTGCCACCTGCATAGTGAAAAATTTCATTTCAATGACGACAACATCATCTGGGCCCACCCATAGTTGGTCCCACCCAGCACACTCTCCACAAGCATCATCTTCCCTCTAGCGATGCAGTGGAGTGCCTGGCTACCTAGGATCTGCAGCACTGCTACAGCCACAACACGGGTCTCTAAACTCTCTAGATCCCCAATGGGTCTCCGAGTCCCCTTGACTTAGAGACCTGGTCGACAATGGCACTCTACAAATTCCATGATGTTTAGCCCTTGTGGTAACACTGGATGTGTATTCCCAACCATCCCAAGTGGTGGAAGACCAGTCAGGAAATATATATCTTGGACCATCAACTTGATCTGGTGCCTCTACACTATAAATACCTTATGGTATAGATCCCAATATCTAACAATATATGCCAATAAGGGCTCTCCAGCTCTCATTAGTTGGTTCTCCAAAAACTTCAGAGCCCTAAACCTGACCAATGCATTGCGGACACCCTGATCCTCCCGGATCTCTAACCGTAATGTGCCCAGGTCTCTCTCTCTCTAGTTGATCTGTAATTCTTCCATATCTGCACAAAACCATCATACTGATAGGAAATATTGTATCCAAACACAAAAACCCAGATCTCAGCCAAAAAATAGCATAGAAAAACCCCTCCTTGTTAGGTTGCACTTTTCAGGCGCAATCCTGGGATAGGTCGCAGTTTTCTGCCCAAAACCTGCTACTGAGGTCGCAGTTTTCACCCCAAAAAGTGCGACCCAACCGTGAAGAGGAGCAGGGGTTTGTTCCTGAGCTCTGGGGACCTAAACTGAACTTTCAACTTGCTGAAATGGAAGAGTAGGGTTAGGCCTCCTACCTGAAACTGACGAATCTCGATTCCAACGGTCGGTTTTTCCGCTACGATCACCGCAATATTTAGGGCCTTCTCTCCTCTCTACATTCACCATAGCGTCACATGAAAATGAGTGAATTTGGAGGGAAAATTCCTTATTAAAAGAGAAACCCCTGATTTTTCTTTTGCCTACTTCTGCCAAACCGTAGCTCTGTTTGACAAACCGTCCACACTGTTGGAAACCTCTCACCGAGCCCTCAAATGGGTATCTGTTACTTTTTTGTGATTTGATACTTCACCAAGACAATTTTTATCCATGAAGCATCACTTCACTACCTCCAAAAATAAAATTTATTCACTTGCAACACCTATACTTGGGGGCACCACTTTGTCCTTATACTTGTCCATGTTCGTGTCGATTTTCATCGTAAGTAACCATCATGTACTCATGTTTTTATGGTCCCCATTGGACCTGTTCTATGTGACAACAACATCGAGTCTCTCTTCTCTAGAGCATCCAATTTGAGTCATCATTGCACGCATGGATTCTATCCTCACTCCCTTTGTATCCCGCTATAGTCCTCCATCCTTCATTTGCTTGGTTCCTCTCTCGCATCGCACATTATGGCCTTCAGTCCCACTATCCCCTATCCCTCATGATATTTTGTCAGTCTCTGCCACTTCATCCATGCCGTTTATGCTCTAACAAGGGAAGTTGTTTGTCCGCTACTCAGTACCCCCCATTTTATCATCATCCCTGGTGTCAGTTTGTCAGTTGCTCTACTATTTTATCTCATTCCTTAGTTGAGGATCCATTATTGCCTCACCTATGGTGGACCTCCTTCTGTCGACATAAGCTCATTCATTCCAGAAGATAGGTCTAGAGGGCGGTATACCTTGGTTCCAGCTTCCACTCTTGTCCTATGCCTCGGATCAAGCAAAGGGACTCCTTATTTCCCTTTTACTTGATTTCTTCTCAGCTCCAACTCCTTTCAGCATGAACGAGATCTATACACTTGATGGTTTAGTGATGCATCAGTTGATATCGATGATTCCTGGGTGTGTTTGAGATGTCTCAGCTCTCATGATGGGGTGGCCCTATAGGTAGCCCCCCACATGCCTGGATGACCTCTTCATTACAGCCTTTGATGTAGCTCCATATATTTTATGATTTCAGCCTCAACCTCTTGCAACGCCTTTTTGTTTGCATGTATCAGTCAGATTTTCAGAGCCTTTTCCTATTTACAGGGGAATTTGGGGTGTATTTTTATCTCATGTACTCAGATATTATTGTATAAGTCCTGGATATTATCCCACGCATAGTATGTATGTGGGATTCATTATCATTCTTTTACCTAGCTCATGTTTATGACAGCATGTACTATATTGTTCAGTCCCTTGTTTACTGGACGCATTATTCTTTGTACTTTGTCTCGGCAGGCATAGGTATGCCTCCCCCGTCGCCTATAGCATAGGTATTCACTCATAAAAGAGACTTGTCGCACCTGTAAGTCTCGCCTCCTCAGGGTCAAGTCCTTTAGAACTTCGGTCTACCTTATATTTCTCTCTTTGACTTCCCCTTCGGCGTCTAGTGATTGAGTTCTTACAATGTACTTTGGTCATAAGATTAGCTCCTAACACTCGCACGCTAGGGGGCAATCTATTACAAAAATTTTTGGTCATCTAACCTGTTACTATTAGATGGACCTAAGTACACCCTGTAAGACCAATATTACCCTAAGTAAAATTGCTTTCACTATGAAAAATAACTTAGTAAAACACCTTTATTAAGTTGTTTATGGTCTAATCAGGAAACCCCATGAGGAAATATTAAATGAATCCACATTTGTTTGATTTTCCTCAAGGAATAATTAGTTAAACAAAAGTTTAATTAATATTCCTGGTCATATTTAACCCAAAATAGGAAAATTAATTAGATAAATTATTATTTATCTTATTATTTTCTAGGAATAATTATTTAAACCTTATTTAAATAATATTCCTTGTTAAATTTAACTAAATCACTCATAAATAGTTAAATAAATCATTATTTATTTAATTATTACTCAACCACATCCTTAAAATGATAAATAAATCATTTATTTATTTATTATTTACAAATAAAGGAATTTGACCCAAGTCAAATTCCTTTTCCCTCCAACAAAAATAATAAAATATTCCATAAAAGTTGGATCTTGAATTGGTTAATAATATTTTAATTATGCACCAATATCTAGACTAACTCAATATTTTGTTATAAATAGAAGGGTTTTTCCATTCATTCATCACCTTTTGTTGCCTAAAGATCACTCTGGATCTATACTTTTGGTCTGACTATTGATCCACCATCATAGTCATATTTTGCTACTATTTTTGTCTGGGTTTTCTACACCATCAAGAGAGAGGAATTCTAGATCTAAAGTGTTGAGGACTTACAAGAACCCATCCCATTGAGGAGAACAGGGAACACCCTCTTGTGTTTTCCTCCGAGGTGCCATTAATACAAAATTCATTCAACATATTCTTGTCTTGTCTATTGGATGCATGGAGTAAATCTTGTTTTTCTACTGCTTAATGTCTTTTGATGCATAGATGTAGATTTTTGCAGCATTTATCTTTATCACATAACTACAGATCTAAGGATATTGGAATCCATCTTTGTTGTTAGGGATATTTGTTATGCATAGCTAAAGTGGTCTTTTTTCGTACTCTTGGAATTAAGATTCGTACTAAAAATCCAGACACTCAATAACCTTGTCATAGAAATATACCTTAGTATTCTGAATGTACAAAAAATATGTACCAGACAACATACTATAAGAAAAAAATGGAAGCACATTTATAAGTGTTGAATTTGACATACCTTTCATCTCAAATGAAAATGATCTCACCTAATGATGAGCTCTTTTCTTGGTACCTGTAGGCAACTGCAACAACCAAGACTCTGCATGCACTTCCTTATTCAAGAATAAATTATCCACCAGGACATGATTGATATAATTACAGTTAGGTACAAGGTCAGTCAAAATAGAAAAAACTCGATCAAAATGCTTACCTTCCATCTCGATAATATATGCCCGATGATCATCCTACCTATTATACAATGTTGCATAAATTTGAGTAATACCTTTTCCAACATCCCCAACTATCTGTGCCTCCTAAGAATTATAAATATGAGGTATTCCACCCTAATTTTGTGGAAAATCTCTCCTACGATGATGCTTCGCACAAGTCCTACACTACAAAGGCTTCCTGCCATCACCCTTGTTCTACTCCTTAGACTAAAAGCCCTGTCCTTTGTCAATTGCATTGAATTTGTATGGTGTTGCATTCACCTTGTTATTTTCATCCCGAGGTCTTCCTCAGACCTTATCATACTTTCTCGTAGTCTTATCATTACCTTTCCAACCCTTCTTAGGGTTAGACTTATGCTTAGACTACTAATAACAATGCTTCAAATTCCCAATCACTTCCTCCAATGTTCAAGGCTCATCATACTCAATATAATATTTAAATGCTAATGGAAATCCACTAACGAATATTTTAAAATTTTTAATCTCATATTTAAGTTAGGGCACATACCTCAAAAACTCTAAACTTTGTTGTGTATTCCTCATCTATCATAGACCCCATATTCAATTCGTAGAACTCCTTAGCCTTACCGTCATAACATCTCTTTGAAAATTAGCTTTTTTTTAAGAGTCTTTTGAAATCGTGCCAATTCAACTCCTCTATATTGATGCCTTTGGCATTCTTTACATCTTCCCACTGATCTTTTTTTTCTCGTTTATATTGAAAACATTATCTTGGCTTTCATGTTCTGTGAATAGTCATGCATCTTGAAGAACTTATTCATCCCAAGAGTTAGGGTCTTCTAATAATAGGATTCATAATTTTTGAATTGACTTTGATTACTCTTGTAATATGTACATATTTTGCTTTCTGCAAATTGTTTTCCTATATCAAAAAAATAAAATAAAATAAAATGTAAAGAGGGTAAAAGTCCTAAAAGAGAAATCAAAGGACTTGAAAGAAAAATATCAAAAAGAAAAGAAAATGGACCCCAAACAAAAAGAGATAAAAATAAAACGTGAAAGTGATGCAAATCCAAATGCCACTACTATTTACTTTACTACAAAATAAAGATTATGTGCAGCGTGTTCAAAATGCCATAATCCATGATAAGTCAAATAGCTTAATCTTGAATTTTTCATGCTTTAAATTTCATATTATTAGATAGAGAATAAATATCTAGCTAAACAGTTTAATCTTGGTAGATCAGTAGTTAGGTAGAGAATAAATAAGGAGCTCAACAACTTAATTTGAGCCCTTGGAAGAAATAAGGATAAAATTAATTAGTTTGTTGTTTTAAAAGAAAAATGAACAAGGGTTTGCAAGCTCAAATGCACCCAATTAAATGAAGAAAAAATGTTAGGGTAGCAAATGGGTAGGCAGAAGCAGTTTTACAATCATGGATAAGCAAAAATTGGTCAATTCAGTCACTAACTTCCTTAAAAAATTCATTCCCTTGTAAAAATACTTAATCCCCCCATTTTCATTCTTTCCCCTTCATTTTTCCTTTTCCCATCATCATTCAATTTCACTTACAAAAATCTTTTTTTTCTAGGTGTAAAACTCATTATACTTAGGGAAAGTAAAACCCTTGACTAAATACCCCTTTTTACCCAAAAACCCCAAAAAATATTATATCCTAAGTGTAAAAACATTATGGGGGAACCCAAAACAATGAAATTCATTCCTATATCATGTTTTATACTAAGATTAGTATATTTTCCCTTATCGCACTTCAATTACTAAACGTTAACTTTATATATTAGCTCCTTATTTGCCTTTAAGCTTGTATTATATTAATTCCTTTTAATATTATTCCCACCCATATTTTAAATTTTAGCCTATGTCTTATTTCCCCATGTGATTATTATATTCCCGCTCCCATAGGTTAAAAATATCCCTACTATATAAATACCCTGCCTATGCTAAAATTACACATATATTTATTACATTTGTTAATAAAACCTACACCCGCATATTATATTCCATATCAAAACTATGTATTAAAACACTATATTTTAATACATTTTACACTCTCGCCGCATATATATCCCGGGCCCCATGCCTTTGACCCCATAGCTTCATTACTTAATCTCAGTCGTTTGCTCCTTTCCGCCAGATCTAACGATGTAGATCTAACATCGCAGATTTCATTGTGCGATCAATAAAAAAATCAAACATTGCGATAAAATTTGTTTTAATCTTTTATCTCTCCTCCACACGCCTTTTTTCTATTGGATCGCATCGATCCAATCAATCCGGCTTACCACCTTTTGACATTGCAAAAATTGCTTGGTAGCAATTCCCCCGCCCCCCATGCCCAAACTACCCCTATTTTGAATTGACCTATAGTAAATGCGTTCACTGTTCAAAAAAAAAACTTATAAAATGCCTGAATGCATTCATTTTAAACCTTATGTTGCCATTTTCTTCTCATAAAACCTCCCCAGACCAAGAAAAATACGTTTTCGCCTTTGTTTTAGCTCATAAAAAACAGAATTCATTGAAATCAACTACTACAATCATTTCAAGAATCACCAGAGTGCATATAAAGATGAAAGGAAGCTTTTGAAAACTTTTCAACCCCAACAAACCCTTCCTCACAAGCATAATTCGAAATTGAAAAGGTATTCTTCAGAGAAGGAGACTCATTCCTCAATCTGAAAGAATTATACTATTAAATGAATAATTTAAAAACTTGTATGCCTAAAGAGTAACCCTATTGGCTCATGAAATCATTATTTCTGCAAACCCTGAGAAATACTTACATTTTCTGAAGTTGTGACCTATTTTAGAGCAAACTTGGAGTGAGTTTAGTCATCTGCAGACCTTAAAAAGCCCTCTGAGACCTCCAAAGCCTTTCTACAGTATTCAGAAGCCCTTATGCACAAAAATTGATGTTCTACGATTGTTTTCATCATAGAAATTTTACTGTAAAACCTTAAAATCATTTGTTGAGCTTATAAGGTCAGGAAATTACTCTTTTTGATAATGAAAGTACAATTTGAGTTAGAGTAAACTGAATTATACCTTTTGTAGTCAAAGATAAAACCCTGTCATATCTAAAAGCCTTCTGTAAATTGTTTAAACTTACATAAGTGTTTTAAAAAGGCCAAAATCATTGTTTTAAAGGTTAAAAGTATTGAACTTGATTAATCAAACATATCTATGGCTTCCAAAAGAAATCTTGTGATAAACACTCTACAACCTCCTATTGTAGATATAGAACATATTCCCCTTGCAGATGTAGATTTCAAAATTGCAGATCCTATGACATAATTTAACCTTCTTGAGCTCCATTGTTGGAGCCAAGAGAAATCCTTAGATTAAGCAGATGAGGTGCTTATTTGGGAATCAAATTTTCCTAAATATCTTGTTCCCCATACTCACCCATGCCCAGAAACTATCAGATTATACCAATCTTTTTATTCTCCAAATCAAAGAGGCATTGTGAATTCTGAAAAACAAGTATTGTTTACCATTACATATTAATCAATCAACCAGATTCTTTAATTACAACCTGAGCCTAGTGAAATCCCTTTATCTATTGAAGCTCTCACACAATTCTACTTAGAGTTGGATTTTACCAAAAGATTCCAATTTTTTCAAACTTTCATGCAATCCTATGTGGAAATTCCTAAGATCAACCCTCCATATTCCTCTTCTAAATTCTCAGAAAACCAGACACATTATTTCCATGCTATCTTTTATCCTTGGATATTTCCCAGATGAACATGTCGATGCATCAGTACTTGGTTTCTTGTCCACTTTTGTAGCTAGACATCCCCCTACAGTTATCTTTAACTTTGCCCAATACATTGCTGATAACATCCATGAACAACTAGTCAAAATGCCCACTGAAAGTGTATTTAGGTATTCTTCATTTCTTTTCCACATGTTCCTTTATTTTCAGTCAGAAAAGTTTCCTATAACTCTTCAGAAGATGGATGTGGAAGGAAATTCACAATCTGTTGTATTATGGACTTCTTTGATCAGGAAGGAGTCATATGAGTTTACTTATGTCGAGTTTATAGATTTTTTTGTCCATCCCTTGGTTAATTTTCCAAATAACAATGTTCAGCCCAGGATCAACAATGAAATCAAGAAATTTTTATAGCTGACTAAGAAAAGCAGGACAGGTGATTGGTATTTATACCAAAATCACACTGAAATCAAAGTTTATGGGTCAAACCTCATTCCTTACAAGTTACCAAAATATCTTCCTATGAGGTTATTTTCTTTAGAGTATATAAGGAAAATCTTAAATTCAGATGTTGTAAATTTCCTAGCTACAAATAAGAAGACCCAATTCAAACTGAAGAACCAATTTGGTCCATTCATATGTAATAACAGAGAAGCAGGTTTAGAGGCAGAAAAACAGTTACAAGATTTCAAGTTCAACACTAGTTTTATTTGGAATTATGATCCCTTTGGTATAATCGGTAAAATGGGAGTTAAATTTAAATTAACTCCATACATTCATGAAAAGAAGCTTGATATTGAAAAATTCTCAAACCATTCTGAATGTTTAGAGAATACACTGGTAGAAGCTGATACGTAAAGTGATACTAGTCACATTTTGTAGACTCTAGACCATGAAGGCAGAAGTATGAAAGGAAACATGGAAGAAGGGTCTTACATAGCTGAGACTACTATAGAGACAAAGTTCAAAATAAAGTACAACAAAAAGCCAAAGATTAATCCTATAGGCAAATAAAAAGACACAGTAGAGATCATTAACATAGAGATTCGAAAAAAATACATTGTACCTCCTAAAATCATTAAAGAGGAACAACAACCAACCACTTCCAACACAAAGTTGTTTAAAAAACAACATAGTATAGAAGTGTCATCATCAAAGCAAGAAGAAGAAAAATATATGGAAATCAAGGAGAGGTACAAGGAGATTAAAACTAAAAATGAAGAAATCAAAAAAGAAATATATTCTTATTACTTAAAGCAGACTCCAAGCATTATAAACAGGCTGCTTTCAGCCTTTGACTATAAGAAAAAAAAATGTTCTTATGACAGTGCTCCAACCCACAATACCAACTCCTAAATCACCATCAGATTATAAAAAGTTTGACATTGAAATTCCAATCCAGGATATTTATCCCCTGGACCAAATTGAATTCCATAAATAGATGGGAGGGATGATTTACTCCACAATGACTACTAAGGCTATGAATGCACAAAAGCTTCAAAATACTTTGATAAATTTAAAAGATCAATTCAAACTTGAGAAAGCTTCTTCATATGCAAAGGATATCAAAATCAAATCCTTGGAGGAGTTAGTGATTGAGGTAGGTTATGATCCTAAGAATATAAAAGCTGGAGAGGAACTGATAAAAAAAGAAGAATTTTGATATTGCTACACTTAAGAAACAACTGAAACTGCCTCCTACGGAGCATCCACATGCCAAGGAGATTTTATAGGATTCTAATAAAAACGATGAGATGATGAGTCTCATTTTGTAGCTTACAACCCAAATTAAAGAAATGGATATTGAGATGGACAAATTGGTCCAATAAAAGCAAGCCACCAAAGCACAAGAAGTCCCTGCAAATGTAATTCATGTAGTTACAATAGTAGTTCCATCTACTATGGCAGAAACACTAGCTCCTAAAGTTCCATTGACCACAACAATCCGAGTAACTTCATCAAAAACTTTTTCCATTGAGTCTTCAACAACAACAATCTAGCAATCAAATGAGGCAAGTAAATTGGTAAAGGCAATGCAGGACATCTCCATACAAACCAGTGAGATAAACAGGTTAAAGGAACTGATTAAGAATCTTCAAGATGCCAAAAAGCTTGCATAGATTAATGTCAAGAATGAAGAGCAAAAGCTAAAATGTTGAATGAACAACTCAAGAAGTTGGAAAAAGAATTGACTTTGAAAGAACTTATGGCACATGTTAAAAATCAACTATGGTCCAATATCATTGAAGTAGTCAATGATACCTGGCCATCTATACAGGTAATTTATGAACAGAAAGATTTACTGAAAGAAGCAAAAGAAGAAATACAGAATACCAACGAGGAGCTAGGTAAAAAACCTAAAGAGGAATTATAAATTATCAAATTTATCAATTCCAAAAATAAAGAAGAACTAGATGAAATTGGAATTATAGATAGAGCATAGACCGTACTTGAAGTAAGGAAGGAAATATCCAAAAAGAATTTGATGAAACAATTAGAAGAAAAGTGCCAAAACATGGAAATTGAAATTACAAGATTTATGATCAAATTTGATATTTTAAGGCAAAAAGGCCTTCCTAATCCTCTGGTAATCAATGAAAAATTCATGAAACAGGAGGATTATGATAAAAACATGAGAGATTTTTCTAAATAGCAGGTGAACAAACCAACCTCATAGGGAATCCCTACAGGAAAAGTATTGTATCAAAATTTTGAAAATTTGTTTTGCTTGCAGCATGAAGTAAAACACCTATTTGTGAATAAGCCAACATTTTCCAAATACATAGAGGCAGATGAGAACTTCAAAAGGCTTATGAAAATAAAATTTCTAGAAGCTTATTTCTGGGAGAAGTTGACTGATCTGTTGTAATATCCTATTATAGTGAAAACATAAGAAAAAAGTTAAAAAGACAAAGTTGCAGTTTTTACATCAGCAGTAACAATTCTTTTTGCAGTCAAAGTGTATTAGTTGAAAGTGTATAAGATGAAAGATGGAAGATCAAATCTGATTAAAGATGAAACTGCTAGCGCGAGGGACACCTTAGTTGTCTAGCTACAGCCTAAATCAAAACAACAAGATATTTTATTTAAAACAAATAGGACAGCTAGAAATTAGTTAGGCAGTTGTCACTATCTTCTTGAATGAAGATATTTTATTTTCCAAGAAAAATTCCTAAGATTATTCTAGGATATTTTGTACTAGTTTCTGTATAAATACTTTATCATTTGATGTATTGAGGTTGGATTAATTGGGAACATTTCTGTAGCTATAACATTATGAACCTATGGGTTTTGGTATCAATTTCAAGTCAGTAGACTGGATCACAAGAAATAAGCATCATATTATAGGATTCATGTGTTGCTCTACTGCAGTGAAGTATTTCACTTGGCATTTTGTCAATTTTCTTATGTTATCCATCTATTCATGAATGTGTTCTAAATTTTAATGATAAAATAGGAGTTGTTATTTCAAAATTTGTTAAAAGTGCTCTATTTTGACTGATTTTCATTTATATGTTTTAAACTGATATTCAGACTAGGGAACCCTTAATTGTGTAATATTTCTAATTAGTCCAAGCTAATAGGAATATTCATTTTTTTTTCATGCTTATGAATAAAATTGTAAAGGAGGACCAATAATAACTCCTAAACATCAAAATAAATCAATGCCCAATGTGAAACAAGATAAATCTGAGCTACTTTCATAAACACACTTAAGTGTGAATGAGGCAGGCCCAATTGACTGGGTCAACAGGACCAAATCCACAATGTTGTCTACATGCAATGTGTCTCCTAAAGGCACAGCGTAGTTCATGTTGGAGGTCACTCATGTGAATGAGGCTAAATCATCAAGGCGGTTTAGGGTTTTACAATATTTCCAAATTATAAAAGGAGGAGGAGGACACCAAGGAGAGGGTTGATTATTTGATATTTCAGAAGGTGTTGTCTATGTATACAATCTTCATTCTCTAGTTGTTTAGCTGAGAATAGTGTTTTTTAGCACTTGGGTGTTCGTGGTTGGGAATCCCACTTCCTTCCTTGAGCAGCTCTTGGAGGTGACTTGTTCTATTTTTTCCACTATCAGGCTTCGGCCAAGCTTCATCTTCCAACCACAATTCAGATCCTGTTGAGGGTTTGATTGTTCTTGTAAGTTGTAGTAGTAGAAGCTAGATCTATTCAGATCTAGGCAAATCTAGTGCCTCTTCTCAGTGAGTGTGTCTTTTAACCTCCTGGAAGAGTGTATTGGATCATCAGAGCAACGCTTTCAGATCTAGGCATCAGGCCTATCTAGTACTGAAGCTAACAGTGCATTTTCTTTCCCATATCTGCGTTATCTGCAAGAGGGAAGTTGTAGGGTGTTTGAGCAACGTTTTGGAGGAGTGATCTTTGGTGTTAAGGGGCTCTCCTTGCACTATGGTGATCCATGGATTGGCCATCCAATCCATGTTAATTTCAGATATGATTTGCATCTAGCTCTATTTACTACAGAATTCTTGAATATTACTTCAGGACTACAACTTAGATCTCAGATCTACTCACTGTTGTTCATGATTTTCTCAGATCCCCAAGAGGGGTGTATTGAGGAGCCCATCTAGTACACAGATCTGTATTGGATATATCATTTTGTGTACAGATCTTCTCTAGATCTGATGTGTAATATTTATCAGATGTAGCATCAATAAAATAATGCTGTGAAGCTTTGCAGTCCCATTTTGTTGTTGCAACACCTCAATCTTGAGGGTTTCTTCATGTAATTCTTATGTTTATCTATTGTTCATTGTATGAACCATGCCATAGATCTGATTTACTGATTTCCATACCATATTGCATCCATCACCTTCAGAAAATCATGTTTCCTGTGCTTCAGTAATTTCTACAGTAATTAAGTCATGTGGATTGGGCATTTTAAAGCCAAACCGGGAGTGAGATACCTGTTTAACATAGCTAGAGTCATTTGTTTTTGTTGAAATTTGGTATGTGAGTCGCAAATGACGTAGGATACGAGATACCATTGTCACTTTCCCTTATTTTCATGCTCATCTCTTAAATTAACCTTTTTAGGGCATAAATTGCTGCTTTTCCCCAACTTTGGGCTCATAAAATGAAGTATAGTTTTTTGTTGTATCTTGGATTGATGGTTGTGTTTTTAACACACCCTATGAGCTTATTTAATTCTTCATAGCCATTACTATGTTTATACATTGTTGCAGTCCCATTATTGGGCATTTTCAGGCCATTCTAGGTGTGAGAGACTTGTTTATCTCACCTAGTTTTCTTGGTTTATGATTTCCTCTTGGATTTGGATCTTATATTATCATATCTAAGATATATAAGGGCTAATATTGTTTTTTGTATCATATATTCATGAAAAATAATTTTTTCAGGCATGCCTTGCTAGCAATCCCAATTTGGGGATATTACAGTGGTATCCAAGCATGATCTTTGGCTCAGCCTATGAGATCTAGCTATCAGAAGAATACTGAAGAAATATTACACAGAGGACAAAGAGAAGAGTTTTTATAACACTCTCTCTCAAGCAATGCATGAATTGAAGGTAGAAATCAGGGGAATGAGAAGGGGAAGACATGCAAATCCATCATGGAGTTCTTCTCTTGAAGAAAGACCCAGTAATTCTTATGTTGTGTGTGAGCATTAAGCCACACAATCTAATCTACAACGTTGTAACATTCCTACTTTCTTGTTGAGAGAAATAGGAGAAGGAGGAATGACAGAAGAGGAGATCTCCCTGCTTCTTTTCCAAACCTTGGAAGGTATTAAAGAAGATCTCAAGGAGATGGAAGGGGAGGAGTGTAGAAGATTTTTGAAAGGGTTTGAAACAAGCCCTAACTATTCTCATGATCGGTGTGAGCATTCAGCCACAATGCAGATCCACGGCACAATCTATTTCCCACATTTACTACAAGGAGGATGTTGGAAGAAGATCCATCTCCACATGGAGGTGAAAGGGGAGCCACTACTTCCACTAGAGGAGCCCTTGCATCTTTTCAAGCAGTTCCAAATGATTCAACATGTGGGAACCAAAACACAATTCTGGAGCCACATGCAGTAGAATTGGTGGATTTTGAGATGGAAGGAGAGGAATAGAATGAGGATCAGCATCAAGGTATGATGAGCATTCACCCTTATATATTTCAGAAGAATTCTACACAAAGGAAGGAGACTGCACTGCGCAAAGAAGAAAGGGAAAAATCAGTCCACTCCTACATGTAGTCCACTTCAAATTTTGATGTCTCACTACATGGAGGCATTCCACCTGGGAGGCCACCAGATCTAGAATTGGTGAGAGAAATCTTGCCTCTTAGCTCACCATTCTTGGATTCCAGGAAGGTGAGGAGTTTATAGGATGAATTTGGCATGAGGGATGTCAAATTAGTAGGCAACAACATGAGGAGAGCTACATATGCTAGATCATCAGTGCTATCTCTTAAGAGGATTGATCCCTATTGGAGGCCTCAACTCTTGGTAGAGTACTCAAAGGATCTTGGTGCATGCATGATTCTTGATGACCCACATGGAGATGATAGATACATATTGAATGATGTGGTCATCTATTCCTATGGAAGGATCTTCTTGACTAGATCTTCTAGTCTCAAGGAGAAGCTCCTACATGCAACACATGAGGAATTCTCTTCTATGCACTTTGATGCATATTTCCAGTTGGTGGAGGAGTTCACTTGGGAGGGCATCCAAAAAGACATATCTCAGCATGTGGAGAGATGCATAGCCCAAATGGTAATGAAGAGGAGGTCACAGCCACTTCCCTACTCATTGGAGGTGAGGGAGAAATTCCAGTTGAGCCATTTCAGCTCAAGATCTCAAGTGCATGAGGGAGGAGGTATAATTTCACATTTTTTATTATACTTCTTTTCCTTGTTTGAGCAGCATGATGTATCAAGAAGGGTTTTTCCTTCTTTCATATTGTATAATAATGCACTTGCAGCCTTTTGTAGCATTAAGATTGGCTATCTCATTGGTGGTTTGTGGGGGAAGCCACATGATTTTTAGTACGCACCATTGACACCACTTGGTACTTTCATGATGCTATATTGTAAAATGATTGTGGCAGCAAACAAGTGGCTAGGAAATCACTCGATATTGTTTGGTTTTATGCATGCCAAGGATGCACTGCGCTATTTCCATGAGAGGAACTATGATCCACTTTCCAGTTTTCATGTGACAATTTTTTTTCAATTGTTTATGCTTCCATATATTGCTGATGTTTCTATGTACATAGGAAGCTTTGTTTGGAGAGTGGGATATGTGATGGAGATGCCCATTGGGAGTATGATTCTCCCTACTATTCATGTTGTATGTTTCAGGAGGAGCAGTGGGAAAACCATGATTGCCACACCACATCTCTTTTCTTCACATGGGGTGAGACATTTGAAGAACTTGAGTGCTTGGAGGAGGCACTTCATGGTTGAATTGTTTGATGGTGTAGCTTGGGCCATTCTTGGAGGCCATATAATGTCATCCCAAGGGCATAAATAGCCCTATACTTAACATAAATGGAGAGAGAAACAATTTGGATGGGAAAATATAAACTGATCTCCACTCAGCCCCAACACATTACATAGATCTGGGGTTGAAGTTTTCTTTAATGAGCTACCTAGAATGGCTCATTTAATTTGGATGATTGCATGGGTGAGGAAGTCACTCATTGGGAACAGGAACTCCCATGTTTTCATCACTCCTACCTTAAGGATGCCATTGAGAAACAAGGAGATCACCACTTGTACCTGTTATAGCCCAAATCCACCTTAGGCTGAAGGAAGGCGGGATTCAGGGTAACACCAAACCACGCTCAGTCTGGTAGCTAGCCCTACCAGAACATAGAGGGCTATCTCTGGGTCTATCTCAGTAAAAATGTAGCAACAAGCCTTGAGATGACTAAAATGACTGCTAATTTTAGGCTAGGTATATTAATCAAGGAGCTTGGAATGATTTTTAGGGGTTTTGTTGGAAAAAGGGAAAGGCAGTTTTAGGCTTGGGAATGAGGCCAAATTCTTGCAAAGTTCAAGTTGGGGCAAGGTAGAAAATGGCTTTGATGTCTTAGATTCAATGATTGTATATAAAATACTACTAATAAGCTGAAGAGGGCAAGAAGGTGCAAGGATCCTCTTCAAACAGAGGAAGACATATAAAACTAAACAAAATTTTAAGGCAGAACACCAACAAACTAATGAATTCTACCTTAGTTACTCATTTGTTTAATTTAGAAGAAAAGAGAAGGGAAATGGCATACATATAACATTAATGAAACTTACAGATACATGGAGAAAAAAATCATCAAAACTCAAAGCCACAAGGATCCCAACAAGTGCTGCAAAACCCTGGTCTTTCCTTTGCCAAAAATGCAGAAGTGTATGTACAATGAAGTGCCAAACTATTCCCAAGAGTCCCACCCTGAAAATGTGTTATAAAATAAAATATATAGACCATCCTAACCCCTTCCCATGCCTCTAGGGGTCGATCTCATCCTTCTAGGAGCTGTTTCAAGTAATTCTAAACTAGGAACTGAAATCTAGGCAATCAAACAACTTGCCTCTATATGGTAGGAAACTGATTCATTCATTTAATTTTCACTTTTTAGTGAATGAATCCTATAGAACAAGTAAATATGAGCCAAAATTACATCATAATCACCCAGTTACATCAAGGTAGATCAAGAACTGCATCAAAAAGTGAAACTAGTCAAAACTGGGCGAAATGCTGAGCTGAAGAGTCCAAATGAGGCCAAATTTCTCTATGCGCCGTGCCCAAAAACTCAATGCGTCGCGCCACTTGGAAGGTGATTTTGTGGCACATCCTGAAGTCCAAATTGAGCTCATGATAGCTCGTTCTAAATCCTTGTCTTTCTACTATCCAACCCAAGTGGAATTTCTGGATTTGGTGTCCATTTGCCCCTCCAAAAGTTCAATCTCCCAAGACTAGTTCCTGTGTGTGCAAAAGGTGGCAGAAAGGCCATTTTCAAGGTTTTTTTGAACCTTTAAACCACCCATAACTTGATGAAATCTCTCGGCCATTCCTGAACATCCATAAATTTTCATAAAAATTCCAAAAATGTCAAATTTTCCTCCAAAATATGTCCCAATCGTAAGCGTGCGCCAAGTGGCGCGACGCGTCAGGCAGCAAAATCTGTTTTGGGACCAAAAATTTCAAAATTGAAAAAGATTTCTCCAAATTCCTTGAAATTTGGAGTGAAGGTCCCCCATCAAGTATTATGCTCAGCCAAAGAAGCTTCGGCCAAGATTTTGAAGTGGATCAGGCCTTTTCCAACGTTTCAGTGTCCTCCTGGTGCATTCGGTTCGGTGGTGATTGTCTTGTTCACAGGATGTGTCGGTGTCCGTTTCCATGGTGTTGCAAAGTATATGTAAAGTGTATGATGGTCTGTGGTTTTTGGAATTTTTACACATGAAATGGGAAAAGGATAATGAGAGGAAATGAAATGACTTGGGAGAGGGAGATGAAGCTTAGGAGTAAGTGACTTGTAGAGATGTAGGGAGATGGGAATGAAATGGGTATGAGTGACTTTAGGGATATGGGGAATAGGGGATGAGCTGCTATGATAAGATAAAATTGAGGGGGTGGAAAAAACAAGGTGGAGAATGGAAGTGTTTGGCACAAAACAAGTTTTAAAACCCTGGGAGCAATCTTAAAACAAGAGAATAGGATTTTGAGTTTTTCACGTTTAAAATTTCATACCAACACCAACCACTTGTTAAGAGCAATGAGGAAGTGGATTTGACTTAATTTAACAAGGAGATACTTAGAAAAATTTTATTGTTGAAAGTAATGGCAAAAATCTTGTGTTCTGGCCCAATGCGTCGCACAGCAACCCAATGTGCCGCGCCCACACTTCTATGCGTCGTGCCATTTTGCAGGAGGCTTTTGGAGGCCTTCCTGATGTCCAAATTGGACATGTGATAGTGAATTTGAATGATTATTGAGTCTAAATTCCAACCCAACTGGAATTATTCAATTTGGAGTTCATTTTCCTTGTCAAAAAATAAATCTTCCAAGACTGGTCAAAATGAGCAAAATGAGGCTGCCTCAAAGAAGAGTGCTGTTGCAGTCAACGTTTGAAGGTCTTCCTCAACTCCACATGGAGCTCATGATAGTGCATTGGAAATATAGTTTTGTCTAGTTATCATTTTACTTATCAAGGAAGTCATTTGGCCAACCAAGCTAGGAGAAATATTCATTTTCCCAAGGTCACTTCAAAGGTGCATCAATTCTCCTGAGGCAACGGTATTTTTAACATGTCTATAAAACCATGACACCGGTGTAAAATGTGAAGGAGGTTTTTCTTCCTTGGCCGGTTTTGGACAAAAACCTCTCTTATTTTTCCAAAATTCATCTTTTATTGCTCAGAAACATCATTTGAGTGAAACCTATCCCGATGTGTGGAACAAGGGATTTGTTGAAATGAAGCGAAATGAAGGGGATAAGGGGCTTCTAAATTATTGAGAAAATTTTGGGAAGTAGGGAGGGATATTATGAAGTAGGGGAAAGTTGAATTTCATAGATTGAGTGAGGGGAAGGGGTCAAAAAGGGCAAAACACAGGCCTAGCCTAGAAAATTGCCAAGTTGTAGCAAGAAACTAGGGTTTGTGCAAAAATGAGGAATTTGGGGGATCTAAATGATGGGAAGTGTTTAATAAGGTACATTAAGGATAGGGGAAGGTGTATGAACATCAGGATACAAGTTTGGCTGATGATTTGACCATCCAAGAGAAATTACCTCCAAAAACCTAGGATAGGGAAATGGACCTTACCTAGGCACAACTGAAGCATGAACAAGGTGTAAAATGAGTCTTTGGAACCTGAAATGATGATGAAAACCCTCTGAATGATGGTGCACTCAGCTGAATGGTGACATGGACCAAAGTTTGGACAACTTTGATAGGAGTAAAAGAAAACCCTAGACCTAATGCCTAGTGACCAAATTTTGCTTGAAGACTCATTGAAATGACAAAATTTGACCTTGACACCTTAAAAACACTTTGTAAGAGCATGTTTGATCATTGAAGGAAGGCTGCAAAGGCTGACACTAACATTTGCTCCAATGGGGATGGTAGCTCCTTGGAGGTGCCAAGAACTACAGATCTTTGGAAAGTAGACAATGCCTTCATCCATTGGGCAATGGAATAAAAAACTCAAACTGAAATGCATGACTGAAAACTGATGACTTGACGACACAAATTCAATCTCACTCAACTAAAAACTGACTCGATACTTAAACACAACTGACAAACTGGAAATATGCTCAATATGAAGCTTATTCAATACAACCTACTCTAATTGTTCCATTCATCACTTGATCAAGTGAAATGAAACAACCAATGCAACCATGTAAGCATCCTGGCTTCTATTTGATTTCTTCCCAAATGCTTTCTGATGTGCACGAAAAGGGAAGAATCGAAAGGAAAATCCCATGGAAACTTGGAATCAAGTTGACTGCTGATAAAATTTCAAAGAATGAATTGACTGGATGACTTCAAGAATACTGCGAAAGGATATTCATAAACATAGCTATTGATTTCCATTAACACATTACTGCTCTGGTCCAAGTAATCTTCATAGCTGGATATTAAGATTTTCCTCACATTTGTGCTGTCTTTATTTGCTGACAGCAGCAATCTGTCAAAAGGATCTTGAATTTCATGCATAACCAAACTCTGTTGCTGATTCCAAATAGAACAATAGTCTCCTTCATCAATCTCCTCATATGACTGCAAATCTTGAAATGAGCTTTGTAATGAAAAATCTATTAGACGAGACAATGAAGGTGACTTTTGAATAATATTATTATCAACATTCTTTTCTGGCACATGGTTAGCCAATGGAGAAGAACTTTTACAGAAAACATCATCCAACACACGGGCAATAGGATCATTAAAAACTTGAGAAGACTGCTGCAATGTATCCATTGAAACTGTATAACATCCTACTGGCTGTTCATATTTTTCTTTAGAGATATTACGAAGATTCTTCCTTATAAACTGAAATTCTTCGAAACAAAAGGGTACATAATCCTCTTACATCATTAAATCATGTATTTCATCTTCCACACCTTCATCTGTAATCTGACCTTCAAGTTCGTTTGGTGGCTGCAAATCTGGAGCGAGGGAGGGTTTTGTATCCAAAATGATTTCATCAGTCATTTCAGGGGAAGATTTCTCATTAACAACTTGCTCAAGAATTCCACTATCTGTCTCATCCTCAACATTAACACATAGATTGTTGATTTCTTATGGGCTGCTCATTTGAAGATTTAATATGCAATTTACCCTTCAAAAATTGGAATGATTCAAAACAAAATGGTACGGAGTCACCTTGTAGCATTTTATCATGTGTGCCAGCTTCCATGTCCTCATCTGCATCTTGATAATCAATGGATTTCAGGGATTGCAAATCTGAATATGAGAAATCTTGAACAAATTTTTCATTGCGCTCAAGATGGTCCAGATCAAGGCTTGTTGACAGTTGATTTCTGATTGCATGGAAATTGTCTCTGATGAACTGAAATGAGTCAAAACGAAAAGGAAAAGATCCTTCAATTACTTCAAAATTTGCTGCACTTTCCTCGTCATTGTCATAGCTGATATGCATCGGTTGATCACTGTACTTGAGCTATTGAAAGTGAACTTCCTCCTTCCACAAACTAGCTGTTGATTTGTCTACAAGATTAGTTTCTGTTCGGAGAACATAATCATCATCATACTGATCAAACTGAGGAAAATCATCAGTATACAACACATCATCAAGCATACATTTCATATCAACGGCTCTCTCTTCTTCAAGATGATCTATAAAGCAATCACTATGACAACTGGGATAAGAAACAAAATTTTTTGGATCAGCAACCTATTCTTCTTCAATCAACAAGTCATGGACTTGAATATTATTCTCATTCCTTGTGGTGTTCTTTTGCATCATCTCTTCTACTGCACTTACCAACATGTCTAGCTTTACCTCTAGAGATGTTGATTTCTCCGGATCTATTTTTTTCATCTCTTCTTCCTTCAACCTTGTCTTTCGGATCAAAAAATGAGCCTTTACATTTACTACACTATTCTGCATCTCGTGAAGTGTTGCAAGATTATTTTCTCTCAATTGAAACTCCATTTCCGGATCAAAGGCATCTGGGTAGTGCAAGAGAGCAGATCTAGGAGAAGGTATTATATCAACTGGCATCGAAAAATATAATTGGTTAAATCTGGTAGAAAACTATTGTACTGTCTCCCCTGGCAGTCTTTTCAGCTGGTTGTACTCTTCTATAGTAAGGAAAGGGTTTTGTCCGATCACCCACCTGTCAAGGAAGACTTTGAAGAAATGCTGGAAATTTGAGATGCTCGCATCAGGCAGGGCTTTGAACCAACTCATCACTTGGCCTTGCAAATAAAGAGAAACAATCCTAATACTAACATCTTCGTCATCAACTTCAAAAAGATCTAGAAAAGTCTCAACATTCTGCACATGTTGCTCAATGTTGACATTGTTACATTCACCGTCAAATCTTGGTAGATATAGGTCATAATTTTTAGGGAGAGCATGAAGAACAGAAGGTAAAACAAGAGGTTTATACCGATCTGGGACTATAAAAGGTGTAGGAGTATATACAAGAGCTACGGGATCAGTTTTTTTCTCTTTAGGCTCATCAATTTTAAGAGAGTCATCATAAGATGTGGGAAAAGTAAGGAGGCTAGGATCAAAGGGAAACTCAGTATTTACACTTTTTGAATAGGTCAAGTGAAGATTTTGATCACATTTATCATACAAAAAATTCTGAAAAACTTTCAGGATAGCTTCAAGAACAACAAAAAAGTAATTTTCAGGAAATCATATTAGATCATGAATACCATTCCACTTTGGATACATGAACTTAGTGTAAGATCCTTCCATTTTCTCAGAGAAAGGGTCAGTCCTCCAGTGGAGTCTCTACATTGAGTTGGAGTCACCAGGTGAATGATTTCAGCCTTCTTATGTCTGATCGCTGTCCACCATCAACCATAAGATCTGAAATTGATACATGTACTGGGGAAATTTACAAGCTAGATGTTATGTTTACAAGCTAGACCAGAGATTGACTGAAGCAGCGTTTATCTACTTCCGCTAATGCAAAGCAAAAGCGTTTCGAAGGCTACCTGCAATAACTTCAGGCTCCGTCTGTAGCTTATGAAACAAATAACACCAACAAGAAAACCATTTTCTCCCCAGTATGGTCACCACTATGTTATAGCCCAAATCCACCTTAGGCTGAATGAAGGCGGGATTCAGGGTAACACCAAACCACGCTCAGTCTAGTAGCTAGCCCTACTAGAACAGGAGAGGGCTCTATCCGGGTCAATCTCAGTAAAAATGTAGCAACAGGCCTTTAGATGACTAAAATGACTACTAATTTTAGGCTAGGTATATTAATCAAGGAGCTTGGAATGATTTTTAGGGATTTTTTTGGAAAAAGGGAAAGGCAGTTTCGGGCTTGGGGATGAGGCCAAATTCTTGCAGAGTTCAAGTTGGGGCAAGGTAGGCAATGGCTTTGATGTCTTAGATTCAATGAATGGATAGAAAAGACTGTTGAGAAGCTGAAGAGGGAAAGAAGGTGCAAGGATCCTCTTCAAACGGAGGAAAAAATATAAAACTAAACAAAATTTTAAGGCAGAGCACCAACAAACTAATGAATTCTACCTTAGTTACTCATTTGTTTAATTCAGAAGAAAAGAGAAGGAAAATGGCATACATATAAAATTAATGAAACTTATAGATACATGGAGAAAAACATCATCAAAACTCAGAGCCACAAGGATCCCAACAAGTGCTGCAAAACCCTGGTCTTTCCTTTGCCAAAAATGCAGAAGTGTATGTACAATGAAGTGCCAAACTATTCCCAAGAGTCCCACCCTAAAAATGTCTTAGAAAATACAATATATAGACCATCCTAACCGCTTTCCATGCCTCTAAGGATCTATCTCATCCCTCTAGGAGCTGTTTCAACCAATTCTAAACTAGGAACTGAAATCTAGGCAATCAAACAAGTTGCCTCTATATGGTAGGAAACTAATTCATGCATTTAATTTTCACTTTTTAGTGAATGAATACTCTAGAACAAGTAAATATGAGCCAAAATTACATCATAATCACCCATTTACATCAAGGTAGATCAGGAATTACATCAAAAATTGAAACTAGTATAAAATGGACGAAATTTTGAGCTGAAGAGTCAAAATGAGGCCAAATTTCTCTATGCGCCGCGCCCGAAAACTCAATGCGTCGCGCCACTTGGAAGGTGATTTTGAGGCACTTCTGGAAGTCAAAATTGAGCTCATGATAGCTAGTTGGAAAGCCCTATCTGTCTACTATCCAACCCAAGTGTAATTTTTGGATTTGGTGTCCATTTTCCCCTCCAAAAGTTCAATCTCCAAATATTTTTTCCTGTGTGTGCAAAAGGTGGCAGAAAGGCCATTTTCAAGGTGTTTTTGACCCTTTAAACCACCCAGAACTTGATGAAATCTCTCGGCCATTCCTGAGCATGCATAAATTTTCATAAAAAATCCAAAAATGTCAAATTTTCCTCCAGAATATGTCCCAATCGTAAGCGCGCACCAAGTGGCGCGACGCGTCAGGCAGGAAAATCTATTTTGTGACCAAAAATTTCAAAATTGACAAAATTTTCTCCAAATTCCTTGAAATTTGGATTGAAGGTCTCCCATAAAGTATTATTCTTGGAAAAGGAATCTTTGGCCAAGGATTTGAAGTGGATCAGGCCTTTTCCGACGTTTCAGTGCCCTCCTGGTGCATGTAGTTCGGTGGTGACTGTCTTGTTCATAGGATGTGTCGGTGTCCGTTTCCATGGTGTTGCAAAGTATATGTAAAGTGTATGATGGTATGAGGTTTTTGGAATTTTTACACATGAAATGGGAAAATGAGAATGAGAGGAAATGAAATGACTTGGGAGAGGGAGATGAAGCTTAGGAGTAAGAGACTTTTAGAGATGTAGGGAGATGGGAATGAAATGGGTATGAGTGACTTTAGAAATATGGGGAATAGGGGATGAGCTGCTATGATAAGATAATAGTGAGGGGGTGGAAAAAAAAAGGTGGAGAATGGAAGTGGTTGGCACAAAACAAGTTTTAAAACCCTAGGAGCAATCTTAAAACAAGAGAATAGGATTTTGAGTTTTTCGCATTTAAAATTTCATACCAACACCAAACACTTGTTAAGAGCAATGAGGAAGTGGCTTTGACTTACTTGAAGAATGGGAGACTGAGAAAAATTTTATGGGTGAAAGGAATGGAAAAAATCTTGTGTTCTGGCCTAATGTGTCGCGCACCAACCCAATGCACCGCGCACAAACCCAATGCGCCATGCCCACTCTTCTATGCACCGCGCCATTTTGGAGGAGGCTTTTGGAGGCCTTCCCGATGTCCCAATTGGGCATGTGATAGCTCATTGGAAATATTATTGAGTATAATTTCCAACCCAACTGAAATGTTTCATTTCGGAGTTCATTTTCCTTGTCAAAAATCAAATCTCCCAAGACTGGTCAAAATGAGCAAAATGAGGCTGCCTCAAGGCAGAGTGCTGTTGCAGTCAACTTTTGAAGGTATTTCTCAACTCCAAATTGAGCTCATGATAGCTCATTAGAAATATAGTTTTGTCTAGTTATCATTTGACTTATCAAGGAAGTCATTTGGCCAACCACGCTAGGAGAAATCTTTATTTTCCCAAGGTCACTTTAGAGGTGCATCAATTCTCCTGAGGCAACGATATTTTTAACATTTCTCTAAAACCATGACACCTGTGTAAAAAGTGAAGGATTTTTTTCTTCCTTGGCCGTTTTTGGAAAAAAACCTCTCTTAGTGTTCCCAAATTCATCTTTTATTGCTCAGAAACATCATTTGAGTGAAACCTATCCTGATGTGTGGAACAAGGGATTTGTCGAAATGAAGGGGATAAGGGGCTTATAAATTATTGAAAAAATTTGGGAAGTAGGGAGGGATATTAGGAAGTAGGGGAAAGTGGAATTTCAGAGATTGAGTGAGGGGAAGGGGTCCAAAAGGGCAAAACACAGGCCTAGCCTAGAAAATTGCCAAATTGTAGCAAGAAACTAGGGTTTGTGCAAAAATGAGGAATTTGGGGGATCTCAATGATGGGAAGTGTTTAATAAGGTACATTAAGGATAGGGGAAGGTGTATGAACATCAGGATATAATTTTGGCTGATGATTTGACCATCCAAGAGAAATTACCTCCAAAACCCTAGGAGAGGGAAATGGACCTTACCTAGGCACAACTGAAGCATGAACAAGGTGTAAAATGACTCTTTGGAACCTGACATGATGATGAAAACCCTATGAATTATGGTACAATCAGCTGAATAGTGACATGGACCAACGTTTGGACAACTTTTACAGGAGTAAAAGCAAACCCTAGACCTAATGCCTAGTGACCAAATTTTTCTTGAAGACTCATTGAAATGACAAAATTTGACCTTGACACCTTAAAATCACTTTGTAAGAGCATGTTTGATCACTGAAGGAAGGCTGCAAAGGCTGACACTAATGGTACCTTCCATTTTCTCATGATGTACACTCTGTTATCTTACACTTGGAGGGAATCATTGGAGGACATATTCATTGCCTATCAATGCTTACAGGACTAATATAGAGGTAACAAGAAGAGAAGGGAGAATGCCATTTGCAAGCTGTTTCCCCGAGGACAAGCAACGTTTCCTTGAGGGGGACCGTAATATCTTTAATTAGCCTCCAAAGAATAGGAATATTCAATTTTGTTTTTTTTTTCATGCTTATCAATAAAATTTTAAGGGAGGACCAATAATAACTCCTAAACATCAAAATAAATCAATGTTCAATGTGAAACAAGCTAAATATGAGCTACTTTCATAAACACACTTAAGTGTGAATGAGGCTGGGCCAATTGACTGGGTCAATAGGACCAAATCCACAACATTGTCTACATGCAATGTATCTCCTAAAGGCACAATGTAGTTCATGTTGGAGGTCACTCATGTGAATGAGGCTAAATCATCAAGGTGGTTTAGGGTTTGACAAGATTTCCAAATTATAAAAGGCGGAGGAGGACACCAAGGAGAGGGTTGATTATTTGATATTTCAAAAGGTGTTTTCTGTTTAGACAATCCTCATTCTCTATCTTTTTAACTGAGAATAGTGTTGTTTAGCACTTGGGTGTTCCTGGTCGGGAATCCCACCTCCTTCCTTGAGTAGCTCTTGGAAGAGACTTGTTCTATCTTGTCCACTATCAGGCTTGGGCCAAGATTCATCTTCCAACCAAAATTCAGATCCTGTTGAGGGTTTGATTTTTTTTTTAAGCTGCAGCAATGGAAGCTAGATCTATTCAGATCTAGGCAAATCTAGTGCCTCTTCTCAGTGAGTGTGTCTTTTAACCTCCTGGAAGAGTGTATTGGATCATCAGAGCAGCACTTTCAGATCTAGGCATCAGACCTATCTAGTATTGAAGCTAACAACGCAGTTTCTCTCCCATAACTACATTATCTGCAAGAGGTAAGTTGCAGGGTGTTTGAGCAACGTTTTGGAGGATTGATCTCTGGTGTTAAGGGCTCTCCTTGCACTGTGGTGATCCATGGATTTTCCATCCAATACATGTTAATTTCACATCTGATTTGCATCTAGTTGTATTTACTATATAATTCCTGAATATTACTGCAGGACTGCAACTTAGATCTCCGATCTACTCACTGTTGTTCATGATTTGCTCAGATCCCTAAGGGGAGTGTATTGAGGAGCCCATCTAGTACACAGATCTGTACTGGATCTATATTTTTGTTTACAGATATGATATATATATGATGTGTAATATATATCAGCTATAGCATTAATAAAATAACGCTGTCAAGCTTTGCAGTCCCATTTTGTTGTTGCAACACCTCAATCTTGAGGGTTTCTTCATGTAATTCTTCTGTTTATATATTGTACATTGTATGAACCATGCCATAGATCTGATTTACTGATTTCCATAACATATTGCATCCATCACCTTCAGAAAATCACGCAGCCCGTGCTTCAGTAATTTCTGCAGTAATTAAGTCATGGGGATTGGGAATTTTTAAGCTAAACCGGGAGTGGGAGACCTATTTAACATAGCTAGAGTCATTTTTTTTTGCTGAAATTTGGTATTTGAGTCCCACATAACCTAAGATACGAGATCCCATTGTCACTTTCCCTTATCTTTACGCCCATCTCTGAAATTAATCTTTTTAGGGAATAAATCATTTCTTTTCCCCAACTTTGGGCTATTGTAGCTTCGATTGATGGATATGTGTTTTTAACACACCCTATGAGCTTATTTAATGTTACATAGCCATTACTATGTTTATAAATTGATGCAGTCCCGTTATTGGGCATATTCTGGCCATTCTAAGTGTGAGAGACTTGTTTATCTCACCTAGTTTTCTTGGTTTCTGATTTCCTCTTGGATTTGGATCTTAGATTATAATATCTAAGAGATGCAAGGGCTAATATTTTTTTCCAGCAGCATACATTCCTAAAAAATGCATTTTTTTAGGCATGCCTTGCTAGCAATCCCAATTTGGGTATATTACAAATTGCTCCCTGATTTCGATTGACCTCTACCTTTTCACTTCTTATCAAGATTTAAGAACCCTTAATTGCTCTTTATCCCGATAAAAACCATTTCACCATCAACCTTTGAAGATATGAATTGACTCAGCTATATTTCCCTCTAAACATTTACCTTTAGACCCTCATCCTGATTTGAATGCTTGACACATTGACTCCATCTACCCAATGAGATACAAGTCTATAGTTATCCATCTGAGTAATTTATTTTCCCACCAAACCAAATCAAAACCCTAAAACACATTTTCTCCATATAACTAGCCTAAAATCAAATATAATAAAAAAAAGTTAAATCTTATAGAGAGAGCCCTCTCTGAGCATTAGGAAGGCTAGATCCTAAGGCTTAAAACAAGGTTTTTGGTTACCTCTGATATTCTTAAAAATAAAATAAAAAATATCACAACTTTTGAGAATTATTAGATTCCTAACATACTGGAGACCATACTAGGGAATTAACCAATCCTCAGTTCTTAAATTGATCTTCAAAGATATATTTTCATTTATCTTTTCACCTTAATGTTGTTTTAAAAAGTTGTGAGTATATTTTCATAAGAAATGTAATTTTGGCTTCCAGAAGAGTCTACTATAAAATATTCAATCTAGATCCACAACCTATCGTCATAGTAGATAATCCTGGCAGAATTGGAAATAAAAACAAAAAAGTAGAAGATTTAGGTAATAAAGTTTCATTGGTCAAATAAAATTCCCTTCCAAAACAACTATCAAGTTTACAAGACATTGAATTTGATTTAAATTTTGAACAATCTTTTTTTAGAACTAAATCATAAAGTGACTTACATAATACTGTAATAGATCGTGATTTTATTTCATTCATTAAAACTAAGAAGGAAACTATTTCAATTGATTCTGAGGAAACAATTTTTGAAGTTTATGATAAGCTTGATGCCATAACTGCAAATTTGATTAAATAAATAGATGAAGCTTATTTACAACATTCAGTTGAATTGAGTTCTTTATCAGCCTATACCCCTAAGCCTTCTACCAACCACTTAGATACCAACCTTTTAGAATATGTAGGTTCATCTTTATTCACCATTACTTCAACCATTATTTCCACCACAATTCATTCCACAGATTCATTTTTTCCCAAGAAACTATTTCAACCTAGAATTTTATTTCCATCTTATACCACTTCAAGTTCACCCCTTAGTATTTGTGTTGCATTTTCCAATATATCATTCTCATTCCCAAGTATCTCTTCTAGCATCCCAACTTCATCTTTTAGTTTTTCAACCACATTTTCTAGTACATCCTCTTATATCCCAATCTCATCTGCAAGTTCTTTAACTACATCAGCCAGTACTTCTAGTTCTTCACCAAGTACTTCAAACTTACCTCCTAGACAAGCTAGAATCCAAGCCATGGCTGCAATATATGCTCCCTTGGTCCTACCAACACAGTTACATGACATGCCCCAGGATTATCAAAGAAAAATTCCTCAATTTGATGGAACCACTCACTACACTGCGCAACAACATATCAATAATATGACAGATTATTTTGAGTTGCATGAAATTGATGATGCTGATGTCCAAGAAATACGTTTTGCTCAAACTTTAACTAGTGAGGTGAAAAAGTGGTTTAAAGGTTTAAATGTTGGTAGTATTGCAGATTTAGCAGTTTTTCATAGATTATTTCTTAATAGATGGGAGAAAAATAAAAATCCACTACAAATATTATCTAAATTTGAAAGAATAAAAAGAGCACCAAATGAAGTAGTCTAATATTATTGTACTTGATATAACAATATTTATAATGCAATTCGTACTAATATTAAACCTCCTCCAGACTCTGTCTTTATCAAATTCCCTGATGGATTTGATACAGATATAGCCTATCAATTGAGAGAGAGAAATCCAGAAACCCTAGAGCATATGAAAAGTAATGTTGTTATTGTAGAGGAAAACTTGTTGGGAAGAAAAGCTAGATTAAGAAATGAAAGGAGAGTGATAATAGAAGAAGAAACATCTACTTCAGATTTGAAAATAGATCAATTAGGAAAAAGATTAGAAAGAGTGATGGATAGATTAAATAATATGGAAAGGAAGCCACAGTTGGATAACCAACAACAAGGACCTCAAATTAGAAATCCCAATTTCAGGAAAAACACCAAAACTGGAAAATCTAGAGAATCAACACCTAACCAAAAAATAAGACCACATATCCAAGAGAACTATGCTGAAAGTTCTCATCAAAATGAAGATGATGAAGACACCATTAATATAATGGGTATCAATGATGATAACACCATCTTTCTTACACAAGAAGATCAAGATTTATATGAATTACAACATCTCAAATTAGATTCTGGTGAATCTTTTGATTACAAGAAAGGTTATGAGTTTGCAATCAATGAATTTCATAAGAAATATAACCTTAGGAGAAAGAAAAATGTACAGCCTTATATTAATAAAACTACCCAAACACAAACAAATAAAATAGTAGAGGCTCCTAACAGTAAAGTTCTGCAAATTCTCCCTAAGGAAATCAAGAAAAACTCTAGTTCAACTCAGAAAATTTCAAGTCCCAAAATTTCACCTAGTCCTAAAACTATTGACATCACAGATGATGTTGTCCAAAAAACAACAAATTCTCAAAAATCTGGTGCTACCAAGAAAACTAATTCTACTAAAACAACAATTTCAGACTCAAAAACATCCACTATTGATCCAAAATTAGTTGATCCTAAAGCAGCCACTACTAAAACAATTGTTGAAACCACAAAATATGAAAAGACTTCCACTAGTTGTCAAGTTGTCACTGAAAATAAAATCAAAATTAGTAAGACAATAGAAATACAAATAGAGAATGAGAAACAAATTGTAGACAAAGAAGACAAACACACCCAAACTACAGTTACTAAAGAAGAAATAATTCAGCTAGGAAAATCACAAGCACCATTTAATATCCAAGCTGAAATTGCCAAATTGAAGATACCAATTCCTTTGACAGAGTTGGTAAAACATGTCCTATAAAAAACACATATCACTGAGACTTTAAACATGAATGATGGAGAAGATTCAATAAATTTGAATGATGATCAACCAGAATTAATCTTTGGTCCTGATGTTAATGGGAAACACCAAGATAGAGAAGTTCCACCTTTCTACATTAGCTTAAATTTTCATGATCATATTTTACATAATACAATGTTAGATTTAGGGGCTTCACACAATTTGATGCCAAAAGCAGTAATGGAAACCCTGAATTCAGACATCACTAGGCCATACAAAAATCTCTTCTCATTTGACCCCAGTAAAGTGAAATGTTTAGGTTTGATAAAAGATTTAAGTGTTACTTTAGTTCAATACCCTAGAAAAAGCATACTCATGGATATTGTAGTAGCTGACATCCATCCCAAATATGGAATGATGTTATCTCGCTCATGGGGAGCTAAATTGCAGGGATCTCTATAACTTGATATGTCTTATGCAACAATATCAGTTTTTGGCCAACCAAAGAAACTTTACAGAGAAACGTTAATGAAGTACTTGGTTAGTAGTGTAGAAAGACCTAGAAACTATCGTATTTAATCTATGCCATATGACATGGACTCATTCATTTTATGTAATTCTGAAGCTAGCATTAAAAACAATACTGAACTAAAACAGGAAAATAAAGTACCAGATAGATGTGACAATATTTTTCATCAATCATTGTGGCACTTAGATTTTGATGGATCAGTAAATAAATTAGGAGTAGGAGTAGGAGTTTGGATACACAATATGGAAAAAAATCATGTAGAAGGTCATCCTTTTAGACTAAATTTCAAATGTACAAATAATATGGTTGAATATGAAGCTCTTATTTTAGGATTGCATATTGTTAGAAATTTAGGAGCCAAAAGAGTGTCAACCATGGGAGATTCTAGGTTAATTGTGAAACAAATAATTGGAGAATATTTTGTATATAATCCAAGATTAAGCCAATATAGAGATAGTGTTTTGGATCTGATTAAGGAATTACTAGAATGTGACTTTGCTGCAATCCCTAGAAAACAAAACATACAAGCCCACAACTTAGCAACATTTTCTAATACCTGTAATATGCCATTTCAACCAAATCATATATATGCTACAGAAGTTAAAAATAGGTCTACAATTCTAGAAAATCTTAAATATTGGTAAATTTTCTCACAGGATGAACAAATTTATGATTTCATGAATAATGAAGGAGAATTTCAGGGTTGTAATATAGACACAGACTGTACAGTAGATCAAAATTTTGATAGTGAGATTGATATAAACAATTTATATGTAAATAAATTAAATTTGACTAAATCGACTAAATTTAGTCAAGTAGACATTGATAATTTAGAGAAAGTAGAGATTTAAGAGTTAGCAGATGATGAATCTGATATTTTAAAACTCAAGGACAACTTTTTACCTAAGGGATTGGCCCCTTTAGAAGACCGTTTTGACTCTAATGATGTTGGAAGAAAAACTAATATGGAGCCATTCAGATCTGATATTGAAGAGTGTAATATAGGAACAGAGTTAAAACCTAAGATGATTAAACTTTCAAAAGCTTTACCTTAGGAAGAAAAATTCAAATACATAGCTCTGTTTAAAGAATTTTAGGATGTATTTGCATGGAGTTATGAGGACTTAAAAATTCTATGACACTAGCATAATACGGCACAAAATACCCATAAAAGAAGACCAAAAACCTTTTAAATAGAAGCTTAGAAGGATAAATCCTATTATGATGCCTTTAATTGAGAAAGAGGTCAAGAGAATGTATGAAGCCCAAATAATTGAACCAATCAGATATTCTGATTGGGTTTCAAATCTAGTTCCCACTAGGAAAAATATAGGAGAACTTAGATTGTGTGTTGATTTCAGAAATTTAAATAAAGTCTCTTTAAAAGCAACTACCCTCTCCCAAATATGGATCACATTTTACAGAGGGTGGTTGGTTTTTCCAGAATTTCATTACTTGATGGATTCTCTGGATATAACCAGATTTTAGTCCAACCAGAACACCAACCTAAAACTACTTTTACTACTCCTTAGGGCACTTTCATGTATGTGAAAATGCCTTTTGGATTAATGAATGCAGGAGCCACTTTTCAAAGAGTTATGGATATAGATTTTGCAAAGGAAATTCACGAATTTATTTTGATTACTATATTTTCAAAGACTAACAATGAACATTTAAACCATCTTAGACAAGTCTTTCTCAAATGCAAGAAATTTGGCATCTCTCTAAATCTTAAAAAGAATATATTTGGACTGGAAGAAGGTAAATTATTAAGACATATCATATATAAAGAGGGAATTAGGATAGACCCAACTATTAGTCATCAATAATTTTCTCTATTTTGTATATGACTAATTGCTTGTCCTAGATTTCTAAAAACAAGATTCATGAATGTTCTAAGTTTTAGAAATCTCACTGTCTTCTCTATCCTTAAGATATTTATTTCACTATTTCACTATCCTATCATGTCATGGCCAACTTACCACTCCTATAATAACCCTTATGGGCTCATTTCACTCATCTTCATCCTATTTTCCCACCTATGACCACAACACTCTATTTAGCCTTTATCTCACCCCTCCTCTTGCCCACTAAGATCAACAAACAACCTACTCCTTCTCATATTCACCAAATGCCTCAAGCATTGATGATCTCAAAACTATCTATATAGGCTCTTTAGATAAATCAAGTACATTGGATTTTGGATCTTCAATACATCAAATTGTCAAAAACTCTGTTTTTCATACTTGAAGACCCCAAGCCAAGCTTTCGTTCAAATACCAAGCCAAAAGAGCCTCCCACTAGGTCATTAGGGTTTCATAGGTTGTAGGGTTATCTTTGGTGTTCTAAATCACTGTTTTTCATGTGCTAAGAAGCTAAATGAGATGTGAAATAAATTCAGCACCTGTTTTTCCAAGATAGATAAGAAAAATCTCCAAGGTAGACCTCCTTAATCAAGTACAAATTCGACAAAGGAAAACTTTTCATTTGGGATTTCTGTAGGAGTGTCAAGGTGGCTACCAGCAGAAAAAATTGGTAAGGAAAGAGGCATACTCCTCATTAGATGATATACATAATAAAATGGAGGAGGAAGCAACCTATGTTCACGAAAAATCAAGGTTCTTAACACTAATTGGGCTAGCAGTATGCCAAACAATGATCAATGCATCAAATCACAACGTTAGAGGCACACCAATGCAACTAAGCATGAATTGAAGATTTTTAGAAATCATGGATGGAAAAGGGAAAAAGGTGAGGTGAATTGAAAATAAATGAATGAACTTGAAAGGGCTATAGAGAACTTAGAAGAAAACACTAATGATTCTTTTCTAACAGCCCAAAAACCTAAGGTTTTGGAAAAATAGGCAAGGGAGATGAAATGAAGATGATAAGCCTCCATGATGAAAGCATAAAGAGAGTTTGAAGAGGCTGTTGAAGGTGACTTCTAGGGTTTTCCAAGTTAAATTTTTTCACTGCCTCAAAGGGAAAGGATGAAAGAGTATCAATATAAGGAAGGTCAAGCCTTCATTTTTAGTCATTTGAACTCAAAATGATCAAAGGAATAAAGCATAGGGTTGAGTTTCAAGATGGAAAGCCAAGTTGATCTTGAGGTTGTTGTTGTGTAACTGAATTTTTCAAACACCAAGAAACATCAAAAGAGGCTAAATCAGTATGTCATGGCACCTGCAGTAAATCAGACGAGGCCAAGGATGGATTTCACATACCTAAGGATCAATGAGAAGGGAGAAACCATTTTTCAAGTCACCAACACTCAGAAATGTCAAAAGAGATAAAAAATGATTTCAGTTTTAGAGTGCAAGAACAAACAAGTTTGATAGTGCCAAGACCCTCGGAATAAATAAGGATAATTTCAGTTCTCCAACAAGCTGCCACCAAGAGAAAAAGAGCCACTTAGAAGTTTTCAAGTCTGCTAAATAGAAAAAAGGTCAAAGGATTATCATTCAGATGGAAAAGGACTGAAAACATTAGCAAAGTGGGTTTTTTATTTTAATTTGTTTCCATAAAGGTATAAAGGACCATTTTTCTCTCCTCCCATCTCATTTTTCTTTTGAAAAGAGAAAAAAACATTCAAGGAGAAATTTTCTGAGTTTTAGTGAGAATCTGGGCAAGGTTACTTGGCATTACGCTCTGGTGTAGGCGCTACGCTTACAGCACCAGACACTGTGCTTAGGGGATATTCCGTAGTGTAATTTTACATTGTGCTGCACTTATAAGGGAATGTGTTGCACTTACAGGTGGGCGCTACCCGTTCGCCCAGTTGTTCCTGACAGGAAGGGCATCGTGCAGCGCTACACCCAGAAAGAGGCCTGACAGGCCTAGAAACGCGCCTGGCGCTACACTCAGAGGGCCCGACAAGCCCAAAATCCATTTAGCGTTGTGCTTAGAAGACCAGCAGGCCCACATGCAAGCACGCTCTGTGCTTAGGGAAGAGGCGACCCGAAAGTGCGTTTAGGCATTGCGCCTAAGCAAGAAACCTCCTTCCACCTGCAAAATTGCCAAAAACACAACGGATCCACCTCCAAGTTGCATCCAAGGACCTGAAAAGGAGTTAAAAATTGATAGGTGCATGTTTTCCCTTTCCTCCAAGTGGTTTTTATGATTTAATGGTTAAAGGAAATTGACTAAATCCTAGTCATTGGAAACCCTAGGTCCTCATGACAAACACTTTCTTTTGACCTCCAAGCAAGAAATGATCAGTCAAGGGGGGTGTCATTTAGGGTAATTTCAATCATTTCAAGATAAACCTTCATCAAATCTCAATGGAATTCAATCATAAACCCACACCTCCATCTCATTCATTTACAACAATTTTCGTCACCATATTTTCATTTCACTGCTCCTACCAAGTTTCACAAGCAAGCCTAAGTTTGTCTAAAGGCAACCCTATTCACCATGTCAGGAGAAGAAGGCAGTGTTAGCAGTGAAGGAGGCCAAGTGCTTATGAGGAAAAAGCGCAAGGGTGGGAAGGTTAACATATTTGAACCCCAAGACACTGTGGAGATTAGTACCTCTCCCATGATTCTCACATGTTTTCAGAATGTAGGGTGTTTTTAGTTTTGTGAAAAGGCCCAACAAGTGCAAAGTCACCCTGAGCTCATGTTGTGCTATACAACAACCCCGCATTTATTCTTATAAATGGGGACCCCTAAAAAATAAATAGGAAATTCTTTTTATAATTTCCTAAAGAAAATAAAAAACTTAGAAAATAAATATTTTCTGTTTTTGCCTTAAAGTGCATCGCATATCACATCTCCAACATATCCTTTCTTTGATAATACGGTTGTATCTCAAATTGAGAATTTTTCCCAACCAGATAATTCTAGATGTATTAATTTTCAAAGAGAGAAATAGTTGATTCTTTGTTTTGGACACTTTATTTTGACGATTCTAAATCTGAAGATGGTGTAGGTGCTGGTTGCATTTTAATAAACCCATAAGGTGAAAAAAATATGTTAGCCTGCTGATTAGAATTTGATTGTACTAATAATGTAGCTGAATATGAAGCATTAGTTCAAGGATTATTAAAAGTTATTGATTTAAATAGCAAATATTTGAAGGTTTTAGGAGATTCAAAAATCATAGTTAGGCAAGTGAGAGATACTATCCATTGTATTTCTGGACATTTAAAACACTATCAATCATTATTCCAGCAATTAACTACCCACTTCCTGGCCTTCAACATTTCTTCTATACTTCGAATTCAGAATGCTAGTGCAGATTTACTCGCTAAAATCCCATCCCAAGAATTTAGCCCTGATAGATTTTCTATTGAGTTGATTTTTAGACCATCTATTCTCGATAACATCACAAATTGGAGAGTAATAAATAATGGCTTGGATATCATAGATTTTTAACATCTGAAGAATGTTATGCTAATCAAATCATGGATGAGGATGAACATGACTCTCAGATTAGGAAAGAACAAGATGAAAATCCTATTCTGAAATCTGTTGTCAATTTAGAAGAGTTATATGATCTAAAGGATAGATTTAAAAGAGTAACTAACTCAAAGATAAAAATTTATACCTTAAGATTCAAGTTATTTAATCTAGGAAATGAAGAAAAAACTCAAAATATAAATCTAGGTCTTGGTCTGTCTTCTGAGGAACTATTATCATTCATTAGATTGTTTAGGATGTATGAAAGTGTTTTTGCTTGGGATTATTCTATTCTTAAAACATATTATACTTCTGTAATCCAACGCACAATTCCTATGATCTCAGAAGAGAAGCCTATACAACAGAAATTAAGAAAGATTCATCCAAATTTGGAAAATCAAATTAAAATTGAATTGAATAAACTTCTCAAAGAAAAAACTATATTTCTAGTCAGACATTCAAAATGGGTATCAAATTTGGTACCTGTCAGGAAGAAGAATGGTGATATTAGAATTTGCATTGATTTTAGAAACTTAAACAAAGCTTGTCAGAAGGACAATTTCCCATTAATAGCCATGGAACAAGTATTGCAAAAAGTAGCTGGTTCTGAACTTATGTCTTTTCTAGATGGATTTTCAAGTTACAATCAAATACTTTTTCATCTAGATGAAAGATTGAAAACTACATTCAGAACTAAGTGGGGAACTTATGCTTATCAGAAAATGCCTTTTGGACTAATTAATGCGGGTGCCACTTTCCAAAGAGCCATGGACACAAATTTTAGAGGTCTTACTAGAAAAACAGTTGTTATCTATTTAGATGACATTACTGTCTTCTCTAAACATGCAAATCATCATGCTAATGACCTAAAGCAAGTCTTTGAATGATGCAAAAGGTATGGCATTTTATTAAATCCAAAGAAATCATTTTTTTTCTTAGATGAAGGAAAACTTTTAGGTTTCATTGTATCAAAAAATGGTATCTATATTGATCCTGAAAGAGTTGATGAAATTAAATGAATTTATTTCCCTCATAACCAGAAAACCATGCAATATTTCCCTAGGAAAATCAATTTTGTTAAGAGATTTGTCCCTGATTTTGCTCAAATACTTTTACCATTGCAGAAAATGATTAAGAAAAAATATGTTTTCAAATGGGGACATAATGAAAGAGAAGCATTTGAATTGATTAAACAGTTAATTGTGTATGCTCCATTCGTTACCACCCCCAATTTTCTTAATCCATTTACATTATACACTTTTTCATCAAATACATCATATGCAGATGTTTTAACACAGTTGAATAACCAACAAATAGAATTATCGATATCATTATTTAGTTCAAATTTACAAGGTGCAAAACTGAATTAAACATTTGTTGAAAAACAAGCATTTATTGTTTTTAAAGCCATAAAACATTTCAGACCTTTTCTCCTAAAGTCTCCTACGAAAATCATAGTTCCATTTTCTGCAGTAAGACAAATTTTGAAGCAGAAAGAATTAGGATAAAAAAGAGCCAACTGGGTAACTGCATTGCAAGAATATGATATAGAAATAAAACCCTCTAAAATCATTAGAGGTCAAGGTTTTTGCAGAATGCTTGCAGGAGCATCACATTGGCCATTAAAAGAAGATTCACGTAATGTGCAAACATCAGAGGTAAACCTCAACAGTTCAGATTCACAATATGTTGATCTTATATTTTATTTATAAAATGGATATGCTCCAAATCATCTTAGTTATAAGGCAAAACGAGCTCTTAAGCTAAAATATAAACAATATGAGTTAGTCAACAATGTGTTATTTAGAAGAAATGTTGATTATGTACTTCTAAGATGCTTAGAAAAATTTGAAGCAGATTAAGTCTTGCAGGAACTCCATGATGAACCAGCTGGAGGACATTTTGGAGGAAATACAACAACACATAAAATCCTGCATGTGGGATACTATTGGCCTACACTTTTCAGGGATGCTCATGAATATTAAAGGAGATGTAAAGTATGCCAAAGTACATCTGGGAAACAAAGAAAACCAACATTCCCATTACATCCAGTCAATATTGAACAACCATTTGAGCAATGGGGATTATATATAATTGGTGAGATTGTTCCTAAATCTTCCAAAAAACATATATATATTCTTACAACTACAGATTACTTCACCAAATGGGTGGAAGAAATTCCATTAAAAGTAGCTAATTCAGAAAATATCATTGATTTCATCGATCAAAATATCATAACCAGGTGTGGCTTACCTACTGCTTTGATGTTTGATAATGCATACTGTTTCTCTGGAACTACTATGATAGATTTCAAAATTAAAAGAGGTTTTAAATTAAAATATTCTGTAAATTATTATCCACAAGGAAATGGTTTAGCAGAATCTACAAAAAAAAAAATTGATTAGAATAATCAAAATAACTCTTGATTAGAATAAAAGAAATTGGCATAAGTCATTAATTTTTGCTCTTTGGGCAGATCGAATAACTCAAAAAGCTTCTATTGGTACTTCACCATTCAATCTTGTATATGGAAAAGAATTTATACTTCCCACCAATGTAGTTATTCCATCTCTTTGCTTAGTACAATTCATTGATGAAATTCCTACTTCTTCTTTACAATTCAGACAAGCTCAAATTCTTAAGTTACAATAAGAAAGAGAAAAGGGATAAAAAAACTCATACATGTCATCAAAAAATAATCAAAGCCTCATTTGATTCAACTTCTGTCATTCCAAAAAAATTTCAAATTGGTGACTTGGTATTGAAATGGGACAAAGCGCATGAGGAAAAAGGTAAACACACGAAGTTCCAAAAATTCTGGCTAGGTCCATTTCAAATAATTGAAGAAATAGATCCATCAACATTTCTATTACAAGATTTATTAGGCAAGAAGGATTCTTTTCCTGTTAATGGGCAGATTTTGAAAAATTATTTCTCATAGGAGGTAACCCCTTCTATCTTTTGTATAATAAAGTCCTTTGTTTTTCTCTTTTAAAATAAAAAGTTGCCTAGTATTAATATTTGGCTTTTCAAAACAAATATCAGATGCCTTTCTTTGGATTTTTCTTTTCACTTATAAAAAATGAAAATTTTAAAGAAAGAAAATCGAAAGATTTAGAGATACATATTGATTTTATCTTTTTGAAAAATGAAATTTCAATGAAAACAATTATTCTTTGATGAACTCTCATTTTTATATAGCATGAATATTCTGTTTATCAGTCAAGAAAATAAACTTTAATATAGTAAAAGCCTTTTGCAGAAAATCAATCTAAAACTCGACATTATCATCCAAAGTCTTTAAAAGACCTATGATTCATCCGATCCGGAAAATATTATAAATTTTCAAAAGGAATTCAAAAGAAAAAAAAAGATTCATTAAAAAAAAAACTTAAAAGAAAATAAGTCTCATCACGAGCTTGTTTTCCATGTTCATAAATAAATAGTTAAACTGACTTTACCAATACTGTCCACCAAAACAAGGTAATGACTTGAGATTATATCGAAAAGACAAGGGGTCTCATTAAGAGCTAGCTTGATCAGTTTAATTACTATTAGTGAATGGCATTGTCATCATTTGGTTACCAAGCTAAGGTAATGGATTTTAAGTAAATAAAAATATATAAAAGAAAATTATCAGAAATTAGAATTTACTTCTGGAAATTATAATAAATACTGGATGGGAGAATGGATTATTGCTGGGTAAAAGGTAACCCTGCAAAAAGCTTAAATTTCCTATTGGAACAGAGGTTCTATTCATGATAAAAGAGTAGATTTTTATAAAGATGATTTGCAAAGTTTATTTACTTTATCTTTTTAAACTGATCAGTAAGGAATGATATAGATTTTCATACTTATATCTTGAAAAGAGGAATTCTTATGAATAGTGAATAAGAGAAACTTTCATTTTTTAGCAAATATATTGTTTATTTGAAATTTCATTCCTTTAACTATTTTATTTTCAAAAAAGGCTTGGAAATTTCAAAAGATTTTTTATTAGAGACATATGGTTCACCCAAGTGAATCGCCAATTGTTGTGTTATACAAAAACCCCCCATTTATTCTTATAAATGGGGACCCTTTAGAAATAAATAGGAAATCCTTTTTATAATTTCCTTAAAAAAAATAAAAAACTTAGAAAATAAATATTTTAAGTTTTTGCCTTAAAGCGCATCACATATCACATATCTTATTTAAAACAGACCCATAAAACGTAAAATGTGCAAATTGTGATATGCGCTCAAGCTTCTTTGAAGATATGATTTAAAGATTATATATAAAAAAAAACCTCAATCATCGTTCTATTCACTTTTTCGCACCACACTTTACTTAAACAATACATGTTGTAAGAAGAAATGATATAAGTTGTGATACCTGTGGACCCGGCAAGAAAATAAACCAATAAATATAAATACTTCGGCTATCATGGTCACTTCAAGTTTTTCGCAATTTGCATTTCACATAACTTATAATATACGCTTAAACGTTATCCCATAAAAGTTGTGATCTTTGATTTGTGCAGATCGCATTTCGCAGCCTTTAAGGGTAAAGTATCATGAAATATTATAAGGTATAATATGCGATATGCGCATTAACATCATTTAATTAATCAAGTGTGTAAAATAGCTTGTATCATATCAAAATGAAATTTAACATCTTAACGGCTTTAAAGCAATGGATAGATCTTACGTGTGAAGGCATGTGAAATATTAAATCAGAAATTATGAAGGATGATTGATGTTATATTTTAATAGATTGATATATTCTCACGTGTGTTTGAATTAAATGATTGATTTATTCCTTTGATACTCCATACTTGTAAAAATTCTCTTTTCTTTTAGGAAACAAGTAACGAATTGAAGAAGAACAAAATGAGCAAAAAGGGTAAAGAAATTTCTCAAACATTGTCCACAAAAGACACAGATATGTCTCCATTATTATCAGATACTGTTTGCAACAAGGACTGCGGTAGTTTGACATGGGAGGCAATGTATAAACTCTTCGAAAATGAAGGAAGGACCAAGGGTGATAAACAAATTTTCTTCAATAGGCACTGCTTCTACCTCTCACGAAACTTTTTTTGACGTTGCATGCTCATACATGCATAGGATAGCCGCAAGACCAAATATTCTTCCTTATAAAGAGATGGTTAAGTGGAAAATTGACCACTTAAACATTGAAGATATAATATTCAAGAATTCGAGAGGAGAAACTATGGGTTCTTTCATGATAGAGGATTTAGCAGCAATGTACCATCTACTGCCCCCGCAGCAGAAATACGACAAAGAATATTTGCAGAAGTTTAAAGGAGAACATCTAGACCTTATAAAATACATCCAAGAATGGAAGGATAATGAAGTGAAATTGAAGCAAGATAAGTTTGGTACGAACCCAATTTCCTAAATTCCCAATCCTTACTGGTATGCTGCTGGTATGCTATGTAGATTATTTTCCAAGCTAGATAGCACTAGATTCTCAAGAGACTAGGTTCCCCTAATTGACGCAATCGTCAATTCATAAATTTTAAATTGGGCACACATCTTATCCAATAACCTAGCCAATCATATTACTGAATATAGGAATAAAAGAAGTATTTAGTTCAGAGAAATACCTCCATTTTATATGTCTACCTATGTCATGGATACTATCTGTTTTAATTCTAGTTTTCCTACCATGGGTTGGAAATGGACTACCAAGGACCCTACCCCAATTCACATCTACCATAGATAACTCTGGGATTCAAATTACCACTTGCACTTCTATAAAGTCTGTTATGGAGTCATATTGAATATACATTAGACAAATTTTTTTTTTCTCTAAACAATGCTAATTCTATTTATATAACATATTAGTACATGGCGACCACAACTTCAGTTGAACGAGCCTAAAGGTTGGGTTTGACACTCAAAAAGCATGTTTTTGGACTGCCCCAATAGGGAAACCAGTCCCATAGACATATATTGTGCCACCCTCGCTGGGAAAACTGGCATTACCTAGGAACAAAGTAAAAGATAGGACCATGAAAACAAAACCTTGACAAAACTTAGCAATTTTTTTCATGTTCAAAAGAGGAGAATTAAACAAAAATGCATAAGACCTCCCAATGAACCTGGGAAAAATCGCAGTGTTCCATATTTGATGGCAGAATTCAATGGAAATCTGTAGGTAAGGGTGGTTCTTCACGACACGGCAGCAGTACTCCGCACTGCTACTATCATCCTCGTCGGTGGTGGCACAGGTGGTTGTAGTGGGTGCATCCTTATCCTGTTCCTTAGCTTTGTCTTCTTGATTCAGTTCCTGCTCGACATTCTCACTAACAGTCATGTCATGAGCTGGAGGGGGTTGAGGGCGGGAATGTCTGGTGGCTTAGAGCTGGCATCTTCTTCTTGGAGAGAGACAGTGATAAAGGCGGTGACAACTGGCGTTCCATGGAGCATACAAATTGAAATTCGACTCGCTGAGATGTGTGGCGGAAGGTAACAGGGGGAGTGGCGGAGTGGGGGACATGCTGCGAGGTGGAGGTGAACTGGAGAGGGCGAGAGCCATGGGTGGAGTGCACCGGCCCCTCTTGGCTAGCTCGCCCTCTTTTGCTTCGAGTTTCAGGGGGATGGACACAAGAAGCATCCACAGGCGGAGTATCAGTTTCAGAAGAGGACCGGGGGCGAGTTTCCTGGCCATGAGAGCTCCCTCTGCGACTGGGCATTCTGTGCCTAATGCGAGGCATTTTGGAAATTAGGTTAAGTTTGCTGAGATGGATGGGTGAGCAATGGAGATTTTGAGTGAGAGACAGTGGAATGTCACTCCTGTGATTGGAATGACGAGCTTTGAGACAAAAATCACAGTGATAAAAGTGATAAGCTGGCAAAGTTTCCAAGCATCCAAGTAGAAATCAGCGCCTCCTAATGTTCGTGCAAGTGCTCGGCTCAGCGCATGCAGGGGGGCAGCAGCAGCTATGAGGAGCCAGAGAACAATGAGCAAGGTGAACATGAACAGAGGTGGAATGAGCCATCTGCATATTAAACCAGAGATGCAAGACAAGATGGCGGTGAGGTGAACGTTTTGTTCGATGGCGAGGATGAATGCATGTGTTGGCATCATTAATGCGATGGTTGGCTTCATAAATGGTGGAGTAAATGTGCAGGTGGGTGGCCATGTGGCCACACCATGCACCTGCTCTTGGAATGTACGTTCCATCAATCCCTCGGATCATCCGCATCAGGAATACACTAGATGATTTTTAATAAAAGGGCTCCTAACGTTTTTGAAGAAGCCAATGTAGATATTCTCCCAGTAGCTAGATGGTTTGCTGAAGAAAATTTTACATATATTAGAGTATTTGGGAGTTATGTTTCTCCCCATGTTCTACCCTATTCTGTTCCCGATAAGTTACTTGCAAAAGAAACAGCCCATCTGCTTGTCAATGGTGTTACAAAGCAACTGAAGGATGCTAAAAAGTCCATTTGGCCTAATTTCCCTCTACAATGTGGCACCTTTTCTTTGTCTAATATCGGCCATACTTACAAGGAGGTTCCCAAGATTCAGTTATTGAAATTGGCATTTATGCTAAGAATATTATATGATCCCAATGATGTGATTAAAAATTACATCGCAGAGCTTAAAATGAAGCCTTTTGTAAAGGAGGAAGATAGATTTGATGACATCTTCCAGGGCATGGAAAATTTCTCTAATATTACCAAGTATGTATCTAGTCAAATAAGTCAAAAGGATGCTAAAGCTTTTCAAGCATAAATAAACAAGAGACTAGAGAAAGTCCCTTTAAATTTTTTAACTATTGAAGATGAAAAACACACTCCAAGTGTTAGTCTGGATGATGAAATGAAAGAAATGTTTGAAGATGAATCAGGTCAGTCATAGCAACAATCTGAGAATTTGGATCATTCTGAAAATGAATCCGAATCCAAGAAAGAAAATTCAGAAAAGACAATTGACCAAGTTATTCAGGAGATAGAAATGTTGGAGCAAACAAAAAATAATGGGACATAATCAAATTCTGAAACAGTTCATCACAGTCATAACATGCTAGATCAGTCCAGTTTACCACAAGAAAAATATCTTATAAATGAATGGGAAGAATTTTCCGAAGAAATAAAGACTCCCAAAGAAAATCCCATTACTAATCAAGCAACAATTTTCCAAACACCAGAACACTCACAGAAGATAGTGGAGACTGTTAATCCACTACAAAGAGTTCCATCAATGCATGATAAAGAAATCATACCGGCCTACCCCAAAAATTAGATAGTTTTACAGATTGAAGACATCCCTTCATTAGATATTTTCTATAGTCCTAGTTACAAGGATGTAGTAAAAATAAATAAAAGAAGGATAATTTATGAAACAACTCCAAATCCTACAGATGAATCAGTTTATGTACTATGGAAAGATTCCTTAGATGACCCCACTAAACATCTAACCAAATTATCACAGTATGTAGGGGCATATGCTACCGCTACTGTTGATAAATCTACTAAGGTTAGAGTACTATTAAAACAAAAGGAAGCCAGAGAACAAGAATTAGAATAGTTGTTGAATGAAGATAAATCCAATTCCAGTGAACAAATAAAAGTCAGAATAGCCTAATTTCATAAAGATATTGAAAGCCTCAAATTACAGCATCAGATAGAGCTCAATGAAAAGAAAGCACAGCTGGAAATAGAAATGACTAAGTTACAAATTCAACCACAATTAGAACAATTTTTCAAATAAGCACTTCATTTAGACACCAATTTAAAGAGAGAACAAGAAGTATTTTGTCACCAAGCTTCCATGATTGATTCTTATTGTGATTTAATTAAAATAACGATCTATCAGATAGAAAATAAGAAACTGGAATGTGAAAGACTTGAAAAGAAAATCGAAGAGCACATTCAGTGGCAAGTTTCAGATTCAAGAAAGAAAGATAATCTACCTCAAGTAGATAAGATTCACAAAGAAATGTTATTCACAGAATAGGAAGCACAAATAAATCAAGCAGATAGCATCAAAGATATCCAAGATATTAAATGAGATTATTGAATCTATGTGTGAACAACTGTCTAAAGCAAAACTTCTTAAGAAAAACACGTCTGATGTGTTTTCAGAAAAAAGACAGGTAGAAATGAAGTGGAGACAGAGAGTAGATACTTAGGAGGAAAATATAAAAAAGGTAAATAAGTTTGATCAAGAAAATTACTAAAATTTTCTAATCAAATGTTACCATCAACATCAAACTCTTCAGTCTCTTACAGATTCAGCAAAAAGATTTCAATCAGTAATATCTAATGATATTTTCAAGGGACAGATTCAATCATAGATATCACAGCTAGCTCAACTCAAAGAAATTTTAGATATTTTCCAGCTTCGTGACCACATTCAGAAAGAAGGGCGGGATTCACAAAATCATCATTGTTAGTTTAAATTCCTAAATTGTTGCTTAAGTTAGCTTTTTGAGGAAGGTTTTTTGAAACCTCCTCTATACTTTTGTAATAATATATTTTTAGTTTGTAGTTTGTTTAGTATTTAAACTGTTACACCATTTTTTGGTCATCTAACCTATTATCATTAGATGGACCCAAGTACACCATGTAAGACCAATTTTACCCTAAGTAAAATTGCCTTCACTATGTTAAATAACTTAATAAACCACATTTATTAGGTTGTTTATGGTCCAAACAGGAAACCCAAAAAGGAAATATTAAACAAACCTATATTTGTTTGATTTTCCTCATGGAATAATTAATTAAACCATAATTTAATTATTATTCCCAGTCATGTTTAACCCAAAAACAAAGAAATTAATGAGATAAACCCATAGTTATCTTATTATTTTCTAGGAATAATTATTTAAATATTATTTAGATAATATTCCTTGTTAAATATGACCAAATCAACCACCATTAACCAAATAAATCATTATTTATTTGATTATATCCCAACCACTTCCTTAAAAAGATAAATAAATCATTTATTTATTTATTCTTCACTAATCAAGGGATTTGACCCAAGTCAAAACACCCTTTCCCTCCAACAAATAATAATAAAATATTCCATAAAGGTGGATCTAGATTTGGTTAACATTATTTTAATCATGCACCAAGATCTAGAATGACCCAATATTTTGTTATAAATAGGAGGGTTTTCCCCATCATTCCTCACCTTTTTTTGCCTACTAGATCACTCTGGATCTATACACTTGGTCCCATTTTCATCATTTGCTCCCATTGAGCTCTATTATTTGCATTGGGTTTTCTACACCAACAGGAGAGAGAAAGCTTAGATCTGAAGTGCTAAGGACTTCCAAGAACCCATCCCACTGAGGAGAATTGGATGCACCTTCTTGTTTTCCTCCCAGGTGCCCGATTAATATAAAAATTCTTTCAAAAATTGTTCTTGTCTTGTCTATTGGTATATGGAGAAAACCCTTATTTTTACTGTTTAATGTCTTTCCATACATAGATCTGGTGTTTTGCAGCTATTTTCTTGTCAAACTAACCACAGATCTGAAGATATTGGAAGTCATCTATGTTGTTAGGGCTATTGGTTATGCGTAGCTAAAGTGGTCCTTTTTCGTACACTTCGACAAAGGATTCATACTAACAAATGGCGACTCCACACGGGTTTTAAATTACGACCGTTGTTGTTTTTCATATTCCTGCATATCCAGCTACTTCAGACCGTAGGGCTTCTTTTCAACTGCTTATTTTTCCTCTTTTTATGTTGTTTTTCTCACATAAAACCCTAAAACATTAAAATTTCTAACTTCCGTGTGTTTCTGGCCCTATTGCGCAGGCAAGCGACACTAGCCGCAACTGAAACTGCAACTTTTCTGAAAATCTGCCGCCGAGACAACCGAAACGGGGGGTCACACTTTTTGGCCCATAAACTGCGACCTGGACCTCCAGGTCGCACTTTTCTGCCCCTTTTCTGCGACCTGCACTAAAAACAGGTCAGAAACTGAGACCTGCCAGTTTTTCAGTGATTTTTCTGCAATTTTTCTGGGTTCTGTTGTAGCTTCTGTTAGGGTCTTCCAGCCTCTGTCTCAGCCTGCCTTGCCCAAGTTCTGATCTGTTTTTACTCATCTAAGTGGGAACCTAGCCCCTTAGGGCTTTAGTACTCTCCATGTTTTGTGGAAGAGTTTTAGCTGTTTCAGCCGTCTATTTTTTCAGAGCTTCAGCCTCCTTTTTTCCAGATCTGTTACCTCCCTTTCAGATCCATTGAAATCAGCCTCTTTTCCTTTCAAATCACCTCTTGTTGTTTTGTCTGGACCTTTCTTTCGGACCTCCTCCCTATCCTTTCCGCTTTTTGCTGATTTCCTCCCCTTTTTCCAGCCACCTTGCCTCTGCCTCTTGGCTGTGATCTGCACCTCTTTTCAGCAGCTTTATCCTTTAGATCTCTATCCCTTTTGACCTTAGATCTATTGGCCTCTTTTCCATGTGTTTTGCCTAGATTTTTCCCTTTCTTTTCAGGTTAGTTTTGAGAGACCCACCTTCTTGGGTTGGATCGCTGCACAAGTAGCTGTTACTTTTCTATTATTTTAGCATTATATACTGTTCTCTGTAGGTTTATTTTCAGTTACGCAGCACACTTTTTTCTTGCTCTCAAAATAGAAAGGGTTTAAAAATTAAAATTAACGCACGTCACACACTGACCCTAAGCGAAGAAGCGCATGTTTAACACCGCCTGGCAAAGACTCTAAAATCAATTGTCACTGCACCTCTTCTACCCTTGACCTCACTTGATTCAGTCCCTTTCTGCCCCTGTCAGTTTCCTTCTTCCTGTCATCATTGCGCCCCCAAGGTGCCTTTCCCGGAGACTTCTTGGCCTTCACCCTTAGTTTCCGGTTGATCGACCTGCTCTGACCCGCCGTCGTCGAGCCAATCCTCCTCTGAGTCCGCACTCCGACTCCTCTCCTGATTCATCGGGTTCTCCTTCTCCTCCTGGTTCTCCCCCTGTCACCTTCACTATGTCTGGTCTGGGACCTAATGCTAGTAGTCCTCCAGGCCCTAATGCCGGACCTACTACCAGTGGAACCACCACAGGAACTACCTCGGCCACACCTTTACTGCCGTACATTGCAAGCCTCAGCCTCCCTGATTTCAATCAGTTGATCAATGACCCTATTCACCACGATGTTGGTTGGCCTGCTATGCCAACCAAGCTCCCCTCTGACATTCCTAAGTTCGAAGGCCTTACTGGAGAAGATCCAACCAATCATGTCTAATATTTCCACATGTGGTGTTCCTCCAATTCCATTACCGATGACTCCATCCGTCTTCGTTTGTTCCAACGCATGCTTATCGGCGAAGCTTCTAAATGGTATGTCAAACAAGCCACCGCTTCCCATACCACCTTTGCGACCATTTCCCAAGCCTTTCTATCTTACTTCCAGCTCCCTCTCCGATACGATACCAGTACGGAGCTCTTGACGTCCTTTAAGCAAACCTATTCGACCCGCCTTTCTACCCATGTTCAGGAATGGCGACGAAGATGCAGCTTATGTCGAGCTCCCCCCTTCGAAGATCGGATCTATATGGACTGGTTCCTTCGCTCCCTCTTAGCGCCCATTGGCAAAGATGTCGCCTCTCATTTCCCTCAAACCGAATAAGCCGCCCTCCAAATAGCCTTGAAATATGACCTGATCTACGCCCAGTCTGGTTATGTTTATACCGTCCTTCCTGACCTCCCCAGGCCCGGTGGCGCTAACGCCCCGGGGGCATCTCATTCCGCCAACGATATCGTTGGAACCCTTTCCCATTCGTATGCTCAAACTCCTATGGGCTACGGTCTCCCTCCCGGAGGGGCCAGCACCTCTAGCACTCTTCCCCCTCCCGGTAGCATGTATCCAGGATACGGCATGCCTCCTCCTTTTGCCCCACCTCCTACTTACCTCAATGCTACCCAACATAACCATTACCCTTATCCACAGCCTGGTATGCCAGCTCCTCTAGCATATGCACTCCCACCTCCCTTGCCATCTCAACCCCCGCAACAGCACCTACAGCCCCCTCCAGGGCAAGTATTTGCACAGCAGGGTGCGACTAACCCCCCTTCTTCTCAATGAAGGCGGAGAGGCAATCCAAATCAATCTGCCCCTGATACTCATGGACCCAATCCCCAAGGTGTTAACCCTAACACCGCTAACCAGCGACAGGGCACTCAGCCCAAGCCGGACAGGCCTCTTCGTACTAACAAGCCTTGTTCGTGTTGCGGTGTCTTCGGTCATTACACCCACGATTGTCCCCTCTTACCCCAGATGCGATAGATGTGGGAGTCTCAAGCCACATTACGCGGACAACATGTCTCCCCTCATGCTCCCCCTAATGTGGCCTCTACTCAACCAGCTGTGTTTACTGATTCTTTCCCTCAGCAAGGATTCATGGCTACCCAACCCCCTGACGGGCAGGCCTCCACTCCTCCTTCCATTTCTGGTTCGTCCGATTACCAGATCCTCATGATGCACTCTGATCCATCCTCAACCGTCGACCTTCACCTTCAAACTCGGTCTCGCCAGTACCCCAAGCCTCCTTCTCAGTCTGCTCCCGAGCCTCCCTCTTCAGTTTCTACAGAGCCTCTTTCGACATCCAGTGGCCCCTTACATATCCCTCAACCCAAAGTTGAGGTTCATACCAAGATTCCTAAGGGACCATTACGCCGAAATGTTGTTTCCAGTCAAGCTGCTCATTCGTATAGCATAGTAGATGCTTTGGCACAATCTCTTGCTGCCATTTCCACACTGGCACTCCTCTAGTCGTGCCCTTCACAAAGAAAGCTCTCTGTCTGTAGTGGGCCTTCAGCAGATCCTGACCCATTGACCAAATGATTGTTTTCGACGCCTCTCAATGGACATCCTCCCCTTCCTCCCTTTCGCCGCCTTCAAGTCTCGGTTAAAAATACGGAACGCCATCGTTTCCCGATTATAGTGTGGGGGCACCACTCGCGTGATGTCCGCTTCGGTTTGGAAGCAACTCGGATCCCCGGGCGGCAGCAACTTCCACGATCACCCTTCGAGCGTGGGACGGTCATGCCTCCCAGCCCATTGGCTTGTTTTGTAATTGTCCTATCACCCTCACCGATAAGACTGTTTGCGTTGACGTCAAAGTCATAGACGCCCCACTAGACTACAACATTCTATTGGGGCGAAGCTACACCTATGCTATGTCTGTTGTCCCATCTGCGGTCTTTCGCAAGATGTATTTCCCCCATAATGGAAGATAGTCACCATTGACCAGTTGACATATCATGAGCCCCCCTCTCAGGCCTCACCTGAAACCACCATCTCTTCTGTAGCCAACAAGCAAACCGTCGATTCCTTGACCAGTGTCTCCCCCGAAGTTTACAAGGATTCCTCCATCCTTGGAACTTTTCCTTGTCTCCCCCCTCCTCCTATCACTGATCCCAGCTCATCGAATGTTTGCATGATGCAATCGTCACAGGCTGCCCTTAAGCGGCCTGCTTCGGCTAGTCAGCAGCCTCCCCCTCACCCTCTGCAACCCGCTCCTAGCCATTCATCTCCGCTAGCCGGACCTCCTCCTTCTAGCCCTCCCCCTACAAATGGAATCCCTGAACCCCTTTATCCCCCTGGATCGGTTTCCCCTGGCCTTAACCATCTCGGAGCCGTCCCTCCTGGTCATTACCCTGCTGGGCAGATCCCTTTCCTGGCTCCCCCTCCCGGAGTATTTTCTGTCCCTATCATGGCCACCCTCTCTCTCCCTAACCTGACCTTGGGCATTCCGTTCTGGTACCTTGACCCTCCAGCTGCCTCCCCTCCTGGTCATCCCAAACCCTACATGGCTTTGACACCGGTCCAACCGGTCCCCCTCGCTTCCTTCGTTGCCACTATGCCTCCGGCACCTCCACAGGACCTTCCTCCTGTCATGACGGCTCCCGGGAAGTAAGGCAAAGCTCGTAAGGGGGCAATTCATCAAGACCAGACGGCCCCGACCAACCCTACCCCTCCTCGACCGCCAAAGCCTGCCATCCAATGCGCTTTGTGCAATATCGTCGGTCACGCCACCCACATGTGTCCTGAATTGCCCCACCTCAAGATCCTGGTCGACGAGACGTTCCCCGATTCGGACATCCCCGAAGTCTACGTCACTATCCCAGACTCTCTCCCGAAACTCAAAACCTTGCGCACAAACCACCCTTGTGCCTTGTGCGATTTCCATGGCCATTACACCCACCTTTGTCCCCGCCTTGACGAGTATCGTTCCTCCCTGGACATGGACCGCCGATTCAAGGCTACCTCCATCGGACCAGAGGACCTTTCTCCTCCCATTCACATTCCTCCTCCCGCTATTGAACCAAAAGACCCTTCTTCCACCATTTTGTACCTATCATCATCCTTGCGGGATAGTCCCTCTAACCTCCAACCTGCACACACTCTCGATTCCCCCTTAGTCGACCTTCAATCTATTAGCCTTGCTCATCTGAGCCCCTCTCCTCACGACGATCCGTCCCACATCACTACATCATCGGGTGACCCTCCTTCTTCCAGTCTTCCCATCTTCCAGTCCGATGACAAAATTATGGAAGCCATGACCAATCCCGACTTTCCCTGGGATGATATGCACCATCGTGCATATTTCCTCCCACAGCAGTCCCATGGCAAATATGCTGTGGAAACCAAAGACTTCATTCCCCATGCAGTCGACTGGTTCAAAAACCCCATCCCTGCACCTGATGCTTTCGAAGAAGGAAACATGGCCAATGTCTCTCCTACCATAAAAATTGACATTTCAGTCACACCGGGAATCGAAGAATATATCACCTTGGGCACCCAATGCACCCCGGAAGAAATTGAAGCTTACACTAAGCTTTTCAAATAATTCCGCGATATCTTCGCCTGGTCCTATTCTGAAATGCCCGGGCTAGATCCTGCCATTCTAGAACATCATATCGACACATGGCCTGATGCCAAACCAATCCGTCAAAAGTTGAGACCCATTCATCCTTCCAGACGTGACGCTATCAAAGCCGAAATCGATAAGCTCAAGCAGGCTGGTTTCATTTACCCCATTGAATACACCACTTGGTGTCTAACCCAGTCCCCGTTCTCAAGAAACAAGGCACCATCCGTGTCTGCATAGACTTTCGCGACTTGAACAAAGCTTGTCCCAAAGACAACTTCCCCATACCGTTCATCGACCAAATCATTGACGAGTGTGCGGGGAATGAGGTCCTATCCTTTATGGATGGTTTCTCCGGATACAACCAAATTGCTATCTGTTCTGTTGATCAACTAAAAACCGCGTTCATTAGTCCGTGGGGAACTTTTTCTTACCGGGTCATGCCTTTCGGCCTTAAAAACGCCGGCGCCACTTTTCAACGGGCCATGTCTTACTGCTTCCACGACTTATCTCATATTATCCTTACTTATTTAGATAACCTCAATGCGCGTTCTAAGCATCGGGCGTAGCACCTCCACGATCTGCGTACCATTTTTCTCCGATGTCGCAAGTATAATATCCGCCTTAACCCGTTGAAACACATTTTTTGCGTTCCCGCCGGCCATCTCTTAGGCTTCATCATGTCTAAGGATGGTATCACTCTCGACCCTTTGAAATTTCAAGCCATTCTTGAACTCCCCATTCTGCATACCCTCCGCCAGCTCCAAAGCCTCCAAGGCAAAGCTAATTTTCTTCGTCGGTTCATCCTTGACTATGCCACCACCGCACATGGGTTCCTTAGACTCCTCCGATCTCATATCCCATTTGTTTGGGATACCTATGCTCATGAGTCTTTCTATGCCCTCAAGCAGGCTCTCACATCCGCTCCCTTGATTTGCCCTCCCGACTTTGATTGGGACTTCATCCTGTATATCTCGGCTTCCACCTATTCGGTCGCTGGAGTCCTTATCCAAGAGGATGACCATGGCATCGAGCATGTGATTTACTATGTCAGTAAGAACCTTGTAGGACCCCCTGTCTCCTACTCATATGAAGAAAAATTAGCTCTGGCTGTCGTGTTCTTAGTCCAAAAACTTCGTCATTATATCCTCATGCGCTCCACCAAGGTTGTGACTAATTCCAACCCTATGGCTTTCCTATTGAGTCGTCGTATCCTCACTAGGAAATACGCCCGTTGGGTCGTTATTCTTCAGGAATTCGACCTTGAATTTGTCACCCCAAAGAGTAAGAAAGGCTTAGCCCTCGCTGAGCTCATTTCTGAATTACCTACCGGATCGCAAGACCCTCTCGTTAATGACGATTTTCCTGATGAACACCTATTTGCCATTACTTCCGATGACTCGTGGTATGGCGATATTCTTACTTATTTGCAAACCCAAAAGTTCGCCCTCCACCTTGATCGCGAGGCCATGCCAACGTTCAATAACACGGCAGCTACCGCGGCCCTCTTTTTCTTTAACCATGTTATAGCTCGATTCGGGGTTCCCAAGCAACTGGTCTCTGATCATGGCAGACATTTTGAAGATGAGATATGGCGTGAGCTATCCTCACTGTTGGGTTTTGAGCACCAATATTCCTCCTCCTATTACCCCCAAGGTAATGGCTAAGTTGAAGCAGTCAACAAAACCCTTAATACTATGCTTCAACGCATGGTTAATAAGCATAAAACCAACTGGCATCTCATGCTCTTCCCTACTTTATGGGCCTATCGAACTTCTGTCAAAACCGCCACCGGGTTTACTCCATTCCACCTAGTTTTTGGAGAGAAGGCAGTCTTACCCATCGAGTGTGAAATTCCTTCCCTACATCTAGCCGTTGAAATTCTCCCTGACACCCAACCTCTAGAACAATGACTTATCATGCTTGAGCGTGCTTCCGAAGACCGCCGTGTTGGCTTGCAAACCATGGAAGTGGCCAAAAAACGCACCAAAGCTCAGTATGACCGAAAAGTCCAGCCTCGCACTTTTCCTGAAGGCGACCTTGCTCTAGTATATGACCAGGCCCATGATGTCCTTGGTCATGGGAATTTTGACTCATTATAGCTAGGCCCTTACATCATCAGTAAGGATCTCGGTAAAGGGGCATACCTTTTATAGGATTTCGAAGGCCATCCCCTCCCTAATCCTCGCAATGCACTCTATCTTAAGAAATATTACCCTTAGCATTTCCCTTCTAAAATGCATGTTTTATTTTCTTTTAGATAGCCAGCATCTGTTTTTTCCATTTTTGCTACTTCACTAGGACCCATTTCGTCCAAGCGAGGCCAACTCACCTCCACTTAAAATCGAATTTCTTCACTTACGACACTTGTAATCGGGGCACCATCTCGTCCCCTTACTTGTCCATGTTCGTGTCGATTTTCATCATGAGTCCCCACCTTGTACTCATGTTTCCATGGTCCCTCATTGGTGCCTTTACTGTGTGGCAGTACCATCGAGTCGCCCTTGTTTAGAGCATCCAAGTTGAGTCATCATTGCATCCATGGAGTCTATACCGAGTCCCTTTGTACCCCACTATATCCCTCCATCCTTCATTGCCTGGTCTCTCTCTTGTGTTGCACATTATGACCTTCATTCCCATTGTCCCCTATCCCTTATGATCTTGTGTCAGTCGCTGCCATGTCATTCTTGCCCTTTATGCTCTAACAAGGGAAGTCGTCCATTCGCTACTCAGTCCTTTCCATTTCACTATCATCATTAGTGTCAGTCTGTCCGTCGCTCCACTATGTTCTCTCGTGCCTTAGTTGAGGATCTCTCATTGCCTCACCTATGGCAGACCTCCTTCTGTCAACATCAGCTCATTTATTCCAGAAGCCAGGTCTAGAGGGCAGTGTACCTTGGTTCGAGCTTCCACTCTTGTTCAGTGCCTCAGATCAGGAAAGGGGATCTCTCATTTCCCTTTGACTTGATTGTTTCTCCAGCTCCTTTCAGAATGATAGAGATTCGTATACTTGAAGGTCTAGTGATCCAACAACAGCTCTTGATGATTCCTAGGTGTGTGTGAGATGTCTCAACCCTCATGAGGGGGTGGCCCTGCAGGTAGCCCCCCACATGCCCAGATGACCTCTTCTTTGCAGCCTTCGATGCAGCTCCAGATTTTGATGATGTTGGCCTTAGCCACTTACATCGCCTCTTTGATTTGCATGTATCAGTCATATTTTGTGAGCCCTTCCCCATTTACAGGGGGAATTTGGGTTGTAGTTATCTCATGTACTCAGATATTATTGTACCAGTCCTGACTGTTATCCCAGGCACAGCATGTATGTGAGATTCCTCATTGTATTTTTATCTGGATCATGATTATGCCAGCTGTACTCTATGGTTCGGTCCCTTGTTTACTGGACACACTATTCTTTTGTACTTTGTCTCGGCGGGCATAGGTATGTCTCCCCACCTCCGCCTTCAAAGATCATACCCTCCTTAAAAAGAGACTAAATTGCACCGCGAGTCTCGTCTTCAAAGCCCATCTCAGCAAACTACTTACCTCACCTTTTCTCCTCGACTTCTTTTTTTGTTCATATATGGATTGAGTTCTTACAATTTATTTCTTGGTTTTTGAAAATACTTGCTCCTCGACACTTACTGGGGCAATCTGTTACACCATTTTTTGGTCATCTAACCTATTATCATTAGATGGACCCAAGTACACCATGTAAGACCAATTTTACCCTAAGTAAAATTGCCTTCACTATGTTAAATAACTTATTAAACCACATTTATTAGGTTGTTTATGGTCTAAACAGGAAACCCCAAAAGGAAATATTAAACAAACCTATATTTGTTTGATTTTCCTCATGGAATAATTAATTAAACCATAATTTAATTATTATTCCCAGTCATGTTTAACCCAAAAACAAAGAAATTAATGAGATAAACCCTTATTTATCTTATTATTTTCTAGGAATAATTATTTAAATCTTATTTAGATAATATTCCTTGTTAAATATGACCAAATCACCCACAAATAATTAAATAAATCAATATTTATTTGATTATCCTTCAACCACTTCCTTAAAAAGATAAATAAATCATTTATTTATTTATTATTAACAAATAAAGGGATTTGACCCAAGTCAAATACTTTTTCCCTCCAACAAATATAACAAAATATTCCATAAAAGGTGGATCTAGATTTGGTTAACATTATTTTAATCATGCACCAAGATCTAGAATGACCCAATATTTTGTTATAAATAGGAGGGTTTTTCCTACCATTCTTCACCTTTTGTTGCCTATTAGATCACTCTCGATCTATACACTTGGTCACCATTTTCTGCCATTTGCTGTGTGAGCTCCCTTTGAGTTCCATTCTTTGTGTGGGTTTTCTACACCAACAAGAGAGAGAGATTTTAGATCTGAAGTGCCGAGGACTTCCAAGAACCCATCCCACTGAGGAGAATTGGATACGCCTTCTTGTTTTCCTCCCAGGTGCCCGATTAATACAAAAATTCTTTCAAAAATTGTTCTTGTCTTGTCTATTGGTATATGGAGCAAACCTTTATTTCATCAAGCATCGTCTTTCCACACATAGATCCTATGTTTTTCACTATTTTCTTGTCGAAATCTCACACAAACATTCTGAAAGATACTGTACTATCTCCCTTGTTAAAGCCGTTAGTTATGCGTAGCTAAAGTGGTCCTTTTTCGTACACTTTGACAAAGGATTCATACTAACATAAACCCTTCTCATGCATTTAGAGAAGGGTCCAGAAATTTGTCAAAAACATTTGCAAAGAATGCACTATTGTAAGTTTGTGAATGCTTTGATGAATTAATGGAACACATTCTCTTATCTTTTAACAATTAAAGTTGTTTAACTGATGTTGCACTATTGTACTCTTTAAATTTCTCGAAAGTGAGAAGGAACAGATTCATTGTTGTCAGTTTACATGAGTAGGACTTCGTAAATATGGTACTTTTATTCACTTGTGTTAAGTATTATTCCATAAATTGATAGTTATCTTTTTATTGCATTATGTATTTGAAACTCCATCATATATAAATATTACATGCACTTCTGTTCTAATATTTAGATATGGTTTCTTATTGAATATGTAATCACACTAATAAATGCGATATATTATTCACAATTCTTCTATGCAAACTACTTTGTTAGAAGAATCATTTTACATAATTTTCATCTCTTTCAACTATTAAATTATCTATATTACTGATATATGAAAGATATCATTTTAGATCGCATAAAGGAAAAAAACACCCCGGGTATATATTAGATTAAATAGTTTAAATAGATGCACATAGATTAAAATCATTATCCATTTGCATGCTATATTCACAACACCCTGATAAAAATCCTTATTAGGAAACTGGTCCCATTTTCCCTAGTCAAAGCCACTACACCAAATGGAAAAGGAGTTTCTTTAAGGTTCAGACCAGGTGGTTTTCCCCCATGTTTTGGCCACGGAATACCGAGGCCTCAACAACTCACTAGGTTGTTTGTCCTCAATCTACACAATAAAAAAGTAAATCTTGCAGGGGTAGACTTTAAGCTATCATCAGATACCATTTCCCATGCTACTGGAATTCCTGATGTTGGTGAGAAATGGTTCAAAAGGGAAAGGTTGGACATGAGCTGCTATGAGCCATTCCTCAAGCCTAGCTACAAAGAAGGCTGCAAGACTATTTTCCATTTCTCACACTTACTAGAGAGGTATGCGCCCTTAATGAAGGTAATCATGAAATATTTTACATGTGAGGGGAGATACTCTAGGCTCTACTCCTACCATATCAGATTACTCATGCATTTTACGAGGGTTAAAATGATTCATTTTCCTTGCTAATTGTATAGGAGTATCGACAAGATGTCTTTTGTTGTCTAAAGGAGGCGTTATTCCCAGAAACTGCATAGTTTGTTCCACCACTCCTTGATCAATATGGTGGTGCTACATCATCTGAAGCAAAAACGCATACCTTGGGAGGTGTTCATAGCTCATGAAGTATTCACAAGCCCTCAGCCCCATCATCAACCAAATTTACCCTCATCATCTCATCCTCCTCCCTCCACTCCTCCATCACCTCCTACTAACCATGACCCTTCATCTACCCAGGTATACTCTCCTCAAAAAAACCTCCCTTCCCCATCTTCTCCTAATGCATCAGATCAAGAAGGAAGTGGCAGTGAATATTCAAGCAAAAATGAGGGTGATGATGACAATGGGTCAAGCCAAAATGAGGATGAGGGTAATGATGAGCAAAGCCCACAAGAGGCAGAGAACATGGAAATAGAAGGGGATGATGAAAGTGCAGAAAATGAAGAAGTTGACAGTGGAAATGAATTAAACATTGATGAATAATAGGTCGACAATGAAGCAAAGGACATGAAAATGGATGATAATAATGATGAAACCAGTGATGAAGAAAGCATCAATCACATTGGAAATGATTAATATGAGGAGGAACAAGACAACATGGAAACCAATGAGACCAACATTAGTGAGCAAGTTGGAAGTCATGATAGTCATGATAACACTCATGACATTCATGAAAATGGTGAAGAGAGTGAAAAGGGTGATAATGAAAAAGAAGATCACAATAGTGAAGAGGCAAGCAGCTTCAATGATGAACAAAATGAAAGTGCAGATATCAGTGAAGAGACTAAAAGTGAGGCTGATATTGAAGGCAAAGAGGTAAGCAGTAGTCAGGGTGATGAAGAAGAATACATGGAAACAAATGATGCCACCTATGATGAAAACACCCAGGTAATCACAATTAAACCTCTAAAATTGACATATCACAGGGGGGAAAGGCATGTGTTTTCTGCCTCAAAAAGGCAAGGGACCATGCCTTCCACTTCTACCAAGAATCTAGATAAATGCAAAAAAAAAAAAGGTGAAGAGAGGTAAGAGAGGTAAGAGGGAGCTTAAACAAGGATTTGGCATCATTGACCTAGAAAGTGAAAATGAATACAAGGAGAGGGCCACTAGCATACTGCTCCAAAGAAAGGATGCAGAAATTAAGGATCTAGAAAGATGCCTTGGTATGGCCATGTATAAAATTTAATATTACAAGAATGAAAAGCAGCAGCTAAATAAGGTGTAGAGGGACTTTGGCCTCCAAAAGAAAATGACCAAGCACTATGCATTGCAAAATCAAATTGTGAAGGCTAAACTCAAAGAGGCCCATGCCAAGATACATGCAATCAAACAGGAAAAAGACCAAGAAAACCTTGGAATATTGGCTGAAGATTTTCTACAGGTTTATCAAACCACATGAGGAAGACATCCACCAATTTTGAGAATTTTTTGACAAATTTTAGTTTTTTGTGAATTTGGAGGCCTCTAAGCACAACACCCCTGGAACTACACTTTCATATCATGCACCCTCAGGAGGAAAAATTTTCATTTTTGGAATCCTTACATATATTATAGTATGATCACTAAATTTCAGAGCATTTGGAGTATTTTTGACCCCTCAAAAGGCCAAAAAAACACCTCATTTTTCACCTTTCTGCCTCATTTTCAGGCTTGGCACTGTTCCTAGAGGCATTTTCGAAACTTTTCCTTTTGGATAGGTAAGTGAAGCTCAATCAGAAAACCAAGGGAATTTTTGGAAATTAGACTCAGGAATATTTCCAACGGGCCATCACAAAGAAAATTCTGACATCGGGAAGGTCACCAAAACTTGGCTGCAAGTAGACACATTTTCTGCCTATGAAGGTGCTACGCGTTCAGACCTCACTGTGCATTTTTGGCCAGAAGTCAACAAAAGACACTCATTGAATTAAAAATGATATTTTAATGTTTTTTGAGTCAAATCACTCCAAATTTAGGTGCTAGCAGTTATTTTGGCATTTATTTCATGAGATATTTTGTGCCTTGGGCCTTGCATGGTCTCTTGGGCATTAATGACATTTATGGATGATTTTGACATTTTCAACCCTAGTTAGGGTTTTTGGCCCTCTTTTTTTAGATAAATAGAGCATGAGGGCCTTATTGTAAAAGGTTGGCATTTGATTACTCTTGAGAGTAATATATGGTTTTTTTGGAGATTGAAGAGGAAATTAGTGTTGTGGAGCTTATGAATGGCTTGTTTTGCTTATTGATGGAGAAGGCTTGCTTGCAGGATCCCTGAACTTGGTTAATGGTGATGTGATTCTATTTATTTATTGTTTTCTTATGTATCATTGCATTTCATCCTTTTATATTGTAGTAGGACAAAGGTTTTAGACTAAGAAATATCCTTCAAAGGCACCTTAGCTCTGTTAGTTCTTCACTGCCTCTATGTTTTCCTCTCCTAGGTCATTTTAGAGAATCCTTAGTTACTCTCTAGACCCACCCAAGATTTTTTATCTTATGAATGGCTTAGTACAGTATATATTATAGATTTTTTATAGCTAGCCCTGCTTGTATGATGTCTCTAAAACACTATTCTTGAGATCTTTCTTTAAAGTACCACTAATTAGGTTTTCCAAACAGGCTATGTTTCAATCATACCCTTTGTCCATTCTTGAAGAGTTGTTTTTAAGATCTTAATGGCTATGATCAATGATGTTTAGGAGTTCCCTCTTATTTGATTAAAGTTATATGTTTATCTTAAATGTTTTCTAACCTTGAAGGTGAAATCACTAGAAGTTAAATGTGTTTCTCACCTTCTACAGTTCAATGAATTGTTTGTCTTAAATGCTTATTTTCTTGAGTTGAATCAAAGAGTTATTGGTTTTCCCTATATATTGGTTACTTCTTTATGTTGGAGAGTGTTGAAGGCTCTTCTTGTTAAAGTATTTGACAAATTATTCTTAATTGGCCTTTGCCCCACTTTGTTCACAAACTTGATGTTCATCTCATATCACACAAACCTTGAAAATCCACTAACCATGCTAGATTTTCCCTGTTATGCACCCTGATTCATTGTTGAACTTTCCATGACTCTTTATAGACTCCATAGCCCCATGACTTGAATATTTCCTCACTCCATCTATTCTACTTGATCATATACCCAACCAAAACAAACAAAAAAACCCTACACTTAGCAACTAGCCTAAAATCAAATCATAAAATCAAACAAGTTCACATCCTTTACACAAATAGAGAGAGCCCTCTCTGAGTCTAGGAAGGCTAGGTCCTAGGACTCCAAAGTTTGTTTAGATGTTACCCTGCGCATTTCGTCTTACCAATCTATAAAATCACGGGACACTAACACCAACTAGAACAGAATCCATTCTAAACATTAGTCCTCCTAGGAACATTAAAGAATTAAAAGCTTTCTTATGTAAAATCAACTTTCTCAGAAGATTCATCTCAAATCTAGCAGAAATAATTAGAGAAATTAACAATATGTTGAAAAAATATTGATTAATTAAATGGAATGTGGAGGCCAAGCAACCATTTGAATCAATTAAACAAGCCTTGAAAAAAACACCAGTTCTTATAAGTCCTGACTTTAAAAATATTTCATTATTTTCTCCTTTGCTTCAGAACAAACTATTGCTGCAGTTTTACTGCAGAAAAATGATCAAGGCTATGAGTAGCCCATTTATTTCTTCATTAAGTCACTCAGAGATGCCACTTTAAAGTATAATGTAATGGAAAAATAGGAACTAGCTTTAGTGAAGGCCTCAAAGACTTTACAGTGTACATTCTTTATTCACATATCATTGCTTATGTTCCAAATGTAGTTGTAAAGGAAATTCTAACACAGAATGGGACTAATGGTAAAAGAGGCAAGTGGATTGCCACCATTTTGAAATATGACATAGAGATCAAACCCACCAAACTCATAAAAGGTCAAGGTTTATCCAAACTTATGGCTGAATCAAATTGTCATGCTTTAGATATTAATTTTATTGCCTAAATAGATGTTCAAGAGGAGATGGTGATTTCAGATATCAACAAATCCTTTTCAGAATCACCATGGTATGTAGATATTATATTTTTATTACTAAAATTGCAATCTCCTCCTAGATTATCAAGAACTAAAGCTATATTTTTAAAGTTAAAGGAAATAAGATTTTGTATCATAGACAATGTATTGTTATGGAAATATTATGGTGGAATTTTATTGAATTGTTTACTTAAAAAAGAAGATGATAAATTTTTGGATGAGTTTCATGCAGGTGACTGTGGAGGACATATTTATTGGAAGAATACTGTAGATAAAATATTGATAACTGGTTTTTACTGGCCTACCTTGTTTACGAATGTAAAAAAGTATGTGACCTCCTATCACAAGTGTCAAATATTTGAAGGAAAGAAAAAGCTTCTAACCTTGCCCTTAAAACCCATCTCAACAGAAATGCCTTTTCAGCAATGGGGTCTTGACTTCATTGGTGAAATTCACCCTCCATCCTCAGCCCAACATAAGTGGATTCTGACACCCACAGACTATTTCACTAAGTGGATAGAAGCCATACCTTCCAGGCAAGCCACAAACATTGTCATTATCTCATTTCTAGAAAACAAAATACTCTCAAGATTTGGATGCCCCCAAAATATCATCACTGATAATGCAGCAGAATTCAAGTCCAAAAAGAAGAGTGCATTCTGTCATAAATACCACATTACCCTTGGCCATTATACTGCATATTACCCTCAAGGTAATGGCCTTGTTGAGTCCTCCAATAAGAGCCTTGTGAGCATCATCAAGAAACTACTAGAAGATAATAAGAAAACTTGGAACAAGAGGTTAGTGGATGCCTTATGGGCAGATAGACTCAGTACCACAAAGAAATCTATTGGTACATCCCCTTACCAACTTGTATATGGGATGGATGTTGTTTTTCCATCTTCTTTAGGGGTACTAGTAATGAAGATAATCCAAGAACTGCAAGTTGAAACCAATGATATTCAAAGAAGGATTAACCAAACCATACACTTGTAGCAAACTAGAGAAGAGGTCTATCTTAAGTCTTAAGTTGTCCAAGAAAAGATTAAAAATATATTTGACAAAAAGACTAAAGAATATGATTTCTATATAGGTGACAAAGTTATAAAGTGGGATTCAAGGAGAGAAGAGAAAGGTAAACATGGGAAATTTGATTTCTTATGGAAAGGACCTTATGTTATTTATGGTTACAGATGTAACAATGCTTTCTTTTTGAAGCAGTGTGATGGATCAGATCTGCTATGTGGACCTGTCAATGGCAGAATGTTGAAGCATTACTATTCCTCAGAATAACAAATATTTCACATTGTTTACTTTACACATTCTTCATAACATTGCAGATTTTAGATTGGATTGGATTTTTTTCTAACGAAGTTGAAGCTCGAAGAGAAGGCCATAAGATTTGAAGGATAAAATATCATAAGCAATAATAATTGCAGAGCTCAAAAAACATTTCCAAGTCCAGCACAGTGAAAATTCAAAGGCTACTAGTCTCAAAGTTCTTGACATTTCACCAGTAAATTATGTCATCCCCATGTGGAGCCACTGTTAGGGTCCTATGATAATAGGATTCATAATTTTTTAATTGACTTTGATTAGTCTTGTAATATGTACATAATTTTCTTTCTGCAAATTGTTTTCCCATATCAAAAAAAAAAAAAAAAAAAAAGGTAAACAGGGTAAAATTCCTAAAAGAACAATAAAAGGAGTCAAAATAAAAAATATAAAAACAAATAGAAAATGGACCCCAAACAAAGAAGAGATAAAAATAAAACATGAAAGTGATCCAAATCCAAATGCAATTACTATTTACTTTTTCTACAAGATTAAATGATTATGTGTAGCTTGTTCAAAATGCCATAATCCATGATGAGTTAAATAACTTAATCTTAACTTCTCATGTTTTAAATTACATGTTGATAGATAGAGAATAAAGGTCTAGCTAAACAATTTAAACTTGGCAGATCAGTAGTTAGGTAGAGAATAAATGAGGAGCTCAACAACTTAATATGAGCCCTTGGAAGAAATAAGGATAGAATTAGTTAGTCTGTTGTTTTAAAAGAAAAATGAACAAGGTTTTGCAAGCTCAAATGCACCCAGGTAAATAAAGAAAAAATATTAGGGTAGCAAATGGGTAGGCATAGGCATTTTTTACAATCGTGGATAAGCAGAAATTGGTCAATTCAGTCACTAATTTCCTTCAAAATATCATCTCCCTTGTAAAAATACTTTATCCCCACCATTTTAATTTTTTCCCATGCATTTTTCCTTTTTCCATCATCATTCAGTTTCACTTGCAAAAATCCCCTTTTCTTAGGTGTAAAATTCATTTTACTTAATGAAAATAAATCCCTTTAACTAATTTCCCTTTTACCCAAAAAATACTATATCATAAGTGTAAAGACATTATGAAGGGACCCAAAGACATTATGAAGGGACCCACAACAATGAAATTAGTTCCTATATCATGTTTTAAACTAATATTAGTATATTTTCCTCATCACACTTGATTATTCACTACAAGAAAAAAGGACATTGGCGAGGAGTGAAAATGGTCACCATAAGCTCATTGGTGAGGGTAAAAAGAGTCCTCATCACCAAAAATTGAACATCACCAAAGGTGGCATCGCTGAAAGTATAGGTTTTGTGGTGACATTCAAGGTTTGTCACCAATAATGATTTATAGTGACGAATAGTGACCGTCACCATTTCATATGAGCAATGGTGATGGACAATAGCCTCTGTCACTAAAAACCTTAACGTCACCAAAGGTGTCATCAATGAAAGTATGTGTTGTGGAGACATTCAAGGTTCATCACAAATATTGATTATAATGACGGATAGTGACCATCACCATTTCATATGAACAACAATGATTTTTTGTGAGGGACCTTATATGGCCGTCACTATTGGTGCATATATATATGGCGACATTCATTGACCGTCACCATAAACTCATTGGTGACATCAAGGTCCATCACGAATAATCGTTATAATGACAAATAATGACCCTCACCATTTCATATCAACAAAAACGATTTATGGTGATGGAACCTTCATGGTCGTCACTATTGATGTGTATATATGGTGGCGTTCGTTGACTTTCACCATTTCATATTCTGGTGAGGGTCGAATAATGTCACCATAAGCTCATTGGTGATGGTCATAAGAGCCTCCGTCGCCAAAAACTAATCGTCGCCATTCCATATGAATATCAGGGCATGATGGAATCAAACCACCAACCTCCTTCTTGTAAAGAAGGTGCTCTTCCATTGAGATAGCACTCTTTAAAGAATTATACTTTTAAAAATTATATCTTGGAACTTTATAGATTGTAAATTCTACAACTTTCAATAAATTAAAGTCTTGACAATATTTTACTAAACAAGAAAAACATCATCAAAGTTGCATGTCCCTACCTAATGGGTATGGAAGTTATGAAAAGTGGGTTGAGGGAAAAATAGTTATGTATAAGAGACACTACAACAAACCAACTCCTCAATGTTTCTTTAATGACTGCCCAAGAACCTCCTCATTGTTCCTCCAAATATTTCCCAAGAGACTCCTTAATGTTGCTCCAAAAACCAACTCCACCTTCACAAATTCCTCACAAATGCTCACATTAATGCAATGAGGTATTTTTGAGGAAATGAGAGGGGTTAGGTAGCTTTTATAGGTTTGGGATAGGTTAGAGGGCATACCAAAACCCTAAAATCCAACTTAAATTTAATTTGAAGTCTGAAATTCGTCATTTTGGTGGGTCGCAGTCGGGTTTGACTGGCTCGGCCGAGCCAAGACGAACTCTATCAAGCTGGCTGGTTTGTTACTGAACCAGCCGAGTTAGTGACCGAATCGATCAGTTCAGTAACAAACCAGCTTTTGGCCCAGTTTTTGTACCAAATTGACCTAGCGGGGGGGGGGGTTGGCTCAGGAAACTCGACCGAATTTTAAAACATTGGTTGAAACATCTTGGAAGATTTATTATTTTCTAATAATCAATGGCTAACTGTTCTAAGAAGGAACGTGCTTTAAATTTTTATTTGAAGCTAGCATTTATTATCTTGCATCTTGTATTTATTGAGTAATTGTATCATTAACATCTCTTGTTTATTACTATCACTTGTTAAATTGGAACTTGTCTTGTGGTTGAGATTACCTTTTATAAGCATTGTAAAGTACTTGATATCTTAAAGAAAATACTAACCAAGTAAATTTGAGTAATCTCACCTAAATACACATGCATTCACCTTGCATAGCATTCTAAGCTAGTCTTGCATATAATAACTTACTACCAAGCATAAGCTTGGTTGATAGAAACAATAGGACCTCCTTTCTAAATTTAGCTTGAGGGACTTATCACCTCTTTAGTGGTTAACACGATGACCTTGCAGTTGTCAGAGCCACAATCTTTGTAGTGCCAGAGGCATCGGGTGGTTAGTGTTGAATTGTGTAGATTGGGAGGTACTTCAAGCCCAAGGGTTTGGGGTTTGGCTGACAAAGTTCCACAAGGGCAGCTTGTGGGCTTGGAACCCAAGTGTCGGATTTTGGCACCCAATGAGTTTTGGGACACAACCAAGAATAATACATGGCATATGATGGATGAGGGTTATAGTGCTTGGTGATATGATTCGAACCCATTGAAAATCGTCTGATTCCGATTTGTCGTTTGGGAGATATGAATTTTTGAAGATGACATAATTATTAATTCGTCAAGTAGGCTGACTTGAAGGAATCTGGAGATGTCTCTTCATCATGATTTCATGGAGGATAACTTGTCTATAAAAGGAGGATGAGTTAGTATTGTTTGAGCATCCAAATTGGGCAAGTACATCTCTGAATTTGTTTGGTTTTAGCCGCAGTTGGAGGAGGCCTTGTAAGGAGTGGATTAGGACAGCGTTGAGGAGGCTTATTTGCATAGAGGAGAGGTAGAGATTTTGTAGGTATAGCGTGCCTCTTCTAGGTTTTTTTTAGGCCTCACTTAAGGTTTGTCCCAAGCTCGGACTTGCTGGAACAGAGGCCGCAGGAAGAGGAGTTGTTTGTGGACTGTTTTGAGGGTTGCACGTGGAGAAGGAAGGTGGATTAGGTATGATTTAAGGGAGCCACAGTGGATTGTGGTAGGCCACAAGCCTAGCTACTCCAAACAAGTTAGCATGGAGTCTTTAAAAACTGCCACATGCCCACAACAACAACCCATACATAGGGCACTTTGTCTTGCCTAGGTCATAACTAGAAGGAGGTTGTCCAGGGGCTAGTTAGCGGTTGTTGCAGCGTACAAAGTGCCCTAACTAGGACATCAGTACTACAATATTGTAATAGCAGTGTTTATGGAGGTGTATTGTAGTGTACCTATGGGGGATACTATAGGGTACAGAGGAAGGTACCCAAGGGAATAATATGATGTATTAATATAAGAATGATAAATAAATGATCCATAGTTAATAAATAAAGTGGTTAACCCACATTATGTAAGGGGCCGCATGTAGAGAGGGAATAAAGTGATAAGCCCGTTGTATTGGATCTATGGTATTGAGAGACCCATGGTAACTACTCATGGTATTACATGTATGAAACTTATATAGAGGTTAGAGAATCTCCATTGAGAGATGTCAAGGATTATTGTATTGGCAAGCATATGGCCTGTGGAGTGATCTCCTTCCTTAAGGAGTGAATGTATGGTGTTGCCCTACCTTAAGGGTTTTGATATTAATGAAGATCTGAAGTTTTGTCTTCTATGGTGTTATTTCTTGGGCATATTTTCCATTTCTATACATTTTCTTATCAGATCTACTACAAGTGGTATCAGAGCACTTTCTTGGGCAGAGCTTGGAGATTTGTTTTTTTTCTTTTTTTTTGCAGGAAATTTTTGGGCGGCGAGTTTGTAGAGCAGATCTGGAAATTTTGGTGAAATTTTTTCAGAAATAAATATTAGATCTGGATTCCTTACGGAAAAATATCCAATTTCAAAAAAAAAATCAGTCGAATCGGAGTCCGAATGAGGGTGATATCGCTGATTTAAATTCAGCTATGTTGCAGAAATGTTCTGACGACAATTTCTGTACGGCGGCTCTCTTGACGTTTTAGTAGATTCTGGTGCAAAATTTCAGACAACCAATTACAGATCTGAGCTCCCCTTGGAAAATCACCCGATTTCAAAAAACAAATCGGTCAAATCGGAGTCCGGATGAGGGAGTTATCACTGATTTAAAATCAGTTATTTTTTTCGAAATTTTGTGACGGCGGGACAGTTGCAGCGCAAATTTGCATTTTCAGAGTGCCTAGATCGAGATTTCAATCACATGGTTAGATGCAGAATGGATTTTCCATTTTCAAAAACAGGTTATAATAAGGATTCGAGTTATATTGACCGAGTAATGTCCATTTTAAATTTTTGCCAAAGTCAGTGATTTTCTTGAAAACCCTTACTTTATTTTATGGATTCTCGCAAGATGAAGTTTACAGGAAGAGATGATGGCCCTACTATTGAAGATTTTTTACAATATCAAAAGGCTAAATACCGAAGTTTTTGGGTAGGTACCATAGGGCTTGATATGAAAGATGAGGCAAATCAATGGTGGACCTCACTTGACAGCTCAGTGTGGAAACTTCCCGAGAAAAAACTTGAAAAATTCCTTTTGGACAAGTGGTCTAAAGCCGGAAAGAAGGACAGCAAGAGCCATAAAGACTTATTTTCTACTAATATTTCCATATTACGGGTTCATGGAAGTATTAGAAAGAGAACATCATAGTGTCTATCATTCCTAGTTGCAAGCATAATTGTATCAATGTGAATTTGGCAAAAAAATTGCAAGTTCCAGTAAAGCATATTGAAAACACATAGGTTGATAATGAAGATGTTCAAATTTATAAAGATTTGAAGATTTCTATGGATAAGTATGTGTTGCATTCTGATTTTTATGCTTCAGATATGGATGTTGTGGACGTTGTTTTGGGACACCCTTGGATGGAATCTGTTGGTACTGTCAATTTTAATGTGCAAAAGAGATTCATGAAGCTTTGGTATAAAAAGAAGAAAATCACATTGCACGATATTTGCATTAGGAACCATGCATAGATCGAGGAGGAAAAAGAAAAAATATCTAACGACACAGACACATCAGATGATGAGCCTTTGATGGTAGACAGTCAAACACAGACATCAAAGTAAGTACCAACAAAAGAACCAGACACCACTCCATTACCAATAATGGATGAATTAAGGAAAGATATTACATCAGTTAAAGCTTCAACATATCACCATTCGCATCACCCAGCAAGACAACAACCAGCAAGGTGGCAACGAATTAACAACAAGGACAACAACCCTTGGATGACACATAGAGAGGTGCGACGATCCCCTAACAACACATCAACACAAAAGAACCACCAGAACCTGCTTCCATCTCAAGCAAGCGAGGCACCAACTAGATCGAGTGTTCACCTTTCTCTTGGATGGCTGGATGCACGTGAATGGTATCAATGGAATACTCTTTTGAGTAGATCTTATTATTTGTGTTCTTCTCATGTTTCGGGGACGAAACATGTTTAAGGGGGGTGTAATGTAGTGTACCTATGGGGGATAATATAGGGTACAGAGGGAGGTACCCAAGGGAATAATATGATGTATTAATATAAGAATGATAAATAAATGAGCCATATTTAATAAATAAAGTGGTTAACCCACATTATGTAAGGGACCGCATGTAGAGAGGGAATAAAGTGATAAGCCCATTGTATTGGATCTATGGTATTGAGAGACCCATGGTAACTACTCATGGTATTACATGTATGAAAACTATATAGAGGTTAGAGACTCTCCATTGAGAGATGTCAAGGATTATTGTATTGGCAAGCATATGGCTTGTGGAGTGATCTCCTTCCTTAAGGAGTAAATGTATGGTGTTGCCCTACCTTAAGGGTTTTGATATTAATGAAGATCTGAAGTTTTGTCTTCTATGGTGTTATTTCTTGGGCATATTTTCCATTTCTATACATTTTCTTATCAGATCTACTACATGTATTGGGTCAAGAAGTGACTGTATCGGATAATTTTGGTTGTTGACTGTGGAAGCCAAGTAGTGAAGTGGACAAGGGTGTCAAGAGCACTTCAAGTGGTGGAAAAATCCACAGTGGATGGTTGGGTGTCATAGAGTTGTTGGAAGGTAGCGATATTGGCTACCCAAAGTTTCCCTAGACAAACTATCTTGAAGGACGAAGAGCAGTTGAAGGTTGGGTGAAGGACAGGGCCGAAGTACAACACTTTGATGTGTAAGAGTTGTTGCTAGCATGGAAGATTGGAGCTTAGGTGTTGGCCAACCTAGAGGAGCAGATTAGATCAGGCCAAGTTCACTCTACAGAAGGATGTGCAGCAGTGGTAGGGGGCAGTCCTCCTAAAGTCTTAATGTGTAGATGCCTTAATGGCCTAAGGCACTAGTAGTGAGAAGAACGGAAGCGAAGGACCGACAGGATGAGATAATACATTATTTTTGTCAGTGTATATTGTTTACCATAGACTGTTGTATTATTCAGATTTGATTTAATGTAATGAAGATTGGGGATTGTACATTATTATACAATTTTTTTTAAAACTATGTCTATTATGCAGATGTGATTTACTGCTTTATATTTTCCTTTGTGAAAAGTAGTTTATGGTTGAGATTCTTGGTTTGGTAGCGTCTATGATTTAAGAATCTAACCTAGATCCAAGGTCACAGAAATTCAACATCATATTAGAGCGTATCTGAACTACTTTGGAAGCTAGTAAATTAGAGTTTTTGCAATGAAGTACAGCGTGAGAGTGAGTTGGTTGCATTGTGAGTTAAAGAAGTCACTACAATGTCGAAGTTGCAGGAAAGTCTCCAGTATGAGGATAGGTTGGAAGGGTTGTCCAGCTATACTCCTTGGAAGGAAATGATCAATTTGGTCTTGCATGTCAACAGGATCTGGGAGTTTGTCAAGAAGGAAATCAAGAAACCAACAGACCCTAAGGAGTTGGATGTATGGGAAGATTTGGATACAAAGGCAAGTTTTATCATCCTTGACAATGTGAAGGATTTCTTGATACCACATGTGTCCAGGAAGAACAATGCACATGAGATGTGGATTAATCTTCAAAATTTCTTCCAGAACAAGAACAATAATTGGGTGATGGTAGTGGAGGATAAGTTTAAGTCCACCAAGATGATATAGGGTGAAGGAACGACTTCGTATCTAAGAATTTTGTCTTAGGTTTGAAATGAGCTTGTTGTTGTTGGGGTCAAATATTTAGATGAAGAGATGGTGAGGATTGCCTTGAAAGGGTTCACCTCAGAATGGATACATTTCATCAAAGGAATCGTTGCGCAGGAGAAGTTGCCAGACTAGAATAGATTGTGGGACGACTTCATTCAGGAAGAATTGTAAGACGAGGATCTCCATTCTTCCAAGAAGGAATATGAGGATGTGAAACTTTCAAAAATAATGAAGGGTAAGCGAAAGAAGGACTTGAGTAAAATCAAGTGTTTTCACTGTGGTGAAATGGATTATTTTTCTTCGAATTGTCCGAAGAAAGAAAAGGAGAGAGAAAAGAAGAAAGGGAAGCAGGCTACTCTTTTTTCCAATAAATCAGAGAATTATGAGCTCACTAGAAGATTGGAATAAGAAGAAGAAGACATTGCTATGATTTCTGATTTCTCACAGGGTACTATCCGAGAGGATGGATGATATGTGGAAAGTGGTGCGACGAGGCATATGACTGGATCGCCGGATTTATTTGAGACTCTTATTGAATGGAACTTGAATTTGCACATGGTGTTGGGCAACAAGAGTTAGTTGGAGATCCGAGGATCAGGGGTGGTGCCATTCAGGATGGAGAGGGGATGTATGATGGGGATTTAGGATGTATTATTTGTACCAGGACTCAGATATAGTGTGATCTTCGTCTCAATGATGGAGATGAAGGGGTTTGAGGTCTTGTTCCATGATGGGAAGGAAAGAATCGATCCTAGAGGCTCTAATTCTGATGGGATTGTACTTGGAATTAGCGAGCATGGTCTCTACAGGTTGACGGGCAAGCTTGAGGATCATGGGAAGAAGCGGGGATAGGTACAGGTTCCAGAAAAGCAGCAACAGGTGCAGGTGCAGGTGCAGGCTTCAGAGGAGAAGGAAAAAGTTCCCGAGAAGAAGGTAAAATTTTCCAAGAAGGTCTAAGTTCTAGAGGCTCAGAGGGAGTCGAGTTCTAGAGGGAGCCTGGAGATTGAGAGGAGACTCTACAACCAAAGAAGAGTGCTTTGTCAGTGGGGAGCAAGGGTGATTCAACATCTAGCAAGAAGGAATCGTGGCAATATTGGGAAGCGATTCAAGAGTACAAGAAAAAGTAGGAGGCTTCCAGTGTCAACGACACTTCCAAGAAAAGCATAGTGCATGCTACAGGGATTGCTGTAATTATGAGCAATATGAGTTGGGAAAGTGTTGCGAGCAGTGATGGTGAAGATGAAGTACTTCCTTGGCATGGAGGTAGCTCCCTTTCTAAGAGGGAGTGTTTAATTGTGTAGCTTTGGAGGTACTCCAAGCCCAGGGGTTCGGGCTTTGGAGGAAAAAGTGCCACAAGGGCAGTTTGTAGGCTTGGAACCAAAGTGTGGGGTTTTGGAACCCATAGATTTTTCGGGAAAAACCAAGAATACGACAAAACATGTGATGGATAAGGATGATAGTGTTTGGCAATACGATTCTAACGCATCAAGAATTGTCTGATTATGAGTTGTCGTTTGGGAGATATTAATTTTTTAAGATGACATAATTATTAATTCGTCAAGTAGGCCGACTTGAAAGAATTTGGAGGTGTCTCTTCATCATGATTTCATGGAGGATGATTTGTCTATAAAAGGAGGATGAGTTAGTATTGTTTTAGCATCTGAATTGGGCAAGTACATCTCTGAATTTGTTTGGGTTTAGCCGTAGCTGGAAGAGGCCTTGTAAGGAGTATATTACGACAACATGGAGGAGGCTTATCTGTGTAGAGGAGAGGTCAAGTTCTTGTAGGTACAGAGTGCCTCTTCTAGGTCTATTTTAGGCCTCATTTGAGGTCTGTCCCAAGCCCGAACTTGCTAGAACAGGGGCCGCTAGAAGAGGAGCTATTTGCGCACTATTTTGAGGGCTGCACGTGGAGAAGGAAGGTGGATTGGGTATGTTGTAAGGGAGCCGCAGTGGACTGTGGTAGGCCATAGTCCTAGCCACTCCAAACAGGCTAATGTGGAGTCTTTAAAGGTTGCCACATGCCCACAAAAACAACCCATACATAGGGCACCTCATCTTGCCTAGGCCACAACTAGGAGGAGGTTGTCCAATGGCTGGTTAGTGGGTGGTGCAGCCTGCAAAGTGCCATAACTGGGACAAAAACACTACAGTGTTGTAACAACAGTGTTTGTGGAGGTGTTTTGGGTCAAGAAGTGACCAGATCAGATTAGTTTGGTTGTTGACTGTGGAAGCCAAGCAGTGAAGTGGACAAGTGGTGGCATATTCTACAGTGGATGGTTGTGTGTCATAGAGTTGTTTTAGGGTAGCGAGATTGGCTACCCAAATTAACCCTATACAAGCTATCTTGAAGGATGAAGAGTAGTTGAAGGTTGGATGAAGGATGGTGCCGAAGTGAAACACTCTAATGTACAAGAGTTGTTGCTAGCCTCGTAGATTGGAGCTCGGGTGTTTGCTAGCCTAGAAGAGTAGATTGGATCAGCCCAAGTACACTCTACAGAAGGATGTGCAGCATTGTTAGGGGGCCAATTTAGTTTCCAGTCTTTCCAGATGAAGCTCTTACAAGTAAATCTCTGCATAGCGTAAATGAAAATCATTGCTTGTCAAAGATAAAACTATAGCCATATAACTGATAAATCTATTTGAACAAAAATTCATGCAAACAACAAAATTTTTGGAGAGTAAAGAAAATCACCTAACACCTTCCACATCCCCTTCTGAGATGATATTATGAAGAACATTTGAGTATCCTTTACAAATTCAAAGACAATGAAGGAGATGGCTCTATCCATGTAGTCTCAGAATCTTTTGATGGATCACTGCCATGAGTAACCATGAAATCTATGAGTTATTATCCATCAAAAAATTATAGATTTCATTCTTACTCTCAGGCTCATTTTAATGGAAAATAATGATAATCCTGTTGCAATTAAGTTTTTTGACAAAAATATGTATGCCTCTTCCAAAAAGTGGTTACACTATACTCAAGTCGGGCATGACAAAAATAATACAATATCCCAGTAAAATTTGGTCCATCATTAATCAGTAATCATATTTATGGAAGGAATATTTCTTCACCTGAATGATCTACATATTTTGTTTAACATTGATGGAAAGTCATGCAGCTCATTTTCCACATTCTATGGTGAAAGTCATAACTATTTTTAATTGTGCCATCCTAGTAGTATAGTAACTAGCAAGCAACATAGGAAATAACAAATCTATGAGAAAATCGCATATGTACATACTAAATACGCTTCACATCAGTTGCATCAAGAAAATATACCATAAGTTAAAATTAAACTAATCGAAGAAAGCCTTACGTTTCAAATAGCAACATAGATCTTCCCACTATATTCTTACTTGTCTAGATTTGCAGGAGGGCTAAGAGGAATCTCCTGCAAATGGCGTAAAAATATGGGCATCATGGCATGAAAAGTGGGTCTCTTTGAAAGCTTAAACTGTTAACATTCACCAATCATCTTCCACAGCTCTCTTGGGATTCCAACACCAACAACACTAGCATATTCAGGTGGTTGCCTTTGAGCCTTGACAACAGCCCTATAGATCTCCTCTGAACTTAGGTTATTCCACCTGCATGACAAATATCATTAAATATATAACAAGTGTGTTTCATATAGAGGGTACCATGCTTGCACATTACAGAAGAAAAAGGGCATTGAAGATTGGACTTATCAACTACAAACACAAGGGTAGACACAATATAACTTATGGAATTTCTCTAGTGAAAATCTCAACCAAGGTGTAACCAAAACTCCAGGCATCATATTCTGAAGAAATTCCATTTCCTTCATCCCAAAAAATGTTCAAATAAGACTTATTGAGTGGTTCCCAAGCTTCTGGGGATGTATAATAAGGATTCAACATAGTACACTCCACACATGAATGTGTCCTTATCACATCATCCTCCGAGGTTGAGCGAGATCATCTGCATTGAGGTTTCTTCAAAAATTCTGGAAGACCAAAATTAGAAACTACTGCTCACCCTCTTGCATCCAAAAGAAGGTTGGATGGTTTGATATTCATATATGAGACACCTGCTGCATGAAGCTCTGCAAGACAACGAGAAATATCTGCACCATATCTGCATACACATTTCCAATAATATTCATCAATGCATATTATTTGTGTTCCCTTCATTTTACTACTCTAAAATACCCTCTCTTTATCATTAAAAAATCACTAATGTATAGAGATGACCACTATAGTATGACCCTTCTAAATATTGATTAAATCTCAGATACGATTAAAAACTCAGATTTTTAATCACAAATTCAATTGCAGACATTCTAGAAACAATGAACCAGAAATTAGAATCAAATGTTTAGATGCATAATCTATAATGTAGCGATACTAGAAACTATTTACTCCACTGTTTGCTGCATCCTTCACTGTTTTCTCACCATTTTTCTGCTGCCTCATTAACTCTGGTAGAAAATATTGTAAAATCATGAGTTTGGGGGAAGGGGTGGTTTCCATATACAATTGGTTTTGAAAATAAAATACACATCATAAGAATACGGTTTACATTTTTCTCTATATCCTTCTGTGATGCTTCCATTAGCGAAACCTCTTCTTTTAAGAATCACCAAAAGATATAATGGGTGGCACTGAGTGGTTTCCAAAGCTTTGGGGACACCCTGGAAACCATGTTAGGTAAGAAACTAATCTCATGGAAAGTGTTCTTATGAGGATTTCCATTCCACAGGTTATCATATCCAAAAACCATATAACAGGAATACATTATATTTTATGCTCTTCTAAATATCAATGCAGTGCCTAGTTCTATCCATGGTCAGTAGAATGGAGCAATGTTACATATGCCAGAGGACCCTCCATCATGAAAGAGACATAAGGAGGCTATGGATATTATTGCTTTGCAACATTAGAGACCCTTGTTAATAAATTTGTGCAACCTTCATCAGCAAGCCCCAGCTGCAGGACCATGGAATGTACCACACTTAGTGGGAACTATGTCAACTGGTCTCTATTTGGCATTTGAGGATTAACAAGTCAATTATTCAATACCGTCTGCAACAAGAGGTGATGCAACTTCTACCTTTCATTTTCTAACAGAGCATATAGCATCAAAGTTGTAAAAACAGAAAGAAGATCTTGATCAATTTGTGAGGGCACAGGTGGACCAGTTGAGGCAATATCTTGAAGAGAAGAGGCAGAGGCATCTATCTATGATTTCTATGATTGAGGAAATCATCTTGAGGCAAATAAGGGAAAAATATTTGGAGATGGAGAAGATCAATCTTAGAAACAAAGAACTATAGGAGCAGGTCAAACAGATGAAACTAGAAGCTTGCATATGGCAGAGCAAAGCTAAGCATCAAGAAGCCATGGTGAAATCCTTTAGAAAAACTATTTTGGTTTTACTATTTTGGTTCAGATATGGATTGTATTTAGTGCTCTATTTTGATTATATGTATCCTTACTAACTATATACATGAGTGAAATTTGCATATTTGTGTATAATGGCTTGGATTCATATGGATGTACATGAATATTTATTTTTTAATCAAAATTTGAATATTTTATGTGTTTTTGGGTCATACAGTTTTTTTCTCTAGTTGACACCAGTTTCTAGTTTTAGAGGTCCACTAGTCTGGTTCTAATAACATTGAAGCAAATAGGATTCCCCTTCCTTGCTCATGTTAGCGGGGAGCTCTTGTCTGACCCATTTTTGGCTCCTCGGTGTAATGATCTAAGTGAACATACATCTCCCTATGTGGCCTTGATATGTGCACATTATATATCATATATGTGGCATTTTCAACAAAATAATTCAAAACTTCCCTCATCTACATTGGAGGAATTCCAATTCCAATAGTCCAAACTCGCATCTCATAAAAAATAATGTGCAAAAAGGTGAGGATAAAGCTGAATAGGGTCTATGAGAAATGTCAATTCCTGATGGTCTAACCTCCACAAAAATGCCTGCAACTTTTTCATTCCATCATAATTAGTTTCAATAAATATAGAACCTAAATTTCTCATCTCTAATCCACAACAAACCCAGGAAGTCATTCAACAATAGACAAAGATCACGATTTCTTTCCTTGCAATGTTAATTTTTAAACAAAAACATTCAAAATTGGAACAATATGCTAATAGGGATAATTATTCATGTAAATACAACAGTGCTTCTCATAACCACAACATAGAGATATCGGTTTTCCTATAGCTATCAATATTTCAGTGCCCTGGAAGACCACTTCTATTGTGGGTGAACCATAATTCACATTATTTCTTCTGAAAAAGACTCAACTTTTGAAGCAAACAACTACAGTTAAAGAATATACATGTACTAATATGTCCTATCAAATTAGTACCTGATTAAGATACCCACCTTGTGAACTTGCTGAACCCTATTCCCTTTGACTAATATGAGCTTCTGATGTTGAATGGTGGGATGATTTCCCTATATCTTTATTGTTCTTATCTCTTGCTGGGAGATGTATAACAATATTTTTCCTCTTGCTACTCTCGGACTGGCTAGCAAACATTTCGGTTTATGTATCCACTTTCTCATGTATTTGACTGTGAGATGACTTGGAACTACTTTTACTTTAATGACCTTTGGCATTATTTTTTCCACTAAGTAAACCACTTTCAACTATGTTGCTTTTAAAAATCATGTCATTAGCCTCCATTGATATCCCATCTTTAACTGAACTTGCTGTTTTGGGAGGAGAATATAATTTATTCCCATTTGATTTTTGAGACCACTCCTCTTCATTGTTTTCATATACCAAACTATTTTGGTTCTGAATTGGTGTTGAATTCTCTTCTACTTTCATTTCAGACTGAAATATATGCAAACTGTTATTCAATGCCCCTATTTTACCATTTGACTGAAATTGTAATCCTTTCTTCTTAACAATTTTTTTATTTACTAATGCATTTTTTGAGGCATTTTTTCTATATTCCTTTGGTTTCATCATTTGATCCTTTCCACTTTTAAATGTCTTTTTAGCTAAACCCTTGGATATGGATTTGGAATATTTTGGCTGAATGGACGGGAATTCTTCGTCATCATCTGAGGAAGGGAAAAGGCGTATCATTTCTTGTTGTGAAGGGAGTACAGCAACAACCCTTAGTTTAGTCATATTCTCCTGCTATGTTTCATCCCTCCTCCTCCACAGCTCTTGAACAACATCATCAAGATCATTAACATATTCTCCAAAAGTATGAAACATATATGTAATTGAATGCAATCATAAAACCACCTAAATTAATTATCTACATAACCATGTCACTAGGCCAACCTGGTAACAGTCTCCACGACATGCAACACATCTATAATACAAATTTCCATCTGCTTGGAATTTCTAATACTTTTCTTCACTGCATTTTAATCCAAAACCACCCATCAATATGGGGAATTAAAGAGTTGTGATAGTAGCAATCATGTTACAATCCCAATGCAGGCATGAAGAAAAACTAAACATATGAATAATATAGGCATATATGGACAAACAAAAAAGAATAATAGTGTATAAATTAAGAAGCTTGCAAATCAGTATGAAAAAGATTGCTAAGAAATTAGGAACTTTCAAATTTTTCCTGATTTATTCTCCCTGCTTGCTGATTTGTTGTTGAGTCATTCCAAGTTTTCCCAACTTATAATGAAAATTATTGATTCACTGATCTTAAGTCACACCTCACTCCAATTGAATCACTAGATAATGACAACATTCTTACCCTTAAGATTTTATTTTTCCTATGAAATCAGACACACGTTTCCAGGTACACAGATAAAGGAAAATGAAGTCCTTCGCTATAACATAAGAAACTATATCCATATAATTGTAACTTGAAAATTTCCACTTTCCTTTCCATCGATTAGGTCAATCATGCCTTAATGACATACATGTATACTAACGCAAAAGAGCAATGAAGCCCAAAATTTACATTTCAAACATCTCCAAAGTCCTGAACAAGCCCTCACACTGATTCTTGTAGCATTTTTTTCATTATAAACATTCACACATGCATTTTCCTGATCCATTTATAAAAGAATGGTCATTTTATTTGAAATTTTTCCACATAAAATAACTATGTTGCATATTCAGTTACTTTGTCAATTTATATTGAATTCCACGAATGCCATTGTCCAAGCAATGTTTATCTCATGTAGTATAGGACAACAACATGACTGCATATCGATTGAAACTAAGAAACAAATCCAACTCTACTTACATAACATTGCACAATTTTCATTTTAGAATATTGCACATCCTTTAAAGTGCAAGTTCAATAGTAAATATGATTCATCATGAAGACTTGCCATCTCTTACAACGGAAATTGCATGTTCTAGTATCTAGACTAACTAGACATATACCTTTGTTTTTAAAACTCTAGCTTTTCTAACTATTTAATGGAGGGATAAAAAAGGTTTAAACTTGTATACAAAGGAATTATTTTCATACATATTAATGCAAGGATATTATCAATATGAATAATTTTCTTCAAAACAACAGACAAGACAAATTGGAAACATATTTTCATCCAATTTGCAAACCAATTCTATAGGTCCAAAAGTCCAAATTATTTTATTCAGAATATATAATTTGTATCGTATATGAGCTCATCTAATGTTATCTTAGATAATACTATATTTCATCTAAACATCCATGACCCAAAGCAGTTAAAGCCAAACTCTTCAAATTTAGATACCTAGTGCAAATTTTATCTTAACAGTTAGGGCTAGAAAAAGCTCCCAATCACCCCAATTTATATTTTTTGCACAACATGTTGCATATGAGCAGCCATTGCTTGAAGTTTTTAAACCAAATCTCTACAAATTTAGAAATATATATTACATTTGATCTAAACAGTAGATAGTCAAGGATTGAAAAACCTCCCTATCACCCCAATTTCCTTTTGTTTTATGAGTACAAGTTTTAAGAGATGAATACCTTTATCGCCAATGTATCCTCCTTGTCTTTTTCCCTTCTTGGTAGATTTTCCAACAATTCAGAGAGATTATATGTTGCGTTTGGTGAATCCAAATTCATTTTTAAAGATCAACAAAGTAGCAAAGGCACCCACACCAGTGACATCTCAGATTGTAATCACGAAAAGGTTTAAAATGTGCATAAATTCTTTCTAATCGGTATCAATTCATTGGTTGGTGATATTTATCCCACGGTTCTTAAAAATCACTAAAATGTGTTGGACAATTACCATTTCATTTGGCTTAGCATCAACTTTTGAATTCTGGGCATGGTAAACATGCTGCAAGATGTAATGTTTTCTATAGGAATAACTCATGAATAGAGGAGAATCAATAGAATCTTCAACATATTATCGCTCATGCCTTCAGATTCGTCTTCCTCCGTGAAATCTTGAACATAAAACCTCTTGAGTGCCTCGTTGGGCTGGTCTAGAAGATTTTTCAAGTGATAGATTCCTTCCGTAAAATGAATTCGCAATGATTGGAGGCACCAAGAATCCAATTTCTTGAGTTCAACTGAAAATTCCATATGTAAAATGAAATCACCACGATTAGGCACCGTGAATCCAATTTCTTGAGTTCAACCAAGTGTATCAGATTAGACCTACTACAACATGGATGCACCCTTCCTCCTCCTTTCTTGCAAAAACCCTGCAACGAGGGAAATAGAGGGAGGGAAACGAAAAAATTTGATATTCGAAAAACAAAAATCCCATGAATTTTACTAGTTGTACTCAAAATCTAAGGAGAAGGGGTTTTGAGAGACATTAGTGAATACAAACACTACAAGAATTGTTAATGAAGGAAAAATTATTTCCTATTGACATTTTCATCATGGTGGTGTATAACTTTGTATTAAGTAATGGGTTATAGTGGGGTTGGAAAATAGGATAGCTCAAAGGATTAAATGATCATGAAGGACACAAAAGCTAAAGAGAAAGTTGAATAAGATTTGAGAAAGTAGAGATAACTAATGAGTGCTTGTTGAACTAGATGTGAGCAAATGAAGAATGCAATGAGGAGTTCAAAATGAGATTAATGAGGAAGAGAGTAGTGAAGTGAGGATGAGAGAGTTGGATAATTTCAATGGGAAAGGTGAGTTGGCGAGTGGATGCTTGTGAAAAAAATGGTTGATGATAAAATATAGCTCAATAAAGAGTAGTAATCAAGGCACCTCAATGAGGTCTAATGAAGACACTGGAGTGGGGTTACGAGAGATATGTGATTACAAAGTAGCAGGTTGGATGAAATGTAGGATGAGATTGTGGATGAGAAAGAATCAAATGAACTAATTGGAAACCATATCCTAAGGCCAAAAAAGGATGAAAACGTAGTAGTGGGCATGGCATTAGATGATAACAAAGCTGACCTTGTACCAACCCTGCTCCTTATGCTTCTTAAACATAATTAGGTAACACTACACTAGCGTGTTAATAATGGTTCAAGTCTACCTCGTAGTCAGCTTACTTATGGATGAACAATAACAATTAGAGGAAGTTGTCTTAACAATAGTGCATGTTTGAATATTAAGAGTAGCACACTTGGGGGTTTTAGTTATTTAGAGCAAAAAAACAAGAGTTTCATGAATTTTAGTACCTATGATGCTTTGAATTATAACCTACGAGCATGTAAGAGAAATAATATTAGAGTGATGTACTATTTAAAAAATTTAGTCATGTGTAAATGCTTTGGAAAAGAAAACATAATGATCCACATACATTGATATAAAACAAACCTTAAAAATGTCACCTTTAAAATATCTTATGAAGTTACTTAATGTCATTCGAGTAGATATCACAATTACTTATATAAGTAATGATGCGATCATATTTTTCATTCTCTTAAAGGAACTCTTTCTGTTGAAATTTGGTACCGGAGGACAGGTGGTTCCCTAAGGCTTTGATTTTTGGCCTAGGGAAAAGTGTCCAAAAGAATTTAATTTTTCTCCTAAAGTGACTTTATAAAGTTATAAAGTCAAATATAATTTAAAAGTGACTTTAAGTGATAAAGTTACTAAAGTGACTTTATAAAGTTATAAAGTCAAATCTAATTTAAAAGTGACTTTAAGTGATAAAGTTACCAAAGTCTAATTTTAAAGTGACTTTAATAAAGTCAATGTAAAATTAGAAAGGAAAAGTGACTTTGGAAATAAATGACTAAGTGGGTCTTTATTAAAGTGGGGTGAATTAAAAAATAGAAAGTGAGATTTAAATGAGCATTTAATCTCAGCCCTAGATCTCAATCTATTTCAGCCATTGGATTTCTGGATTCCCCAAAAGTCACTTAAGGTTAGGTTAAAGGAGGAAAAGGAGGAAAAGATCATTCATTCTTTCATGAGTAGATTGAGAGAAGGAGAGCAAGAGAGCAAGGGAGATTTCTGGGCAGTGAGGAGAAGGAGGCGACAGCTTGGCACACTTTCCAAGGTAGCACTTCAGCAAGACATTTTCAGCAAGACCGTACAGCTAAGATAACACAGTAAAAGGAAGATTTTTGGCATGGTTTTCTAGGCAGGGAGGCCGTACAGCAAGGCCGTACAGCAAGGCCGTACAGCAGGCCATACAGCAAGGCCGTATAGCAAGGCCGTACAGCAGGCCGTACAACAAGCTGTACAGCAATATTGGGCACGGAAATCAAGGCAGCAAGGGGCTTTACCGTACAACAGAGTTTTGCAGTGGTTTTGGCATGCAAATCGAGGTTTTGGACAGCAGCATTAATTGTTGTTTGCACAGATTTTGAGGAGGCCGTACAGCTGCATTTATTGTAGATTTCTGGGCACGCAAATCAAGGAGGATGTACAACATTTATTGATGTTCTGTTTTTGCTGTTTCTACAATTTCCGAGGCGGTGGTTAAGCACGGAAAACGAAATAAGTTGTAAAAGTCTGTTTGCTGATTTTTCTTTTGCTGAATATTTCTCTCACTGTAAAAGGCATTTTCCAGAAATAAGAAGGAGCTTTCGAACTGGTTTTCCCCAAGAGTTGTAGGGGGTTTTTCCAAGGTCATGTTGACCAAAAATATCTGTGTCAAATGTATGAATGACTGTTTTTATGCTTGCTGATTTTTAATTCTGTATTTTCCAGCATTCTGAAAAATTTCCAGAATTTGTGTTTTCAACAAAATTTATTTTCCAGTTTGTTAAATGTATGGATATGGGAAAGGGCATTTAACTATTTTTGAGTAATAAGGTGAAAACTGAAAAACGGGGTGGGAAACTTGAAATTTCTACATGGTATCAGAGGTTGAGTGCTGAAGGGCAGTTTGGGACAGCAAGGAGGAAAATTACAGCCTGCTGATTTTTCACTCAGAAAATTCCAGCAAGCTGATTTTTCACAAAGAGCAGTTTTATCTTTACTGCTGCAGTGCTATTTTTTCAGTTTTAGGATAGCAGGATGTCTTTGGGACTGAGGGTGGAGGATAGGTTGGATGGGAATTCCAATTACAACATTTGGAAGGAGAGAATGCAGAGTATCTTTGAGGAGGCAGAAGTCTGGGACATTATGGTGAATACCACACAGAACCCTGTAAATGTGCCTACTGATGCTACTCAGTTGGCAGCATATAATAAAAAGAACAATAAGGGTAAGAGACTGATTCTAGACGGAATTAAAGACCATTGCATTCCTCATGTGAGAGGGAACAGAAATGCTCATGAGATGTGGACAGCATTGTCCAATCTCTACTAGAGTACCAATGAGAACCGGAAAATGGTCCTGAAGGAGAAGCTGAAGACCATTAAGATGGGCAATGATAGTGCAGCTGGATATCTCACAAAGATTACTAATGTGAGAGATGAGTTGGCAACGATTGGAGAGGCCATTCCACCCACTGAGCTGGTGTGGATTGCAGTGAATGGCCTCCCCCGTTCATGGATGAACTTTGCTGATGGGATTTGTGCACGTGAGACCCTTCCCACATGGGAGAGGTTTTGGGATGATTGCATTCAGACAGAGATCAGGAAAGGTCAGCTTGGGGCAACCAAGCCAGTTGAGCAGGATGAGGATGTAGCACTGTTGGCAGGACGCAAGAAAGGAAAAGGGAAGAAGCAGGCTTCCACAAGCAATGGTGGGGGCAAAGGCAAAGGTAAAGGTAAACAGGATAACACACAGAAGGACTATTCCAAAGTGAAGTGTTGGAATTGTCAGAAGATGGGACACTATGCAGTTGTGTGTCTAGAGAAGAAGAAGAATAAGGGGAAGAACCAGAGCATGGCAGCTTCAGCAGAGGTTGAGGACTTTGTAGATCATTTTGACTGGGATTTTGGGTTCACTGCGTGTGAGTCCTCTAGTGTGGGATTATCTACCATAGAGGTTCAGAGGGAGCATGCATTTCCCTTGATTAGTGGAGCATCTTCGGGTATCTGGTATGTGGACAATGGGGCTTCACGTCACATGACAGGAGTCCGTGAGTACTTCTCAGAGCTTTCAGAGAGTGGCACTGATGTAGAGGTAGTACTCGGTGATGACAGAGTTGTTAGAGTAGTCGGTGTGGGAACATTGACATTTCAGAGGGAGTCCAAACCTCCCTTGAAGGTGTCAGATGTTCTTTATGTATCAGGGATGAGGAAAACCTCATATCCATCTCAGCTTTGGAGGACAGAGGATATGAGGTACTGTTCAGGGGAGGACAGGTGTTGATGTATTCCAGGGGCACTCTAGCTAATTCAGCTAGAGTGATAGGTGTACGCCATGCAAAGGTGTACAAGTTTGCATTCCAGTCCCTTTTGGAATTGAGCAATAGCACTGACAGCAGAGCTACCAGTTCTGAGCTGTGTGAGATTTGGCACCGCAGGATGGGGCACATGTATCATGGAGCCTTGAGGACTTTGCGGGAGATCACTACAGGTGTGCCAGATTTCAGTACTGATCACTTTGATACTTGGAGAGGATGTGCGATGGGCAAGTTTGCCAAATCCCCTTTTCCCAGCAGTGACAGCAGAGCGACTGGGATACTTCATTTGATTCATTCCGATGTGAGCGGTCAGATGTCTCATGTTTCCTTGAGTGGATATGAGTACTATGTGTTATTCATTGATGATCACTCTAGGAGGACCTAGATTTATTTCTTGAAGACCAAGAGTGAGGTCTTCAAGCGTTTTCAGGAGTTCAGAGCTCTTTTGGAGACACAGACAGGTAAGAAGATCAAGTCCCTGAGGTTGGACAATGGGGGAGAGTACACCCTTGGAGAGTTTTTTGACTATTGTGCGGAGGCAGGCATTAGGAGGGAGCTCACTGTTCCTTACAACCCCTAGTAGAACGGGGTTGCGGAGAGGAAGAACAGATCCATCGGAGGGGCTGCCAAAGCCATGTTGCATGATCACGGGTTGCCATTGTTTTTGTGGGCAGAGGCCTGCAACACAGCTGTTTATTTGCAGAACAATAGTCTGCATCGTGCCTTGGGGCACATGACTCCGGAGGAGGCTTTTTCTGGGAAGAAGCCTGATATTGGTCATGTTCGTATATTTAGGTGCATCACATACTCCTACATACCCAAGGAGAAGAGGACCAAACTAGAGCCCACCGCAGAGAAGGGTATCTTTGTGGGCTACAGTGAGACCTCCAAGGCCTTTCGGATTTACATTCCTGCGCAGAGGAAAGTTGTTGTTAGACGGGATGTGAAGTTCGAGGAGGACAGGGCCTTTAGGAGGTCACGGGAGTTAGAGTATCTGGATCAGCCAGACCCTCAGCAGCAGTTGAGTCAGTCGCAGGGATCCAGTGGGCAGGGATCAAGAGGATCCGGAGGTACATCTATGACAATGTCAGGTCCGTCAGTGGGGAGTGGCTCACAGAGTCAGAGGGGTGGTGCTATGGGCAGCACGCAGAGCAGTCCACAGAGCAGTTCACTGGGGAGTCCACTAATGGACAGTTCACACGGTACCTCAGCATCTACAGGTTCAGGTGCAGGCAGGAGGACAGCAAACAGACAGTCAGGAGTTCAGGCTCCTGATGTTGAGGAGGAGGAGTTTTATTCTCCAGCAGGAGAAGTGTGCTCAGGGAAGAGGAAGCCCAAGTGGCTTCAGGACACCTTGAGAGATGCCACATCTGTTGCTGAGCCTAAGAGGCCGGTCAGAGAGAGCAGACCACCTGAGAGGTTTTGTAGCTATATGGCAATGGCTACCAGCATCCTTGACTCTGAGCCTTCTAGCTATGAGGAGGCAGCTAGCCAGCAGGTCTGGAGAGAGGCCATGCAGGAGGAGTATTATTCTATCATGAAGAATGATGTTTGGGAGGTGGTGCCGAGGCCTGAGGGCAAATCCGTGGTTACTTCCAGATGGCTTTACAAGGTAAAGCATGCTGCAGATGGCAGCATTGAGAAATTCAAAGCGAGGTTTGTGGCTAGAGGGTTCTCCCAGGTAGAGGGAGTTGATTATGAGGAGACCTTCGCTCCGTGGCTCGATATACTTCGATCCGCTCCATTATATCGATAGCAGCAGAGATGGGTTGGAAGATCCACCAGATGGATGTGAAGACCGCATTTCTCAATGGCTTCATACAGGAGGAGGTGTACATTGAGCAGCCACAGGGCTTTGAGGTGCATGGGAAGGAGTCCCATGTGTACAGACTGAAGAAGGCCCTTTATGGCCTGAAGCAAGCTCCCAGAGCTTGGTACTCTAGGATAGATACATACTTGCAGGAGATGGGTTTCACAAAGAGTGAGGCAGATCCAAACCTTTACTATATTGTGATAGGTGAGGAGCCTCTCATTCTGGTGTTGTATGTGGATGACTTGGTCATTACAGGTGCAAAGAGACTCATAGAGCACTGCAAGAGAGATCTTGCGACATAGTTTGAGATGAAGGACATCGGCTTGATGCATTAATTTTTGGGTTTGGAGGTGTGGCAGGAGGAGGGGCATTTCTTCCTGGGACAGGGGAAGTATATTGTGGACATCCTTGGCAGATTCCACATGGAGGATTGTAGACCCATGTCGACACCGATGATCACCAATTGGAAGAAGCTTCATGCTTCGGATTCCGAGTTGGTGGATCCCACATTGTACAGGCAGCTGATTGGTTCCTTGATGTATTTGGTCAACACTAGACCAGATATTTGTTTTGCAGTCAACACGATGAGTCAGTTTATGTGTGAGCCTAGGAAGGTTCACTGGGTGGCTGCAAAACACATTTTACGGTACTTGCAGGGGACAGTGGATTATGGTTTGGACTACAGGCAGGGGGATGGAGTGAGATTGGCAGGTTACACTGATTCTGATTGGGTAGGTTTTGCTTCTAATAGGAAGAGCACTTCAGGGTGCTGTTTCGGGTTGGGTTCGGGAGTGGTGTCATGTTTCAGCCGGAAGCAGTAGTCAGTAGCATTGAGTTCAACGAAAGCAGAGTATATGGCAGCCAGTCTAACTAGTTGTGAGGCCATCTGGCTTCGCAAGATGTTGTTTGGCTTATTTGGTCAGCCGTTGAGACCTTCAGTGATTTACTGTGATAATCAAAGTTGCATTAAACTCACGGAGAATCCAGTATTTCATGACAAGTCAAAGCATATCGGGATCAAATATCATTTCATCAGAGACTATGTTCAGAAAGGAGCTGTGAAGCTTGAGTATATTCCCACTGATGAGCAGGTTGCAGATATTCTTACCAAAGCCTTACCACGGGGCAAACATGTCTACTTCAGAGACAAGATGGGTGTGGTGAGGAACACCTTCCTCGGTAAGAGGGAGTGTTGAAATTTGGTACCGGAGGACAGGTGGTTCCCTAAGGATTTGATCTTTGGCCTAGGGAAAAGTGTCCAAAAGAATTTAATTTTTCTCCTAAAGCGACTTTATAAAGTTATAAAGTCAAATCTAATTTAAAAGTGACTTTAAGTGATAACGTTACTAAAGTGACTTTATAAAGTTATAAAGTCAAATCTAATTTAAAAGTGACTTTAAGTGATAAAGTTACTAAAGTCTAATTTTAAAGTGACTTTAATAAAGTCAATGTAAAATTAGAAAGGAAAAGTAACTTTGGAAATAAATGACTAAGTGGGTCTTTATTAAAGTGGGGTGAATTAAAAAATAGAAAGTGAGATTTAAATGAGCATTTAATCTCAGCCCTAGATCTCAATCTATTTCGGCCATTGGATTTAGGGATTCCCCAAAAGTCACTTAGGGTTAGGTTAAAGGAGGAAAAGGAGGAAAAGATCATTCATTCTTTCATGAGCAGATTGAGAGAAGGAGAGCAAGAGAGCAAGGGAGATTTCTGGGCAGTGAGGAGAAGGAGGCAGCAGCTTGGCACACTTTCCAAGGCAGCACTTCAGCAAGACATTTTCAGCAAGACTGTACAGCTGAGATAACACAGTAAAAGGTAGATTTTTTGCATGATTTTCTAGGCAGGGAGGCCGTACAGCAAGGCCATATAGTAGGCCGTACAGCAAGCCGTACAACAATATTGGGCACGAAAATTGAGGCAGCAAGGGGCTGTACCATACAACAGAGTTTTGCAGTGGTTTTGGCACGCAAATCGAGGTTTTGGACAACATCATTAATTTCTATTTGAATAGATTTTGAGGAGGCCGTACAGCTGCATTTATTGTATATTTCTGGGCACGCAAATTGAGGAGGATGTACAACATTTATTTCTATTATGTTTTTGTTGTTTGTACATTTTCTGAGGTAGTGGTTAAGCACGGAAAACGAGATAAGTTGTAAAAGTCTGTTTGCTGATTTTTCTTTTGTTGAATATTTCTCTCACTGTAAAAAGCCTTTTCCAGAAATAAGAAGGAGCTTTCGAACTGGTTTTCCCCAAGAGTTTTAGGGGGTTTTTCCAGGGTCATGTTGACCAAAAATATCTGCGTCAAATGTGTGAATGACTGTTTTTATGCTTGCTGATTTTTAATTCTACATTTTCCAGCATTCTGAAAAATTTCCAGAATTTGTGTTTTCAGCAAAATTTATTTTCCAGTTTGTTAAATGTATGGATATGGGAAAGGGCATTTAACTATTTTGGAGTAATAAGGTGAAAACTGAAAATCGGGGTGGGAAACTTGAAATTTCTACACTTTCTAGAAATGAATCCCATCAAGCATAAATCATCCTAACATATACGTTTGAAGTAATATAAATCATCCTATGACTATCCTCAAATAAATTCTCGCCCATAGCCTTGGTGATGGTGTAAGGCTTGTATCAAAATGGTATGAGCTTCTTCTGGGAGTTTTTCGATTGCTCTTTATGCAAGTGCAACCATAACTCGTCCCCGACATAAAACTTATGTGGAACAGAATGGATTGTGTATCTAATTGTACTTGGAGTTGGAAACTTTCTATAAAATATCATGAACTCATTATTGAATTTTTTAGATACATTCCTCAAAATTGGTTGTGTTGCTCACCTCATTCCAAGTATGGCAGGTATCTTCATGTCTTATTCCATGAATATAGCTACATCAATTTGTGTCAATTGTTGGGACACCAAGCACACATGGAAAGGCTTGTGGGTAATAGAAATATGAAGAGCTATGTATAATTTCTGTTGAAAATAAGGAAGGCTTTCAACATGTGTATGTGGATTCTCACAATTGCATACTCTAAGGACATCTACAATGATCATATCGAGTACTTTTTAGTTATCAATCTAGGGATGGAAGGAAATGGATTTGGTCAAGCTTGATTTCCATCATGGACCAAAGGTTAAACCAAAAAATACTGAGGAACCCACTATCCCTATCAAGAAATATGGTCTTTGGCAACCCAAAATGAACCAAAATATGCTCGAACAAGAGCTTATGATTTGATTTTGTTTTGACAATCTTCTTATATGGTGCCAAAATTCTCGTCCAAAGAAAGCGATCAACAACAAAAAGAAACACATTTTTTACCATGCTTGGTTGATGGAAAACATTATCTAGAGTAGGAAAATAACTACTGTTGAAAAACGCAGTAATAAATCTCAATTTGACTTTGCCTCAGTCAAATTGAGAAAAATCGGATTTCCACATCAATGGACAACTTGGAGGCAGTTAACTAAGGTGACATGGATCTTGTCACTGATTTAGCTTAGTAAATTCAAGTTAGAGGAGTTGGAATTCAGTTAAACATGTGTGATTGCTAATTTGTAGCAATGAAGGTCAATTATTTCAAGTTGTTTTCAGTTAAACTAGCTTTAACTATTGAAGGAAATAGTGGAAGGCCAGTTGTGTAGTGGGACTTCAGTCTAACTCAGTGATCATCCAGATAACTGATCAATCAACTCAAAATATCTAGTGCATGCAGAGAATTCAAGTTCCCTAACTATGGTGAAGATTCCAAGGCAGTGAACAATTATTATATACTAGATTGAGTGTACATGAATTGTATTGGTCAAGTGATCAACCCTAGGGAATTGTGCAAGCATTTTGGAGGAGTTTCCTAAATAATAGGGTCCTAATTCCTCAGGAATTGTGCAATGAAATAGGGGCTCAAGCATACATAGAAATTGACTAAGTCTAGGTTAGAGCTTCTCAATTAGCAGAGAGATAGGTTATTCACTTGTAGATTGTTCTAAGAGCGAGCAAGAAATTGCAATACATCTTTATTTTTCTGATTTAATGCAAGTAGGCATAAGGGGTTTTTATCAATTTCTTTCCCTTGTAAAATATTATGTGCATGTGAGTTATTTCTCATTGCATGTTTGTGATTGATGTTCTAAATTATGAATCAAATTCTGCATAGCAGTAGAGTAGGATCTTTGGATCGAAATGTTATTGGTAGAAGGGATATTTCTATTTACCCTTGTTGAGACAGTCATGTATTCCCACTATGATAGGGTTGTCTAGCTAGAATAAAAATGGTGATTTTTGTTGGTTAATATCTCCATGGTAATGGAAGCATTAGAGAATATGACAAGGAATGAGTGATTTTGAGAAAGGAAGCCATTGCAAATTTATGATGTTTGAAATAAATAAACACGGTAAGGAAGGTCTTGTGGCCTATGTTGGAGGTTTATTCTCATAAAATAATTTGAATTCCGCTCTGGGGTCAGAAATTGCGAATAATTAAGAATGGAGGAATTATTAAGATTCAATTTGCGAATGTTAATCCAAGGCTACTTTCCCGCCATGATTGGTGCTCTACTCATCATTTTCAAGTAGTTTGGCATTATTGCCAATAGGAGAAGGATGCTAAGTTATAGATTATTTTCGAAGCATAAATGAGATTAACACATAAACATGATCAATATGTAAAGTGTGGAACACGATGACCATTCATTTTAACACCAAGTGAAAACCCTGATATCTGCTCTCTTAGTAGTCTCTATGGAGTTAGTTCTACATTCTAGCATGCAAGGGTTTGTTTACATTCTAGTCTCTATGGTTAATGGGTTATTATTTATGAGTGTAGGGGTTAAGGGATTATTGATTTGGGGTTAAAGGGATAGGGAATTTAGTGGTTATGGGTTAAGGGCTTATGTGTTGTGATAGTGGGGCCCTTAATCCCCTTATCACAACTATTGGGGGTTCCCCTATCAATTTCCCTCATTTCCTTCCCTCTAGGTCCCTTATCCCTTATTCCATGAGGTCCTAAGGCCCCTTCTCATTCTCTAATTCTAGGATTATAGATCTTAGTAAACCATGTTCGAACCTCTCCCCTCTATCCATCCATGCTACCCTTATATCCCTTTTCCCCATTCAATACACCAAAATATCCCCCTCCCCAAAAATTCATGAGAATTGAAAATTTGGAGGTAGACATATAACAATTGCATCTAAAATTTTAATTCTAATGAATTTTGGGGAGGGGGTGGTCCAAAAATTCCTTAAAAAGTTACATTGTTGTGACTATTAAGGGTGGTTCGAGGATGATAAGTTAGCGGTTAGGGGTTAAGGGGTTAGTAGCTTAGGGTTTAAGAGATCAAGGGGTTAAGGGATTCTGGCTTGGGGATTAAAGGCATAGGGAATTTAGTGGTTATGGGTTAAGGGCTTATGGGTTTTGATAATTGGGCCCCTAATACCCTTATCACAACTATGGGGGTTCCGCTATCACTTTCTTTCATTCCCTTCTCTCTAATCCCCCTAGCCCCTATTACATGAGGTCCTAAGGCCCCTTCTCATTCTTTAATGTTAGAATTATAGATATACTTCTCGTGTCCATTTCCTAACTAGCTTCAGTGCTTGATGTGGACATCATGCACACCGGAGCCCCTGCGGCATCAGGTGATGACTCAGGGATAATGGGAGGATCTCCTAGGAATGATCCTAGAACGGACGATGGTTTGAACTGGCTGGGGCCATATTCTTAGTACTATGAATGCACATCGAGGATGTATCTACGTAGGGTATAATTACATCAGTGTTTTTTAGGGGTATATTCTCGCTATGTGTCAATTGGTCTATAGTAATGATGTGGTCCTCGTGGGGGAACATCATAATGCGGAAGAGAGAGGAGACTATGGCTAACATGGCGTGCATATAACTCCACCCAAGGAGTATATTATAATCCAAGTGAGCATCCAAGACTTCAATGTCTATGTGGAATGTCGTTCCGGCTAAGTAGACCGAGACGTTTTGGTAGAGGCCGACAGGGGTCGAAGGATGGCCGTCGTATGCTCTAAGCGTGATGACTGAGGGTTTTAGTTCGAGAGACCCTAGCTTCTGCCAAACATTTTTTGACATGCTGCACGTGGATGTACCCTCGTCAATGACATATCGGTGAATTTTGATATTCTAGAATGACACTGGTATTTGGAAGGCGACCAGGGAAGTAAGCCTGGGGGTGGCTTTGTGTAAGTCAAAAGCCATTAGGTATGTATCGGCAGGGTCAATAGCACCTAACGCATAAATTAAGGCTTTATTTTGTTTTGGGCATGAATGAAATACTTCCAAAGCTGACATAGCAGCAGGAGATTGTGCTAAATCATCCACGATACAATAATTATGGGTCGCTTTGGAGTAGTTTCTTGCTCGCCTATTGGGTCCTTTCATCATCTTTTGAAATGGTTCGGCAGGAATCTTTGAAATGTTTAAAGGTGGAATCAGTGCACTGGTACTTGCCCCTAACGTATTGGTGTCTAGTGGGGTGTCATAATTGTGATTCTGTGTTTGGAAAAACATCTATTTTCTAGTCATGTAGATTTCATGGCTACTTTTCCTGGAGTCGTCTGGATATTTTTGCTGAGTGCTTACTGTCCCTTGATGGGGGAAAGGTTCCTGCATCACAGCTATTTTTTGAGAAGATCCTCCTTGTCCTCGGTTACTCTGTAGCTTCTATAGCTCAGGGAGATCAGGACAATGGTGAGTATGATTGTCGTACTTACCACATCTAACAAGAATGGTTTGTTCGAAGAGGTGGGATTTTTCTCTTCCATTGGGCATTGCTTGGCTCCTAGCTCTGATTTCGGTTGGAGTTGCCTCTAGCCTGGGATTGCGACAGGCATTGCTGGTTGTTGCCCCCCTATTCAAGATTCCCTTTTGGATTTTTTCTTTTCTTTTTTCTTCACCACGTTAGGAGGGTAGTTCTCCTGCTTATATTGGTGAGGTTGGTTTTGGGAAGACTGCACAAAGTTCACCTGTGCATTGGTCTGCATAGGCGGGTCTTATGCTAGGGAATGAGCATAACGCGGTCCCTGGTTTTCACCTGGCTGTTTTGAGGGGAGCTCCTCCGTCAATGTTTCTCTCTACATACTGGGTCCCTTGAGCTATAGGATATGGTCCTCCATGGTGATACCCTTGCGCCCTATTAGTCAAATTTTTCTGAGGCATATGATGACTTTGAAAATCGGGTTGAGGTACGTTCTAGGTAGAAATGTACGTGTAACCGGGGTTTTGACTGCTGCTGCCTAGGTAACCTTGGGTCAATGACCCAATTAGTTTGTTTGTAGAGTTTGACATGCCTGGAAATTATTGATAAGTTTGCAGGCGTGAGGTGTTTGGTAGGATATTGTAAGTATATCCTGACTGGGTATAAATCAACTCAATTTGTTGGGCTTTGTTGATGGCGTCCTATTTGGATGTGGGCCTTTGTTGCACCACATCCTTTGAAATCTCTGTCATGAGAGTTTTTAGGAATAAACCTAAAAGAACCCAGTCATTGAGTTTTACTTTACATAAACTACGACGATGTCTCCATTCATGGATATGGTCCAAGATATGGACGGTGGGGGTTTGTCTAAAATGTGTTAGTAATTCAATTCTAGAATCATGGTGAATGGGTAACTAAAAATACGTTAGGAACGCGGTGGAGAAGGCACTAAAGGTTCCATGTGAAGTAGAGGGTTCCTCCACATCGTACCATTTCATAGCTACTCCTGTTAGAGTGTGTTGAAATAGTCTCAATTGAATAATGTCGTCAATGATATTGTTCGATGAGAACCACAGGTGGAAGGTTAGGACATGATTACTTGGGTGTTCTGCTTGCTTTCCTTCGAACTTTGGAATATTGGAATGGAGCTTTGTGGGCATGGGAGTACATGTAGGGTTGTGTGTGATAGGGTCATTCATCAGCTTAGTTAAATAGGGTAGATTCAACAAAACTAAGAAAGGTGACTGGGAGGTTGACGCCATTGCAACTTATGAAAAAAAAAAGTTTTGGTTAGGAAGAGGGTTGTTTTGTGACGTACCCTATTGTGTATTCGACTGGCTTCCCGAATGGGTTGCACCCTCTGTCCTCTAGGGGTCATGGGAGGAGTGGTGTGTGGTGTGGTATTGGGAGACCGACTAGGGTTCCCAACTAAGGATGCCCCAATAAAGGAAGAACCAATAATGGTGGAAGCATTCCGTCTTTGATGCCTAAATGGCGAAAGACTTGGAACCCCTCCCAGTAATGGGGGGAGGTCCAAAATATGCCTAGATCGATGAGGTCCCGTTGGGTCTGTTCTGGTGTCGACTAGGTCTAGTTTTGGAAAAGAATTGAGAGGATAGAGTCTATGATCAAAGAAAAAATTTGGTCACATACATAAAACAAAGTGAAAATAAAATAAATTTTCTCTTTAAATTAATTCTATGTGATCAAGGAATCAAAAAAGTGATTTTTTTTTGCTTACGTATGATACTCAAATCCTATAAGACATATTCATCCTCACACACTCAAATGTAACTGGGAATTGAGAATATATCTTGCGAGTGTTGGCACAACGTCCCATAAGAGCTGGCGATGCCCCTAGTCAGTCGAAGAAAATCCACCAAGGTAAGGGTAGAGGGTCTAGCGCTTGCCTGCACCATCACCTATAGGGAAAGGATGCCCTAGATTTGGCCACTAAGTACCACCATCCCACATGAGCGTTTGAGTCTTGGGCTTCTTGGTAAGTCAACTAACAGTATCGAGTATCAGCCGGGTCAGGTAGCCCCAACTGATACCAAATGCACTGCACCTAAGCCTAAAATGTGTCAAACAATGTCAATGCATGCTGAACTAGAGTTTTAGGGAGTGTTGGGGAATATTAAGGGATAACTAGGTAAAAATGCATGTAAAGGAACAAATAAGAGTGTGTGCAAGGGAGTGTTAGCAAATTCAAATGTGCTAAGGATGAAGTGTGTTAGGAGAAGTTTATAATAGGATTTACAGGAGGCAAGCCTACAATTTTTATAAGGGGCTTGACATAGCAGTTTTAGACAAAGGGAGATCACTTCGTGCTAGGCACAACATTTTTTTTCATTTAGTTATTTTTTTGTATATGAGATGTGGCACACTTTGGCTACATTCTCATGTTTTAAACTATTCTAGATAATTGAATATTGTACATTGTTGTGTATAAGTTTTGGGGCACACAGGTTGTGTAAGCTTATATCTTGTGTGCCTTGTGAATCTTTTGGTTCTTGCAAACTCTCAGTTAATGTTCTATTGTTTATATGAACTGAACATGCATGTGAAATATTTCCTGTGTAAGCTATGTTTCTTAGTTGTTTTATGGCCATGGCTAGATCATGTGATCCTTGTCTTGGTAAATAGTGAAGTCAGACAAGTTGAGATCGGACATGAGTGGCATCAGATGAGTTATAAGCAGTTCTTAGGTGAAAAAGGAAGAATCTACTTGTAGTAGGTGCAATTGGTCAAGTTGTTGGGGTTGAAGCAGAACAATGTTTTCACATGAACTACAGTAGCCAAGGACTTGATTGGGTTCCCAAGTCGTAAAAAAAATTAAATTCTAGTTGTGAGGACATGAGTGCTAAGGCATGTAGGGAATGCTAAGATGTGCCAGAGAGTGCGAAGGCATGTTAAACATGATAATATGTGCCAAGTGATAAGGCATGCCAAGATGTGCAAGGGTGTGTCAATGCGTACCACAGACTGTCAAGGCAACAAAAGGGAGAAACAAGTTAAACTACAAGGAAATGAACATATAAGAGGGTTAATTAGTCATCAATTTACCTTTTCTAAGAGGGGCATGCCATGCACACCAACACTAGGTGCCAATAGGTGCCAAGTGCAAAGTATTAGTGCATTCTAAGTGCCAAGTCTTCTTGTGTTGCTTCTCATCTACCTTCCAAAAATTGATCTAAAATAAATTTAATATTAAACCATGACAAATCATACCAAGGCATCTCAACGTGTTCCATACATGCTAAGACTTTCCAAGTGCCAATATGAGTCAAGGACTGTTATGCATGCTATGAAGTGGAATGGCATGTTGAATACTGCTAAGGCGTTCTACAAAGTGCTAATGCATGTTTAGGAGTGTTAAGGAGTAATAGGACAAAACATTAAGGGAGCACTAGGTCAAAATTCATGGAAGTTAATGAATATGAGGAATATGTGCCAGGGACTAGTGTTAATGAGTGCTAGCTATCATGCCAAGGAGGAAGTTAAAAGGTATGCTAAGCATTGGTAAGGCATGATAAGGAATATCAAGGCATGTAAAAAAGTGCCAAAGTGTGCTATGGAGTTCCAGGGTGTGCTAATTATATGTTCCAAATAGTGCCAAGATATGCCAATACATGCCAAGTGCTAAGGATGTGCAGGGTGCCAGGGATGTATGTCAATATATGTCAAGAAGTGTCAAGGCAACAAAAGGAAGAACCAAGCTAAAATGTAAGGAAATGGACAAATAATAGGGTTAATGAGTCAGGACTTTATCTTTTTCAAAAGGGGCATGCTAGTCACACTAATAATAGGTCCCAATACATGCCAACTGGCATTGTGTGCCAAGTGCTAATGTATGTCAATGTATTCAACCAAGGTGTTCCAGGGCATGCTAGGGACTACATGCATGCTAACACATGCTAGGAGAGTTCCATGTTGTGCTAGCACATTCCACCATGTGCTTGGGCGTCAATGTCATGACAAGATGTTCTAGGTACAAATATGTTCCTAGACATGCGAGGTGCCAAGAAATGCTAGTGTGTGACAAAGCATTAATTTAAGGTGTGCCCGAATTGTTGAGGAGTGCCAGGGATGTATGTCAATATATGTCAAGAAGTGTCAAGGCAACAAAAGGAATAACCAAGCTAAAATGTAAAGAAATGAACACATAATAGGGTTAATAAGTCAAGACTTTATCTTTTTCAAAAGGGGCATGATAGTCACACAAATAATAGGTCCCAATACATGCCAATTGGAATTGTGTGCCAAGTGCTAATGTATGTCAATGCATTAAACCAAGGTGTTCTAGGGCATTCTCAGGACTACATGCATGCTAACACATGCTAGGAGAGTTCCATGTTGTGCTAGTGCATTCCACCATGTGCTTGGGCGTCAATGTCATGACAAGATGTTCTAGGTAAAAATATGTTCCTAGACATGCGAGGTGCTAAGAAATGTTAGTGTGTGACAAAGCATTAATTTAAGGTGTGCCTGAATTGTTGAGGAGTGTAAGGTCTTTCTCATTAATATAATTGTCAGAGCTTGATTATGTATTAAATAATATATTTCCTATACACACTAGTGGAACTTTATCTAAAGGGAATTTGATAGATAATAAACTAAATAGATATGAATCATGTGTTGACTCATAGGAAAACTCTATTTGACTAGTGATTACTTGAGGGAAATGATACACACTAATTACTTCTTAAAAAATTGACTAATTATAACCACTATGGCCTTGGTAATATCATAAAAAATACTCCACAATAATGGCCTTAAATCGTTATATTTTGAAGAAAAAAATATTAACATGCATATAGTGTCATCAAAAATTAATTGGAATGATCAATGGTGACGAACATTTTTTGACCGTCACCAAAAGTAACAAAAAGAGCATTGGTGAGGGTCATTAAACGTTCATCACTAGAATTGTCACGAAAGAGAGAATTAGTGATGGGCATTTAACGACCCTCACCAAAAGTGTCATTGAAAATGGCTTTGGTGATGAAAATTAAAGGACCATCACTATATACACTTATAGTGATGCTTTTTTAAGGACCGTAACCATATGTGACATTGGTGACGGACCTTAAAGGTCCATCACAAGCATGACCCTCACCAATGTCCTTTTTCCTTGTAGTGATTACTAAACATTAACCTTAAATACTAGCTCCTTATTTACCTTTTAGCTCATATTATATTAAACCCTTTAATATTATTCCCACCCATATTTTGAACTTTAGTCTATGTTTTATTCCCCACATGATTATTATATTCCCACTCCCATAGGTTAAAAATATCCCTACTATATAAATACCCTGCCTATGCTAAAATTACACATATATTTATTACATTTGTTAATAAAACCTACATCCGCATATTATATTCCATATCAAAAATATGTATTAAAACACTATATTTTAATACATTTTACACTCCCACCATATATATATGCCAGGCCCCACGCCTTTGACCCCGTAGCTTCATCACTTAATCTCAATCATTCGCTCCTTTCTGCTAGATCTAACGGTGTAGATCTAACATCGCAGATTTCATTGCGCGATCAATAAAAAAATCAAACATTGCAATAAAAGTTGTTTTAAGCTTTTATCTCTCCTCCATGCACCTTGTTTCTATTGGATCGCATCGATCAAATCAATCCGGCTTACCACCTTTTGACATTGCAAAAACTGCTCGGCAATAATTTCCTCCCCCATGCCCAAACTACCAATATTTTGAATTGACCTATAGTAAATGCATTCACTGTTCAAACAAAATACTTATAAAATTCCTGAATGCATTCATTTCAAACCTTCTGTTGCCATTTTCTTCTCATAAAACCTTCCCAGACCGAGAAAAATACGTTTTCACCTTTGTTTTAGCTCATAAACAAATAGAATTCATTGAAATAAACTATTACAATCATTGCAAGAATCACGAGAGTGCATATAAAGACCAAAGGAAGCTTTTGAAAACTTTTCAACCCCAAAAAACCCTTCTTCACAAGCATAATTCCAAATTTCAAAGGTATTCTTCAGAGAAGGAGACCCATTCCTCAATGTAAAAGAATTATACTGTTAAATGAATAATTTAAAAACTTGTATGCCTGAAGAGTAACCCTATTGCCTCATGAAATCATTATTTCTGCAAACCCTGAGAAATACTTACGTTTTTTGAAGTTTTGACCTATTTTAGAGAAAATTTGGAGTGAGTTTAGCCATCTGCAAACATTAAAAAGCCCTCTGAGACCTCCAAAGCCTTTCTACAGTATTCAAAATCCCTTATGCATAAAACTTGATGTTCTAGGATTTTTTTCATCACAAAAAATTTACCATAAACCCTTAAAATAATTTACTGAGGTTATAAGGTCAGGAAATAACTCTTTTTGATACTAAAAGTATAGTTTGAGTTAGAGTAAACTGAATTATACCTTTTGTAGTCAAAGATAAAACCCTGTCATATCTAAAATCCTTCTATAAATTGTTTAAACTTATAGAAGTGTTTTAAAAAGGCTAAAATCAGTTTTTTAAAAGTTAAAAGTATTAAATTTGATTAATCAAACCTATCTATGGCTTCCAAAAGGACGGACTCTTGTGATCAACCCTCTACAACCTCCAATTGTAGATATAGAACATATTCCCCTGGAAAATGTAGATTTGAAAATTGCAGATCCTATGACATAATTTAACCCTCTTGAGCTCCATTGTTGGAGCCAAGAGAAATCCTTAGATTAAGCAGATGAGGTGCTTATTTGGGAATCAAATTTTCCTAAATATGTTGTTCTCCATACTCACCCATGCCCAGAAACTATCATATTATACCAATCTTGTTATTCTCTAGATCAAAGAAGCATTGTGAATTCTAAAAAAGAAGTATTGTTTACCATTACAGCTTAATCAATCAACCATATTCTTCAATTACAACCTGAGCCTAGTGCAATCCCTTTATCTATTGAAGCTCTCACACAATTCTACTTAGAGTTGGATTTTCCTAAAAGATTCCAAATTTTTCAAACTTTCATTCCATCCTATGTGGAAATTCCCAAGATCAACCCTCGATATTCGTCTTCGAAATTCTCAGAAAGAACCAGACACATTATTTCCATGCTATCTTTTATCCTTGGATATTTCATAGATGAACATGTCGATGCATCGGTACTTGGTTTCTTGTCCATTTTTGTACTTGGCCAACCCCCTACAGTTATCTTTAACTTTTCCCAATACATTGTTGATAAGATCCATGAACAACTAGTCAAACTACCTACTAAATGTGTATTTAGGTATTCTCCATTTATTTTTCACATGTTCCTTTCTTTATGGATGTGGAAGGAAATCCACAATCTATTGTATTATGGACTTCTTTGATTAGGAAGGAGTCATATGGGTTTACTTATGCAGAGTTTACGGATTCTTTTATCCATCCCTTGGTTAATTTGCTAAATAACAATATTCAACCCAGAATCAACAATGAAATCAAGAAATTTTTACAGTTGTCTAAGAAAAGCAGGACAGGTGATTGGTATTTATACCAAAATGACACTGAAATCAAATTTTATGGGTCAAACCTCATTCCTTACAAGTTACCAAAAATCTTCCTATAAGGTTGTTTTCTTTAGAGTATATAAGGCAAATCTTAAATTCAGATGTTGTAAATTTCCTAGCTGCAAAGAAAAAGACCTAATTCAAACTAAAGAACCAAGTTGGTCTGTTCATATGTAATAACAGAGAAGCAGGTTCAGAGGCAGAAAAACAGTTACAAGATTTCAATTTCAACACTAGTTTTATTTGGAATTATGATCCCTTTGGTATAATCAGCAAAATGGGAGTTAAATGTAAATTAACTCCATACATTCATGAAAAGAAGCCTGATATTGAAAAATTCTCAGACCATTCTGAATGTTTAGAGAATACACTAGTAGAAGCTAATAAGCAAAGTGATACTAGTCACATTTTGCAGACTCTAGCCCATGAAGACAGAAGTATGAAAAGAAATAGGGAAGAAGGGTCTTCATCAAAGCAAGCAGAAGAACAATATATAGAAATCAAGGAGAGGCACAAGGAGATTAAAGCTAAAAATGAAGAAATCAAAAAAGGAATATATTCTTAGTACTTAAAGCAGACTCCAAGCATTACAAACAAGCTTCTTTCAGCCTTTGAATATAAGAAAAAAAAGATGCTTATGACAGTGCTCCAACCCACAATACCAACTCCTAAATCATCATCAGATTATAAAAAGTTTGATGTTGAAGTTCCAATCCAGGATATTCATCCCCTGGACCAAATTGAATTCCATAAACAGACAGGAGGGATGATTTACTCCACAATGACTACTAAGGCTATGAATGCACAAAAGCTTCAAAATACTTTGATAAATGTAAAATATCAGCTCAAACTTGAGAAAGTTTCTTCATATGCAAAGGATATCATAATCAAATCCTTAGAGGATTTAGTGATTGAGGTAGGTTATGATCCTAAGAATATAAAAGCTGCAGAGGACCTGATAAAAAATAAGAATGCTGACATTGTTGCACTCAAGAAACAACTGAAACTGCCTCCTACAGAGCATCCACATGCCAACGAGATTTTACAGGATTATAATAAAAAATATGAGATGATGAGTCTCATTTTGTATCTTACAACCCAAATTAAAGAAATGGAGATTGAGATGGAAAAATTGGTCCAAGATAAGGAAGCCACCAATGCACAGGAAGTCCCTGAAAATGTAATTCCTGTAGTTACAATAGCCGTTCCATCTAATATGGCAGAAACACTAGCTCCTAAAGTTCCATTGACCACAACAATCTGAGTAACTTCATCAAAAACTTATGCCACTGAGTCTTCAACAACAACAGTCTAGAAATTAGATGAGGCAAGTAAATTGGTAAGGGAAATGTAAGACATCTCCATACAAACCAATGAGATAAACATGTTAAAGGAACAGATTAAGAATCTTCAAGATGCCAAAAATATTGCATAGATTAATGTCAAGAATGAAGAGCAAAAGCTAAAATGTTGAATGAACAACTCAAGAAGTTGGAAAAATAATTGACTTTGAAAGAGCTTATGGAACATGTTAAAAATCAACTATGGTCCAATATCATTGAAGCAGTCAATGATACTTAGCCATCTATACAGGTAATTTATGAACAGAAGGATTTACTGAAAGTAGCAAAAGAAGAAATACAGAAGACCAAAGAGGAGCTAGGTAAAAAACATAAAGAGGCATTAGAAATTATCAAATTCCTCAATTCAAAAAATAAACAAGAACTGGATGGAATTGGAATTTTATATAGAACATAGACCATACTTGAAGTAAGGAAGGCAATCTCAGAATTTGATGAAACAATTAGAAGAAAAGTGCCAAAACATGGAAATGGAAATTACATGATTTATGATCAAATTTGATATTTTAAGGCAAAAAGGCCTTCCTAATACTTTGGTAATAAATGAAAAATTGATGAAATAGGAGGATTATGATAAAAACATGAGAGAATTTGCTAAAGAGCGGGTGAACAAACCAACCTCATAGGGAATCCCTACAGGAAAAGTATTGTATCAAAATTTTGAAAATTTGTTTTGCTTGCAGCATGAAGTAAAACACCTATTTGTGAATAAGCCAACATTTTCCAAATACACAGAGGCAGATGAGAACTTCAGAAGGCTTATGAAAATAAAATTTCCAGAAGTTGTTTGCTAGGAGAAGTTGACTGATCTACTATAAGATCAGATTACAGTGAAAACAGAACCAAAAAGGTAAAAAAACAAAGTTTTTGTTTTTACATCAGCAGTAACAATTCTTTTGGCAGTCAAAGTGTATTAGTTGAAAGTGTATCAGTTGAAAGTGTATAATATGAAAGATAGAAGATCAAATTAGATTAAAGATGAAACTGCAAGCATGAGGGACACCTTAGTTGTCTAGCTACAACCTAAATTAAAACAAGAAGCTGTTTTATTTCAAATAAATAGGACAACTAGAAATTATTTAGGCAGTTGTCACTATCTTCTTGCATGAAGATAATTTGTTTTCCAAGAAAAATTCCTAAGATTATTCTAGGATGTTTTGTACTAGTTTTTGTATAAATACTTCATCATTTGAAGTATTGAGGGTGGATTAATTGCTGAACATTTTTGTAGTTATACCATTCTGAACCTAAGTGTTTTTGTATCAATTTCAAGTCAGCATAATGGATCACAGGAAATAAAGTATCATGTTATAGGATTCATGTGTTGGGCTACTGCAGTGAAGTATTTCACTTGCCATTTTGTCAAATTTCTTATGATATCCATATATTCATGAATTTGTTCTAAATTTTAATGATAAATCATGAATTGTTATCTCAGAATTTGCTAAAAGCACTCTATTTTGATTGATTGTCATTTATATGTTTTCAACTGATATCCAGAGTAGGGAACCCTTAAGTTCTCCCTGATTTCGATTTACCTCTACCTTTTCACTTCTTATCAGGATTTAAGAACCCTTAATTTCTCTTTATCCCGATCAAAACCATTTCACCATCAGCCTTTGAAGATCTGAAGTGACTCAATTATCTTGCGCTGTAAACATTTACCTTTAGACCTTGTTCCTGATCTAGCTTCTTGACACATTGACTCTATCTGCCCAATTGGATACAAATCTATAGCTATCCATCTGATTAAGTGATTTTCCCACCAAACCAAATCAAAACCCAAAAACCTATTTTCTCCATATAACTAGCCTAAAATCAAATATAATCAAAAAATTTAAATCTTATAGAGAGAGTCCTATCTGAGCATTAGGAAGGCTAGATCCTAAGGCTTAAAAGTAGGTTTGTGGTTACCTCTGATATTCTTAAAACTAAACTAAAAAATCGCACAACTCTTGAGAATTATTAGAGTGCTAAATCCAATAAACCACACTTCTGCATCTTCTAGTTTCTTTATCTCTCCATCAAATGTAGCAGGCTTGGGTTTCTTGAACTCATCTGAAAATTATTGCTTCTCACACATCCTGTAAGGATGATAGAAATGATGACCATGTTGTCTCTCTAATCCAAAACTAGAGTAGAACCCATAACCACTACCTCTCTTGTTATGTGTATCCATACATCTACCACCTCTTACTATTTCTTTGATGTCTGACTTGTGCCATACATGAAACCTACTACCATATGCCCCATTAGTCCTTTCCTCGTATCCATAACTGATATGTGCCTTTACCTGTCTATGCAAATATAATAAGCTCTGAAGGATCACTACATTGTCCTCGACTTGATTTTCCCAAGCCCTTGAGATCCTTTCCTACGATTGAATTATCCTATCATTATCTACCTTTAAACTTATGATTTATGCCTTCAATATTCTTAATTTATCTACTATGTGAGGAGAGTACTCATCTCCTTCTTCTCAACTAATATATAAGTAGAGTGATTTGAATTTTACTCAACCATTTTTCTTATAATAATACAAAATAATCAAACATGCCTTAGCGATGTTCATGGGAGGCTATCTTGTATGTACAGTAAATCCATATTAGCACAATATATATATATATATCGACATCAACATCATGATGACACAATACCACAACAATGACCATGACAATGCGTGTGTAGAAAGAACATCGACAACTAACACACATGCATAACAATCACATCCCTCCATCCAATCTGGGTGTTTGAAATTGGAAGCTCAGATACCACTCTATAACCACCCCTCCCACATTTATGTACATTTTAACCCTGTATAGAAATTATCTGCAAAGGAATTCTTAAAAAACTAAAAAAAATAATGGCAAGAACATAAAACAAATATACATAGAGATTCTCCTTTGGATCCCAAAATCGGTAATACCAGATTGATTTTTCATTGTATTCCTTTCAATATTACAATGCATATATACATGCCAAATCATTCATAAACCCCAATCCATTATCCCTAGATTAGAACATAATTGTAGTTCCCTTAACTGGATCTAAAAAATACCATAGGAAGAAAACCAACATACCCAAAACCATGTGCAAAAACCATGCACAAAACCATGGGTAGGTCTTCCCATCATATTTGGGTTCGCCCTCCATCCATGGGTCTACCCAAATGTTATTGGGTTTGCATAAACATAATTCGTGGGGCACTGCCCCGAACCCCATGTAGTGGGGCTACCACGCCCCCTGGAAACCCCCTTGTTGCACCTTGTGCAATGTACATTGCATGTAGATCGTCATGTAAATAATATAACACACACCAAAAAATTTAACAAAATTCACAAGATAGTGAGGGTAATCATGAAATGAGTGTTACTATGATCTGACTCAACCTCATAATTCTGGTTGATGAAGTGGGGCCTATAAACTGACCACAAAGTGAAATCCTACGGGGACTACAAAACACCCAGGAGCTAAAGAAACACCCCAAGTGGTCAATCCCTCAGTTGGAACCTCATTTCACTAAACTAGGTCCACAACTTCGTCCTTTACATTTCTTCCATGTAGTTATGACCTAAAATCTTCAATTTTGAGCATGTGATCTAGGGATATCTAACACATTTTTCAGACCAAGCTCTAGATCATTTATAAAAATTTCTTGAGGCTTTCCAGAATCATAATTAAAATGACAATAAATCTAAAAAAACAATCATGACTCAGAAACTTAACCTAGATTTCCTAATCCATAACAAACATTTCATTAAACATATGGAAAACATAGAGGCTACTGGTCATGAATGCATATCTTATCGTAAGAGACTAAAATTCATCTGAGAATCACCTATAAGACTTTATTCCCTCTCCGCATAGCTATAATAACACTTATTAGTCCATATATTCATGAAACATTCGATAACTAAAAAAATCATGACAAGAGTCATAGATAACATACATCATGTAACCAACAATTACCTAGAAAATAACCAACATCGAAATCATGAAAAATAAAAAATACTATCGCTAACATAATCACTACAAGTATACATCAATCATAGTGGAATAATAGTTTTTATTAATATATGTAAATACCAACCAAGTTGGGGACTTCCACGTACCACCTGACCATAGATTGGGTTGAACCAAATATCTCTTTCATCCAATCACCGCCGCACCATATTCCAAGCATAAGGATTTCATGTAATATAACAAAACGAAACCAAACAGGGCTTCTGGACACAAAACCACCTCAACCCTCAACCACAATGATTCCACCTCCATTATCAGACATCACTAACACCAACCATATCACTCTCTACCCAATTTTTCCAGGGCTTTAGGAACTAGTAACTCAACCAACAACCTTCCAGGGTTCCAGAGAAGTTGTCCAATCTAGCTCTAGGGCCTAGTAGCTCAACCCACCAAGGAATCTAGAGCCTTTGTCCCTACCTAGGCTCCAATACTAGTAACTCAACCTAAGTTTTTCAAGGGCTTCCAGAGCATTTGTTCCAACCCACATGCATAAGGAACCTGAGAACCAATAAGAAATTAAACAAGTGGAAAAACCCACAATACCATGGCTATACAGGAAATGGAAAGGAAAGGCTATAAAAATTCTCAATCCGGGAAAATTTATATAACAATGATAACACATAACTATAAAATCACATGCATATACCATGCATCTAGAAATCAACAAGGAAATCATACATGAAACCTGTTACCTACCAAGTGATCCATTTGTAGTCGCTGATCCAACGGTTCCCTTGTGTTTTCCTACTTCCCTTTTCCTTCTTTCCCCAATCCAAGTGAACACCAAATGCTCCAAGAATGCTCCAATTATTCTCTAAGAATTCTCTAAGTGTGGAATATTATGAGAGAATGAGAGAATGAAAATGAGAGCTCTAAAAATCAATTGAGAAAAGGTTTTGAATTGATCCCTAGAAGCCTTTTTATCATTGAAGCCTCTATTTCCTTCATGTTTCCTTCACTTTTCCTCTAATTTTCTTGTCATGCGCATATGTGTCTCTTCACCTCCATTTTATCCTATTTTACGTTATCTCATCAATAAAATTCCAATTATTGTCACTTTTCCTTTGTCAATTCCTTTTCCAATTTCCATATCTATAAATTAATCACAAGTGATAGCCATCACTATTTTTTTCCCAACATTCAACTTGAAATATGTGTTTCATGACCTTAATATTATTTTATTTACATATAAAATCAACCAAGGGTTCTTACAGCATCAAAATGAGGTGTCCAAAATTTGAAGACTATTGGATTGGAGTCTATCTTCCAAAAAGTCTTATAGGGTATTTAGGCATCAACCATTTTCTTGAACTTGATATGAATCCACCATCTGGATAGTAATTCAACTGTCAAAGGCCTATAAAATATAGGTGAAATTTTCTTTTCAACCTAGGATTTTAGGAATGCAATTATAAATTTTTGGCCACATGCTTAGCCAACCAAAGATTTGTCTACTATCTCTCCTTCCTTCTATATTGTTATGTCCACCCCAAATTCTAAGGATAGTTTGGATATTTTAACTTTCTTAACACAACTCTTCTTTTCCTTTACCATATTCCCCTACTCTACTTTCTAAGTCAAGGCTCTACCACATAAAGAGAGTGGTTTCTTCCCTAAAACACATTCTTCATTTCCTCTATTTTAGCTCTCTACTTCCACCGACACTAGTTATTTTATTAGAAAACTACTCGACGGTGTATATTATGTGAGCACTAGGGTGGGAATGTGGTCAAATGAGACTCTGTTAGGAATAATCCCTCACTACTTCCAAAACCCTCAGAGAAAAATTGAGTTAGCTAGTAAAGGTACAAGATCCAACCTGATATCCCAATTTATTATTGATGAAATCAAAAACATGGGAGGGGTTAATTCCATGGACCCCCTTGAAATCCTTGACAAACCCTGGCTATGCCTCTCAATGCCAAGGCTCAATGTTTATTGTGTTACCACAACATACGAGAGTGAAGCTGGAATGAGGTCTTCCAAACTTCCATGTGGCACCGTGACCATTCTCGTAGATTTTTTAAATAGTAATGGGCTACGATGGGATTCCATAGAAATGCTTACCACCTCATTATAATATTTCTACTCACAGATGAGTTCTAAAAAGCATACCCAAATTTACCGGTGACCACATTCTTCTGGTTTTTAATTCAGTAGTTCTTCATCCTCCATGAGAAAAAATTACTGGTAACCAACAAATGATCCAAATTTCTAGCCAACTAAAGATTCACTCAAGCCAACCGCTTTAATGTTGTAGGGAGAATCAATAATTTTTAATAATATTTTCTCAGATGAGACAAGGAGAAAACTACTTCCTATTGAAAGGGTTTGTCTACAATAAATGACCTTCCTGTGACTGGAAAGATCACCATCATAGTGTTTTGTCACTTCCTATTGGCTTCATTATTAAAACCCTAGTCATCCTCCAATAACCAAATTTTTTTATATCTTGCTATAATTTTTAATGTTTTGAACCTTGCACCTTAAAAATGATAAGAAACTGATATTTTTTATTATTTAAATCAAGTTTTCATGATCCTAGTTTTATCAATGTTGAGGGAGCCATATATTCTTACAAGTTTATTATCTCATGTCTCCTAATATGCCTAAATATATGATAGTCTAAAAATTTCCTAGAAAAGAAGTTATGACAAAAATACAGAACTCGCTAGTTTGAAATTTACTTCATGATCCTTTACAAACCCTAACGTACAGAAATTATATACTAAAATGATGGTTAACCAAATTATGAAATTTAAATAAGATGTTCCCAAATATATTCACCTCAATATGATCCCTAACTTCCTTAGAGAATATATTTGAAATTATAGTGAACTAAGATCTAAAATGTGAACCATTTCTTCCCTAATATTTTTCCTCAATATTATCCATGTTTCACCATTTGAAATATCTCCTTAAAATAGTTATAGTAAAAAATCAACACCAACATGTTTTAAACTAATTTAAGGAGTATTCAATTACCCTAACTTCCTTAGCCCATATCTCCAATGTATAGGAAAAAAAATCTAAATTTTGAAACATACGTTCCTTGAAATTTCTCCCTAATATTATCCTTGTTCTTAATTTTGAAACATAAGTTCATTGATATTTTTCCCTAATATTATCCATGATTCATTGGCTGAAACCTCCCAGAAAAATAATCATAGCAAAAATTCTAAGATTAACTAGTTGAAGTAGGAAAACCCTAGTCTCATATGTTCTAATACCAAATTCAATTATTTTTACATCTAAATTTTGTACAAAATTTAACTTCAAAAATTTATATTTTTAAGATTAAATTAAATTAAAATATTATCTCAACTTAAAGAAATATTCATATTAATTTTATTGATTTTTAAAATAAATAAATAAAATAATGATATTTAACCAATTTAAATTTATCAACTCAAATTTATTAAACATCAAAAAAATCAAAATTTTAAAGAGTATTTTTTTTATTTAATTCTTATTTTTTTAATTTATTTATATTAAACAATTAACTATAATATTTAATTCTAAATATAAATTAATTTAGATTTAAAAAAAAAAACAGACACCAATATTATGTTATTTATCATGAATTTGGAAATCATATCACAACTTTCCATATAATCTATATTGGATAATTATTTAAAATATGGGAATATATTAGTTATAAGTTAAAGAAAATTCTTCAAACTAGCTATTACATTGCACTGGATTAATTTGTTGTGTTTTAGCATTATGTGTATCACAACAATTTGTAATTCATGTTACTATTTCCTACATAATAAACAATATAATTAATCAAGTTGTCGAAAGATGTTATTTTTAGTCCTTGCGGCTAAGGTAGGGATTATAGTAATCGAAACCGATATATATTATTAGTTCATGAAATTATTAGTCCCTCCTTAAAAATTTTAAACCATGTTTTGTTATATATTATTTTTTATCATATTTTTTCGGCCAATTAAATTTTAGAATTTTTTCTGTTGACGAATTAGTACAATTTTCATCTTATTTTCCCTCATACCGAGGCAGGTATGAGGCTAAATTTAAGATAAGTATGATAGACGATGAAAGTTTGAGGCTTAGAGGAATTAATGTTAACATTAGTTCTAAACATTAAATTAAACATTAAATGTTAAATGTCAAAGTGTTTAAAAACAACCATGTCTTCCCAAATAAAATTAAAAAGAAAGGTCCGCGTAAGACATATAACATTAAATAAAATTTAAAAAGCAAGGTCCCCTGTTAAGGGGCCACCACTTCTCTATACTGCTCACAGGTGCCATACAGGTGCCATACACCTTAATGATTTTCATCATGCTAGCCATCAAGGTGTGAAGGCCACCGTTTTCTCGATGCAAAGCTTGTTGAATCTATTCGAATTCCAACTCGGTCCGCTACTACTAACTATTGAACTGGAAGAGATTCTTGCTCGGTAAACTGAATCAATAGGTGCTGTGACCACCTTAGCTGCTAGTAATTATGTGCCAGGTGGAGCTAGTCGCAGAGCCACCGATTGAAAAAGGTCGTATATAGGATAGATATCGAGTGAAGCCAAAGCAAGGGGCCAAGCTAGCTGAAAATCTATTCAGTACTGTACATTGTACTAGATTAAAGTCTACGGGCTCATTAATGTTAGTTTCTATGTTGTGTATCTTGCAGCGAGGAAGATGAAGAATATATAAAAGAAAATATCATCTTGAAGAAGCTTCAGTTTTTGGAAGATCATTACAATGATGACTGGTAACCCTATAAGTATTTCAGACTTAACGTTCTATCTGTGATCCACGCCACGTTTTCTGAGGGTTTATTTATGTTTTTTTGCGACATTTGACAGGTGCCATACACTGATGCCTAAATATGCTTCTTATGAGGTCTAAATTGAATGAAAGACAATGATGTCGGTAAGACAGGAAAAGTGAGCAAAGGCAAGTGTTCTCTGCATCTAGTTCTATCTTTTCCTACCTTACTAATTCAACTTTCCTATGTTTTTCCAGCCAGAAAATGGTTCGAAACAAAATAATTTTAGTTTTTTCAGTACTATATATTGTGCTAGATTAAAGTCTACGGGCTCACTAAAATTAGTTTCTATGTTGTCTATCTTGCAGTGAGGAAGATGAAGAATATATAAAAGCAAATATCATTTTGAAGAAGCTTCAGTTTTTGGAATATCATTACAGCGATGACTGGTAACCCTATAAATATTTCAGACTTAACGTTCTATCTATGATCCACGCCACATTCTTTGAGGGTTTATTTATGTTTTTTGCGATAGTTAACAGGTGCCATACACCGGCGCCTAAATATGTTGCTTATGAGGTCTGAACCGAATGAAAGACAATGACACCGGTAAGACAGGAAAAGCGAGCAAAGGCAAGTGTTCTCTGTATCTAGTTCTAGCTTTTCCTACATTACTAATTCAACTTTCCTGTGTTTTCCAGCCAGAAAATGGCTCGAAACAAAATAATTTTAGTTTTTTCTATTAATAAAATTGTTAATTGATCGAAAATCTGAAGCAAGTGGTATAACGATTTCAACAATTCGTGGTTTCTACTAGACGAAGTCAATCAAAGCAAATGGTATAACAATTTCAATGATTCATGGTTTGAAAAAGGTTAAGCAAATTAAACGTTCTGGACGGATGATGGCACTACCTGGCTTGTGAAAGGTGCCACATTCTTCTCCTTCGAAGTCCTGGCGAATTCTCCTTCATTTGGTCTGGAGTTCAAATTCCCTCACCACCAGATGAGAGCCGCTCTGAATGATCCATGCAGGTAGCCCTGGAACATTCTTGCTACGATTTTTTTGTCTCGCTGGGAGGATTTTAGCCACATCAGAGGGCTGCAAGCACCAGGGAACAAGCCTATAAAACAACAAAAACAAAGGTTAAAGCAAATAGATAGCCAATGGATGGCTTAAAAAGCATCGAAATGCATTGAACATATTCCAGTAGCCTTACTAAATACTTGATCAGGATGAACTTCAATATGCCTTCTCTAATGTTAAAATATATAATTACTTCCTCATGCAGAAGTTAAACAATCAGTTAAGTGGAATTAGTTGAGTTGAGTTATAGTTAGAATTGGTGATTGAGTTAGAGAGTGAGTTAAGCAAGCTGATCAAGTTCAGTTATGAGTGACAGTGTGTGCATGTTAATTAGGTTAAATACCCTTCATGGGTTCATTGTATTAAGAGAGAAAGTAAGAGAGTTTTATGATTCAGAGTTACTAGATTAATTGAAGAGCCGCAGCTCATTGTTCATGTGTGAAATATTTGCGTTATTTGTGTGATTGAATCCTATACCTTTCTAATAGATGGGTATCGGAGCGAGTTCATAGAAAATGGGAGAAAAATGAATTAGCAGTCATCCGTGTGTGAGAAGGAAAAAAAATTTCCGCGTTTTTACGCTATAACGCTGTTGTTAATTAAAAACAGAGCGTTATAACGTGGGTTCCTCCACTTTTTCAGTGTATTAAGGCACTAACGCAACACAAGGGTGTCATAGGTGCATTAGCACGCTAGGGTATTCAAGCTCGACAACGTTAACGACTTGAAAGTCAACGAAGCAAAGAATTTTGAATACGTAGTATTCTTAAAAGTCATATGGAAAATTCTTTTATAAAGCATTCTTTATAAAAAAAGAGTTTTTAAAAAAGCACGTGAGGTGTTTAAAAAGGGAACTTTCAAAGATTTGTTTAAAGTGGGATTATAATAAAGTCTTTTTAAAAGGGGCCTTTCATAAGCATATTACAAAGAGGTTTTAAAAGGTGGAGTTTTTTATAATAAGTGTTTTTTAGAAAGGATTTTTTTTTATATAAAGATTTTCTTAATAAAGAAATTTTTATATAAATAATAAAAAATAATAAAACCTAGGGTTTTATTATAAGGATTTTTTTTGAAGCTTTGCAAAGCATATCAAATTTTTTAGGGTTTCAGCAGTGAACTTTTGTTTGAAGAAAGATGGCTACAAGCAGCTTCCAGCCACAACTTCCTTCTTTCAATGGGAAATATTATGATATGTGGGCCATTAAGATGGAGACTATGCTAAAATCACATGATGTCTGGGATCATGTCAAGTATGGGTTTGCAGAACCTCAAGACAATGCATAAGAACGAGCCCTCAGTAATGCAAACATGGAACAATGGAAGAAAGATAAGCGAAAGAATGCACAAGCATTGCTTCTAATCCAGCAGGGAGTAGATCAAGCCGTGTTCCAGAAGATCATGATAACCTCGTCAGCAAAAGAGGCATGGGACACCTTGGCGACAAGCTATCAAGTTATGGAAAAATTTAATATTGTTAAATTGCAAAATACTAGGAGAGATTTCGAAATTCTATAGATGAAGGAGACAGAGGACATTGATTCCTTCATGAATAAGGTCATGTCTGTCGTCAATCAGTTAAAAATATATGAAGAAGATATTAAAGATCGAACAGTGATTGAGAAGGTTCTTCAATCCTTGTCTACCAAATTTGATGTTGTGGTAGCAGCCATAGAAGAAGCAAAGGACTTGGAAAAACTCACAATTCATGAGTTGATGGGATCTCTTCTATCGCATGAGGCAAGGATAGACAGAAATAAGGATTCCACATTAGAAACTGCTTTCCAAAGTCAAGTCCATATTTCAAGAGGTCGAGGAAGAGGACGAGGTAGCAATTATGGTGGTCACAGAGATGGCTGAGATGATCACGAGCATCAACATGGGAGCAGCAGCAGCAGAAGCTTTCATAACAATAAAAGGTCTGAAAAATCTAAGGTAAAGTGCTATTACTGCAATAGGTTTGGTCATTATGCTCGTGATTGTAGGAAGAAGATTGCAGATCAAGGCAATCAGAGAACTAATGTTAGTATAGAAAATACTGACTCTATGTTTCTAGCATGCAACACCATGCATGCACCATCTGATAAGGTCTAGCTATTAGATAGTGGTTGCAGTAACCACATGACAGGCAACAAGGATTTGGTTGCTAATTTCGATGTCTCAGTGAAGACAGAGGTAAATTTGGGAACTGAAAAGACTGTGGCCGTAGATGGCAAAGGAGTGGTCAAAATTGTGACCAAGGAGGGGGAGCCAAAGACCATATCAGAGGTATACTATGTCCCTGGACTCAAGCACAATTTCATTACTATTGGTCAACTAATGCAGAAAGGATACAAAGTTATCTTTTAGGGGCAACAATGTGTTATTTACGATAAATCCCCAAGCAAGCAGCTGATTGCAAAGGTGAAGATGACGAGGAACAGACTCTTTCCTCTCATTATGAACTACAATGATCATGTTAGTTTTTTTACAACTACATGTTCTGATGCATACTGGTTATGGCACTTTCGGTTTGGACACTTGCATTTTTCTGGTTTAAGATTGTTGCAGCAGAAACAGATGGTCAGAGGTTTACCTCCCATCAAAGAACCTACTAGCACTTGTGAGTGTTGCATCTTGGGAAAGAAACACCATGAAAGTTTTCCAAAAGGAGTTTATTACAGAGCAAAGGAACCACTTGAATTGGTGCATACCGACTTGTGTGGACCTATGAGGACACAGTTGATTGGTGGAATTTGTTACTTCCTCACCTTTATTGATGATTATAGTAGGAAGACTTGGGTTTAATTTTTGAAGCAGAAGTCTGAAACTTTTTCAAAATTCAAAGAGTTCAAAGCTTTGGTGGAGAACCAAAGTGATCAACAAATCAAGGTATTGAGATCAGATTGTGGTGGAGAATACGATTCGAAGGCATTCCATGAGTACTGCAAACAACATGGAATCAGAAGGCAGTTTACGACCAGATACACACCACAGCAGCATGGTGTAGCAGAGAGGAAGAACCGAACAATCATGAACATGACAAGGAGCATGTTGAAATTAAGACACCTATCTAACGAGTATTGGGCTGAAGCAGTTGCATTTGCTGTTTATGTGATAAACAGATCTCCTACAAAGATCGTGATGAACAAAGTTCCAGAAGAAGCATGGTCAGGTATGTCATGTAGTGTATCTCATTTCAGAGTTTTTGGATGTGTAGCCTATGCACACGTGCCTAAGCAAATAAGAGGCAAATTAGATGATCAAAGTGAAAAATGTATATTTACTAGTTATAGTGAGCAATCAAAAGCTTACAAATTGTATAACCCTGTCACAAAGAAGACAATCATTAGCAGAGATGTTATGTTCAAAGAACAAGAGTCATGGAATGGGACTGTAGACACACTAACCGATGCTCAAACACCATTGATGGAGGATGATCTTGTAGAAGAAGAGGAGCAGCAAGAACCAAAAGAGTAGACACCAAACAGAGTCACACCAACAAGGACTCCCAGATTTTCAGAGCAACATGGATCTTCAAGCAGATCCGATCAGAATTCTCCAAGTAGCGAATCAGGTAAGAAAAAGATGAGAAGTCTGAAATATATTTATGATGATTTGGATGTTAGTTCAAATTTTGCATTGTTGGCATTCCAACCTTTTTCGTTTGAAGAAGAAATCAGAGATGACAATTGGGTGCAAGCCATGGATGAAGAGATGAATTCAATTGAAAAGAATGATACATGGGATTTGGTTGATTTACCACACGATAAAAATCTCATTGGTGTGAAGTGGGTATACAAGACCAAAGTTAATGAGAAAGGTGAGATTGACAGATTTAAAGCAAGACCTGTTGCAAACGGATTCTCGCAGCAACCGGGAATAGACTTTGGAGAAACTTTTTCTCCGGTCGCCAGATTGTATATTGTAAGAGTAGTTCTAGTGACAACAACTCAGAATAAGTGGAAAGTGTATCAGATGGATGTCAAATAAGCCTTCTTGAATGGAATTTTAGAAGAAGAAATTTATTTCCAGCAGCCTCCAGGTTATGAAGTTGAAGGACAAGAAGATAAAGTTTACAGATTGAAGAAAGCGCTCTATGGACTGAAGCAAACACCTAGAGCATGGTATAGCAGAATCAACAGTTATATGATCAAGAATGGATTGTTTAGAAGCAGCATTAAGCTTACCTTATACACAAAGGTAAATGAGCATGGACAACTTTTGATAGTTTGCTTATATGTTGATGATATGATTTTTATAGGTGATCTTGAAATAGATGAATTTAAAGCATCCATGATGAAATAATTTGAGATGACAGATCTAGGTTTCATGAAATATTTTCTTGGCATTGAAGTTGAGAAATCTGAAAAAGGAATTTTTATTTGTCAAAATAAGTATGCAACAGATTTTTTGAAAAGATTCGGGATGGATAATTCCAAACCTATACCTACACCAGTTGCAACGGGTACAAAGTTAAGTAAGGATGATGAAGGGGTAGATGTCAATCCAAATCTATTCAAAATATTGGTTGGCAGCCTCATGTATCTCATAGTGACAAGACCATATATTATGCAGGGAGTGAGTCTGATTTCCAGATTCATGGAGACTCCGAAAGACACACATTGGAGTGTTGGAAAAAGAATTCTGAGATACATAGCAGGAACCAGAGATTATGGCATAATGTATGCAAGTAAAGAAAAGAAAGAATTGATTGGATATACAGATAGTGATTTTACAGGAAGTTTGGATGATTGGAAGATCACATCTGGTTATGTTTTCCATCTCGCTTCAGGAGTGATGGCACAGGCATCTAAGAAGTAGCCTATTGTTACACTATCATCAATAGAAGCAGAATATGTAGCAGCAACTTCAGCAACATGTCAAGCAGTATGGTTAAGAAGAGTATTGGATGGACTCAAGCAGAAACAACAAGGATCAACAGCAATATACTGTGACAACACATCAGCGATTGCACTATCCAATAATAGTGTGTTTCATCAAAAGAGAAAGCATATTGATACTAGATATCATTTTATTCGAGAACTTGTGAACAATGGAGAAGTTCACTTGAAGCCATGTAGAACGAGTGATCAATCGGCTGATATTTTTACGAAGCCATTAGCAGTAGATTTGTTTAAGTTTCACAAAAGAAACTTGGGAGTTGTCAGCCTAGCTAAGACATAGACCAGCAGGCATGTTTGAGTTTTAATGAGTTATGTTTTATTTAATGGTCATAATTAAGGGGTAGTGTTAAAATATATAATTAATTCCTCATGCAGAAGTTAAAAAATCAGTTAAGTGGAATTAGTTGAGTTGAGTTACAGTTAGATTTGGTGAGTGAGTTAGAGAGTGAGTTAAGCAAGTTGATCAAGTTCAGTTATGAGTGACAGTGTGTGCATGTTAATTAGGTTAAATACCCTTCATGGGTTCATTGTATTAAGAGAGAAAGTAAGAGATTTTTATGATTCAGAGTTATTAGATTAATTGCAGAGTCGCAGCTCATTTTTCATGTGTGAAATCTTTGCGTTATTTGTGTGATTGAATCCTCCACCTTTCCAACATGTAAAACAGTTTTCTGACAGTATTAGTGACACATGTCCTAACTAACTGTCTGCTGGAAGGACTTGTCATACAATTGTTCTTCATTAAGGGTTAAATATTTACTCACACTTTCGCAGCCCTGGAATTCATAAAATGAGCTCATTTTACCAGATCCAACCGTGAAATGAAAAAGAAAACGTTATATCCAGCAATGCTTTCAATCGATAGTTTCGACTATAGAATTGAAGATAATCATCCAGGTTTTCTGTTCAAGTTCCAGGCCAAAAAATGGAAAAGCTCAAGTAAATTAATGTGCACAGACGCATTGAATGAGTTCCAAGTCTTTATTTTATGACATTCCAAGCAAAAAGAAAACAACAAAACAAATATATCAACGCTCTTTTGACCAAAGCGCAAAGCTCTCAAATACGAAATACATTCGAATTTTCGAGATCTTCATCATCAAGATGCAAGTCGTAAAATGGTCAAAAGATGCAGTAAATAAATAGTAACAGACATGCTGAAAGAAATTCGTAGCGATTTCCTGTATCAAATCATAGGCCACATATGCAATAGACAACAAGAAATCAAAGTCCGCATTATTTTATTCAAAGTGCGATACCATAAAAAAGTGAAACTCATTTCGAGAAGTACTAGTATCAAGCCGCGGACCGTAAAATGCCAGACTTCGAATAGTACAGTATCAAGATGCAAACCGTAGAATGCCAGACTTTTATTCCTCAGATTGCAATGCGTAAAATACAAAACACTGTACACAATTTCAAGAAAATCAAGAAAAGCTAAAAGATGCTTAACATCAAGATTACCAAAATGATTACCATACCGCCAACTATAGGCATAAAGTAAGGATTTGGTCCCCCACGGTTTTACCATATGAAAGAGGACAACTTTGGAAGATCAAGGGCTTCTTTCAAGAGCTTTCAATAGCTCCGACACGTCAAACGCATGCAAGATTTGGGTGACATGTGATTTTACTTTTATATTGATTTAATTGATTATTTACTAGCACAACCACATTAGTAAAAACTAATGTGGTTGATATACGCCGATAGGCTTATATCCACTACCCATCACATTAATTTATATATCAATAAATAAATATTATATATAATAATTTTAATATTTATTTTTATATTAACTTGAAATATATATATTATATATTAATAAGAATATTAATATATTAAATATATTAATTATGATGCTAAATTACAAAAATATTATATATATATTAATAATATTATAATAAGTATTAATAATATATATTCATATATTAAAAATATTAACTATATACATACTCTAAATTAACTTGAAATACATATAATATATATTAATATAAAAATAATATTAAAAATATATAATAATTTAATATTTATTTTAGTAGAAATTCTTTTGGTAATAATCACATGCAAAAGAACGAGGTTATATTTATATATTAATATCATAGATAGTTATATTATTAATAAACCAAAAGAACTAATAATATATATTATATCATAGTTGGTTATATTATTAATAATATATATTAATAATGTTATAATATTACTAATAATCATTATTAATAAATATTTGAATATTTATTTATAATGATTATTAGTAATATTATAATATTATTAATATACACAAAATTATTTTATATATATTATTAATATTATAATAAGTATTAATAATATATATTAAAAATATTTATTAATAAACCTTAACAATTAATATTTAAAGTGAAGATATTAATAAACCCAAGGGATAATTAATAATACAAACCCAATGTCATAATAAACCAAAGGTTTAAATATTATAAACCATAGGAATTGGTGAACCCAAGGGATAAATATTATAAACATAAGTGATCAATATTAAAAACACAAGAGATTAATAAACCATAAGAATTGATATTTTAAACTAAAAAGCCTAATAAATTAATAATCCATAAGAATCAGTATTTTAAACATAAGATATTAATAAACCAGTGAGATTATTAACATTATAAACCAAAAGAACTAATAGACACAAGGGTTTAATGTTATAAAGAAAATGAATCAGCGAACCCAAGGGATAAATATCATAAACCTAACGGATGAATATTATAAACAATAAAGATTAATAAACCCTAAGAATTAATATTTTAAATTGAAAAATCTAAGAAATTAACAAACCTTGAGAATTAGTATTTTAAACTCAAGAGAGTAATAAACTGAATGTGTGATTAACATTATAAACGAAAAGAGCTAATAAACCCAAGGGTTTAATATTATAAACCAAAGGAGTCAGTGAACCCAAGGGATAAATATTAAAAACCTAAGGGATCAATAAGGCTAAGGGAAATATTAAAAACAATAGAGATTAATAAAACCTAAGAGTTTAATACTATAAACCAAATCAATTGGTGAACCCAAGGGAAAACCATTACCCAAAAAATTATAAACCAAAGGAATTGGTGAACCCAAGGGAATTGATTTAAACATTGAGACAATTGTTGTCACAATGCGACGTTGGACCAACTATGACCAAGGTTGGCCATGGGTGATTTTCATATTGAGACAATATTTGTCAGAACGAGACATTTGATCATGGATGACATTGATCGATTATTCATATTATAAACCAAAAGAACTAATAAACCCAAGGGTTTAATATTATAAACCAAAGGAATTGGTGAACCCAAGGGACAACCATCACCCAACAAATTATAAACCAAAAGAAATTGGTGAACCTAAGGGAATTGATTTAAACATTGAGAGAATTGTTGTCACAAAGCGACGTTGCACCAACTATGACCATGGTTGGCCATGGGTGATTTTCATTTTGAGACAATATTTGTCAGAATGTGACATTTGATCATGGATGACATTGATCGATTATTCATATTATAAACCAAAAGAATTGGTGAAACCAAGGGAATTGATTTAAATATTGAGACAATTGTTGTCACAATGCGACGTTTGACCAACTATGACCATGGTTGGCCATGGGTAATATTCATATTGAGACAATGTTTTTCAGAATGTGACATTTGATTGTGGATGACATTGATCGATTATTCATATTATAAACCAAAATAACTAATAAACCCAAGGGTTTAATATTTTAAACCAAAATAATTGGTGAACCCAAGGGAAAACCATTACCCAACAAATATTAAAAACCCAAGGGATCAATAAGGCTAAGGGAAATATTAAAAACAATAGAGATTAATAAAATCTAAGGGTTTAATATTATAAACCAAAGGAATTGGTGAACCCAAGGGAAAACGATTACCCAACAAAATATAAATGAAAGGAATTGGTGAACGCAAGGGAATTGATTTAAACATGGAGACAATTGTTGTCACAATGCAATGTTCGACCAACTATGACCATGGTTGGCCATGGGTCATTTTCATATTGAGACAATGTTTGTCAGAATGTGACATTCGATCATGGATGACGTTGATCGATTATTTATATTATAAACCAAAAGAACTAATAAACCCAAGGGTTTAATATTATAAACCAAAGGAATTGGTGAACCCAAGGGAATTGATTTAAACATTGAGACAATTTTTGTCACAGTGCGACGTTCGGCCAACGATGACCATGGTTGGCCATGAATGATTTTCATATTGAGACAATATTTGTCAGAATTTGACATTTGATCATGGATGACATTGATCCATTATTCATATTATAAACCAAAAGAACTAATAAACCCAAGGGTTTAATATTATAAACTAAAGGAATTGGTGAACCCAAGGGAAAACCATTACCCAACAAGTTATAAACCAAAGGAATTGGTGAACCCAAGGGAATTGATTTAAACATTGAGACAATTTTTGTCACAATGTGACGTTGGACCAACTATGACCATGGTTGGCCATGGGTGATTTTCATATTGAGACAATATTTGTCAGAACGTAACATTTGATCATGGATGGCATAGATGGATTATTCATATTATAGAACAAAAGAACTAATAAACCCAAAGATTTAATATTATAAACCAAAGGAATTGGTCAACCCAAGGGACAACCATTACCCAACAAATTATAAACCAAAAGGAATTGGTGAACCTAAGGGAATTGATTTAAACATTGAGAAAATTGTTGTCACAATGCGACACTTGATCATGGATGACATTGATCGATTATTTATATTATAAACCAAAAGAACTAATAACCCCAAGGGTTTAATATTATAAACCAAAGGAGTTGGTGAACCCAAGGGAATTGACTTAAATATTGAGACAATTGTTGTCACAATGCGACGTTCGACCAACTATGACCATGGTTGGCCATGGGTGATTTTCATATTGAGACAATGTTTCTCATAATGTGTCAATTGATCATGGATGACATTGATCGATTATTCATATTATAAACCAAAAAAACTAATAAACCCAAGGGTTTAATATTGTAAACCAAAGGAATTGGTGAACCCAAGGAAATTGATTTAAACATTGAGACAATTGTTGTCACAATGCGATATTGGATCATCGATGACATTGATTGATTATTCATATTATAAACCAAAAGAAGTAATAACCCCAAGGTTCTAATATTATAAACCAAATGAAGTGGTGAACCCAAGGGAATTGATTTAAATATTGAGACAATTGTTGTCACAATGCGACGTTTGACCAACTATGACCATGGTTGGCCATGGGTAATATTCATATTGAGACAATGTTTTTCAGAATGTGACATTTGATCGTGGATGACATTGATCAATTATTCATATTATAAACCAAAAGAACTAATAAACCCAAGGGTTTAATATTATAAACCAAAATAATTGGTGAGCCTAAGGGAAAACAATTATCCAACAAATATTAAATACCCAAGGGATCAATAAGGCTAAGGGAAATATTAAAAACAATAGAGATTAATAAAACCTAAGGGTTTAATATTATAAACCAAAGGAATTGGTGAACCCAAGGGAAAACCATTACCCACCAAATTATAAACGAAAGGAATTGGTGAACCCAAGGGAATTGATTTAAACATTGAGACAATTGTTGTCACAATGCAATGTTCGACCAACTATGACCATGGTTGGCCATGGGTCATTTTCATATTGAGACAATGTTTGTCAGAATGTGACATTTGATCATGGATGACGTTGATCGATTATTTATATTATAAACCAAAGGAATTGGTGAACGAAGAAATTGATTCAACATTGAGACAATTGTTGTCTACTGATAAAGCGTTAAATAATGATAGCCATGGTTGTCGCAGATAGATGCTATATTGAGACAATATTTGTCAAAATGTGACATTTGATTATGGATGACGTTGAACGATTATTCATATTATAAACCAAAAGAACTAATAAAACCAAGGGTTTAATATTATAAACCAAAGCAATTGGTGAACCCAAGGGAAATCCATTACCCAACAAATTATAAACCAAAGGAATTGGTGAACCCAAGGGAATTGATTTAAACATTGAGACAATTGTTGTCACAATGCGACGTTGGACCAACTACGACCATGGTTGGCCATGGGTGATTTTCATATTGAGACAATGTTTGTCAGAATGTGACATTTGATCATGGATGACATTGATTGATTATTCATATTATAAACCAAAAAAACTAATAAACCCCAATGTATCAAATATTATAAACCAAAGGAAGTGGTCAAACCCAAGGGACAACCATTCACCAATAAAATTGTTCGCAAACGAAAGATTTAAGTCCAGCAGAATTGATTTTCATATTGAGACAATATTTGTCAAAATGCAGCAATTTGATCATGGATGACATTGATCGATTATTCATATTATAAACCAAAAAAACTAATAATCCCAAGGGTTTAATATTATAAACTAAAGGAATTGGTGAACCCAAGGGAATTGACTTAAATATTGAGACAATTGTTGTCACAATGCGACGTTCGACCAACTATGATCATGATTGGCCATGGGTGATATCCATATTGAGACAATGTTTTTCAGAATGTGGCATTTGATCGTCGATGACATTCATCGATTATTCATATTATAAACCAAAAGAACTAATAAACCCAAGGGTTTAATATTATAAACCAAAACAATTGGTGAACCCAAGGGAAAACCATTACCCAACAAATATTAAAAACCTAAGGGATCAATAAGACTAAGGGAAATATTAAAAACAGTAGAGATTAATAAAATCTAAGGGTTTAATATTATAAGCCAAAGGAATTGGTGAACCCAAGGGAAAAACATTACCCAACAAATTATAAAAATCATATAATTAATATATTTAATATAATTAATATATTTAATATATTTAATATAATTAATAAAATCATGGTCATATAATTAATATATTTAATATATTAAATTAAAATCACTCATGGCCAACCATGGTCATAGTAAACCAAAGGAATTGGTGAACCCAAGGGAATTGATTTAAATATTGAGACAATTAAGACAATTGTTGTCACAATGCGACATTTGATCATGGATGAAATTTGATCATGGATGACATTTATCGATTATTCATATTATAATCAAATTTAAATTTAATTAATAAATTTTTTTCCAACCCTTCTTTAATATAATTAATATTATATGTATCAAAATAAAATATTCAATTAAAAAAATTATAAAACTTGTATGGTATATTTTGTTGATGTATTTTTGATTAGTTAATGTGATTCATTATGAGGATAAGATGAGAAATCTCGTCTTTCTCTAATTTTACTAAAATAAAGAAAATAAGAAATTTAATTAATTTAAAAATGAATTAATTAATAGTTGTATTATATATATATATATATATATATATATATATATATATATTATTTTTATTATAAAATTTCTTTAGATTATTGCTATATATATATATATATATAGTGAAATTTATATAAATATAAATAATATTAATAATAATTGAATAAAAATATCTTAATTATTGACTCATCAAACATGTTGTCAATATACAATTCTTAAGTGAAATAGTGTATTTAGACATGTTGATAAATCTAAAATTAAAATGAATTTATGATGGTTTCAAACTCAACCATTCTAATTTCTAATCATATATACAAATCTTAAACATACAACTATTGAACAATTTAATTTTCTACAATAATAACACTCCATATAAATTTCAATCAAAACAGTAATTTTATTTTCTCCATTAAAAAGATTCCATGTAACTTTTAAATAAAATAAAATTAAAAAATCCAAACAAAAAACAATCTAGTAAACCTAATCCAAACCCAAACCTCAAACCCAAACCTTATTACCTCAAGTAAAATCCCAAAACGTCAAAAATAGTTGTTTTTGAAAAACACAACTATTTATTTTATTTAAATATATATAAAAAAACATTCTATCAATTAAATATTATTTATGAAAAATATTAACAATGAAAAATATTTAAATATTTAAAACCATTACTCCAATATATGTTAATGTAAATTGATTTTTACTTTTGTTTTTCTAGAATACTAATATATTAATATTTAAATGTTAAAATATATAAAAAAAATAACATAAATTTTAGAAAACCGGTAATTTGTAAATATCTACGGTAGTAAAAATAGAAAACCTTCAAAAATGTGAAATTCAAATTATTTGAAAAAAATTAATTAGTTATGAAATTTTGTACTGGGATACAACGGAAACAAAAAGAGAGAAGTCTACTATATGAATAATCGGCAAATCCAGAACGTCCATGAAAGCAAACGGATCTCTGGGCATTTAATTGTATTCCCGAATTTATTTCCTCGCGCTCATCATATTGTGTTATCGATTAGGTTCACAGATGTTAATTTCCATCTTATGCGTCAATATTTTCTCAGCATTTGATCTCCGGGTCAGCCCAACAGAAACCCAACGCTGGGTAACAAGTTAGCAGATTCGTGTGATAATAAGAAAAGGCTACCACCCCTCGATTCGTTCACAATACCCATTAAATTTGAATTTGAAGCTCCGAGTAAGCCATAGCAGAATAGCACAGGACGAGCCATGGGCTGCTCGAAATCCATTCATGCCTCTGGAAATCCATTCATGCCTCTGAGCATCCATCCCCAGCAGCACGTACGTGAGACTTTCATGGGAGGCCACTGGTTTATTCATACACAAACCATTACAGAACTCTCTTCGTCAATCTTTGTGAAATTCTAGCGGCATTCGTGACCTCCCCACAGTGGGTCCTCTGGATCTGCAGAGACGTAGCCATCCCGGTGGAAGTATCTCCGCATCAGATGAAGCCCACGCCAATACGGATCACAGTTCACCCAACAGTTCCCTGCTTCCTGCAATAAATTAGTTCATGTCAGTACATCATTTTCCTTGTTTCATCATTCCCATGAATGTTTTTGGTAAAAAAATTCTCAATTCTATGGAAATATATACTATAACAAACCCTAATCGATGTACAAAATGTTTATAATATATTAATGCCTAACATTTTGTACTAGAAATTCCAGGAGTGTGAGCACAGATCGTCCACCCTGATTTGTATCTGCGATTACATTCACACGTCAAACCGTCTAAATAATTTACTACTACCTAGGGTTCCATCTAATCACCCGCTCCCGTGCTTCAAATTAGGGTTCTTAATTACTGGGTTCTTTAGGTTTCTAATGAATGCAACCTAGTTCTTGGAATAAAATACTGCTAGTACTATAAAATAATTTACCTGTTGGCCTTCTTCAAGAGAGAGGCAGTAAGCTATAATCCTTGGTTCAATTTGATACAGAGAACTTGTTCTCAATATAAATTTGTCTTTCCAAAGCTCTCGGCAATGTTTTTCCCACAAAATGTTGGATTCGGCAACATATTTCCACTTGCTGGAGACTGATACACTCCTAGCCAAGCTCGCAACATCCAGCAACGTGCGCACCAATGTGGACAAGCCATTTTGATGCCTTCACCGCCATTTTTTTTCCTGTTGACCTTCCACTCTCCAAATCGCAACATCCAACAACGTGCGCACCAATGTGGACAAGCCGTTTTGATGCCTTCACCTCCAGTTTTTTGCCTATTGACCTTCCACTCTCCAAATCGCACTGCCGCCACTATGGAGATATGGGACACGTTGCACAACGATTTCAACATGCACCGCTTGCTACGTGAAAGGCATGGGACATGTTGCAAACTATTTCAACACTTGGAGAAGATTTAATGTTTCAGTTTCTTTCTAGTTGTTAATCTTGATAGGTGGCAATTAATAAATGGTATAGTAAATTTTTAATCAAGATTTGTAAAAAATTAATTTAAGTACGGTTTAAACATGTGATTTAGAGATGCAAGGAAGTTAGTGGGGTAGATTTGATCCATTGATTGAGTGGCGACGACCAGAATATACCGTCATCTTTCAATCTAGACCATCAGATCAAAAATATTAATTAGCATAATCACAAAAGAGCCTACCTCCGATAGGGGGATACGCCTATCGGCGTAATTATATTTTTATTAAAATTTTAATTTTTTTTATATGTGCAGGAATCCACACAAATTAAAGAGCTTTGACAACCTCCACAACCATCGCTACTCTTATTTCTCACTAGTACCAGATTCAGAATCCATGATTAGTGACCTATTGAAAAAAAAAACAGATATGCATGGTCTTTAGCGACGATAGATCTTACGGAATCTTACCATTATTCCTATTAAGGGTTATTCCTATTAAGGGTGTGAAACTCATGATTAGCAGTGGAATCATGGGGCCGTAGAGGTAGTATCAGTTCTAGCGTGAAGGATATCCTACGACTCTATATTGCACGGCCCTAGAGAATTTGGATGGTATTAACTATTGAGTATTTTCGAGATCAGTGGATGATTGCTTTCAAACTTGAACAGATGGAATTAATACTCATGTTTCCTGAGAAAATTAGAGAAACATAGTGTAGCATAGCCAAACTTCTACTAATTCCATCATTATTCCCCAGTCAATCAACACCTCTGCTGCTAAATTTGGCCTCCATGGCAGCGAAACTTTGACTAATTTTCCTTCAAAAAATTGCAATATCACCTAGTTTCAAAATTTTAGCATTGTTGAAACATCAATGCAATTTACTTCCTTTTGACCTTCAAAATTATAGCATTGCTGAAACATCAATGCTACTTCCTGCACATCTATAAAATTGTTTCAATGCAATTTACTTGCTGCACATCTATAAAATAAATTTAAAAGAGTTCATATATCTGTAAAATTTAAAAGATTTCATTTATCTGAAATTGCCAGTTGTATGCTACGACGAGGGAGAGCATCTCTGAGTAAAACTCATAACTATGGTTTGTTCTCAGCTTGTATTGATCGTTTTTATGATACTTTGCTCGAAAGGATTGCTACACAACATATCTGGCTGGGGGCAGTGACTTGCTGCCCCGCAACCCATCTTGTTAAGTTTGAAGAAGGAGGAGCTAATCTAGTGAAGCTGTATTAGATTAAGTTGTAATGTTCCAAGTTATCTGTGCATAGACATTTATTCCTAATACAGATAATTGATTATAGTAATCAAAACTAATATACCTTATTAGTCCATGAACTTATTAGTCCCTGCATAAAATTTTGAAACCATGTTTTGTTATATATTATTTTTTATCATATTTTTTTCCTTCAATTAAATTCAGAATTTTTTCTGTTGACGAATGAGTACAACTTTCATCTTATTTGGCCTCATACCGAGGAAGGTATGAGGCTAAAGTTAGTATAAGTATGATAGACAATGAAAGTTTGAGGCTCAAAAGAACTAATTTTAACATTAGTTCTAAACATTAAATTAAAATTTAATTGTTAAATGTCAAAGTGTTTAAAAACTATGTCTTCTAAAATAAAATTAAATAAAAATTAAAAAGCAATGTCCGCGTAAGACCTATAAAATTAAATAAAATTTAAAAAGAAAGGTCCCTGTTAAGCTGCCACCGCTTCTCTATACTGCTAACAGGTTCCATACAGGTGCCATACACCTTAACGCTTGCCATCATGCTAGCCACCAAGGTGTGAAGGCCACCGTTTGCTCGATGCAAAGCTTGTAGAATCTGTTGGAATTCCAACTCGGTCTGTTGGTACTAGCTATTGAACTGGAAGAGAGGCTTGCTCGGTAAACTGAATCAATAGGTGCTGTGACCACCTTAGCTGTTACTTTGCTTCTGGTAATTATGCGCTAGGCGGAGCTAGTTGCAGAGCCACTGATTGAAAAAGGCCGTATATAAGATAGGTATCGAGTGCAACCAAAGGAAGGGGGCAAGCTGGCTGAAAATCTATTCAGTACTGGACATTGTACTAGATTAAAGTCTATGGGCTCATTAACGTTATTTTCTATGTTTTCTATCTTGAAGCGAGGAAGATGAAGAATATATAAAAGAAAATATCATCTTAAAGAAAGTTCAGTTTTTGGAATATCATTACAACAATGACTGGTAACCCTATAAATATTTCAGACTTAACGTTCTATCTCTAATCCACGCCACGTTTTGTGAGGGTTTATTTATGTTTTTTTGCGACAGTTAACAGGTGCCATACACCGATACCTAAAGATGTTGCTTATGAGGTCTGAACCTAATGAAAGAAAATGACACCAGTAAGACAGGAAAAGTGAGCAAAGGCAAGTGTTCTCTGTATCTGGTTCTATCTTTTCCTACGTTACTAATTAAACTTTCCTGTGTCTTTCTGGCCAGAAAATGGCTCGAAACAAAATAATTTTAGTTTTTCAGTACTGTACATTGTACTAGATTAAAGTCTACGGGCTCATTAACGTTAGTTTCTATGTTTTCTAACTTGCAGCGAGGAAGAGGAAGAATATATAAAAGAAAATTTCATTTTGAGGAAGCTTTAGTTTTTGGAAGATCATTACAGTGATGACTGGTAACCCTATAAATATTTCAGACTTAACGTTATATCTCTGATCCATGCCACATTTTTTGAGGGTTTATTTATGTTTTTTTGCGACAGTTAACAAATGCCATACAACGATGCCTAAAGATGCTTCTTATGAGGACTGAACCAAATGAAAGACAATGGCACTGGTAAGACAGACAAAGCAAGAAAAGGCAAGTGTTCTCTGTATCTGGTTCTAGCTTTTCCTACGTTACTAATTCAACTTTTTTATGTTTTTCCGGCCAGAAAATGGCTCGAAACAAAATAATTATAGTTTTTGGTACTAATAAAATTGTTAACTGACTGAAAATATGAAGCAAGTGGTATAACGATTTCGACAATTCGTGGTTTCTACTAGACGAAGTCAATCAAAGCAAACGGTATAACGATTTCAACAATTCATGGTTTGAAAAATGTTAAGCAAATTGAAAACTCTGGATGGACGATGGCACTACCTAGCTTGTGAAAGGTGCCACATTCTTCTCCTTCAAAGTCCTGGTGAATTCTCCTTCATCTGGTCTGGAGTTCAATTCCCTCACCAGCTGAGAGTTGCCCTGAATGATCCATGCAGGTAGCCCTGGAACATTATTGCTACGATTTCGTTGTCTTGCTGGGAGAAGTTTAGCCGCATCAGAGGGCTGCAAGCGCCAGGGAACAAGCCTATAAAACAACAAAAACAAAGTTTAAAGCAAATAGATAGCCAATGGATTGCTTAAAAGGCATCGAAATGCATTAAACATATTCCAGTAGCCTTATTAAATACTTGAGCAGGATGAGCTTCAATATGCCTTCTGTAAAACACTTTGCTGACAGTATTAGCGACACATGTCCTAACTAACTGTCTGCTGGAAGGAATTGTCATAAAATTGTTCGTCAGTAACGGTTAAATATTTACTCACACTTTCACAGCCCTTGAATTCATAAAACGATCTCATTTTACCAGATCCAACCGTAAAATGAAAAATAAAACGTTATATCCAACAACGCTTTCAATCCATAGTGCTGATTGTAGAAATGAAGATAATCGTCCAGGTTTTTCTGGTCAAGTTGGAGGCCAAAAAATGGAAAAGCATAAGTAAAATAAATGTGCACAAATGCGTTTAATGAGTTCCAAGTCTTTATTTTATGACATTCCAAGCCGTAAAATGAAAAAGAAAACAAAAAAAGAATATATCAACGCTCTTTTGACCAAAGCGCAAAGCTCTCAAATACGAAATACATTCCAATTTTCGAGATCTTCATCATCAAGATGCAAGTCGTAAAATGCACAAAACATGCAGTAAATAAACAGTAACAGACATGCTGAAAGAAATTGCTAGCGATTTCCTATATCAAATCTAGGCCACGTATGCAATAGAAAACAGGAAATCAAAGTTCGCGTTGTTTTAGTCAAAGCGCGATACAACTCATTTCGAGCAGTACCAGTATCAAGCCGTAAAAATGTGAAACTCATTTCGAGCAGTACAGTATCAAGCCACCAGCCGTAAAATGCCAGAATTTTATTCCTCATATTGCAATGCGTAAATTACAAACGACTTTACACAATTTCAAGAAAATCAAGAAAAGCTTAAAGATCCTTAACATCACGATTACCAAACCGCGAACTGTAGGCATAAAGTAAAGATTTGGTCCCCCATGGTTTTACCATATGAAAGAGGACAACTGTGGAAGATCGAGGGTTTGAAATTTTATATAGACTTAGATATAAGGCTCGCCCCTCCACAACCATCGCTACTCTTATTTCTGACTAGTACCAAATTCACAATCCATGATTAGTGACCTACCGAAAAAAAACAGATATGCATGGTCTTCAGCAACGATAGAGCTTACGGCATCTCACCATTATTCCTATTAAGGGTTATTCCTAGGTGTGAAACTCACGATGAGTAGTGGAATCCCGAGGCCGTAGAGGTAGTATCAGTTCCATCATGAAGGATACCCTACGACTCTACACTACACGGCCCCAGAGAATTTGGACGGTATTAACTACTGAGTATTTTTGAGATCAATGGAGGATTGCTTTGAAACTTGAACAAATGGAATTAGCACTCTTGTTTCCTGAGAAAATAAAAGAAACATAGCGTAGCATAACCAAACTTCTACTAATTTCATCATTATTCCCCAGTCAATCAACACCTCTACTGCTAAATTCTGCCTCCATGGCAGCTAAACTTTGACTAAATTTCCTTTAAAAAATTGCAATATCACTCCGTTTCAAAATTTTAGCATTGCTGAAACATCAATGCAATTTCCACTACTACATGTGGGGTGTTTTAAGAAATTTTTTTAAGACAAAAGAAGTTTTTTATCTTAAAAAGTCACTTTTTTATTTTAGGTATTTTATATTAAAATTTAATATGAATTGAATTGTCTTAAAGATAAAATTTAAGACAAAAATAGTGTAAGACAAAAATAGTTTGGGACAAAACTTTATATTTAAGACAAAAACGATTTGATACAAAAATATTTAAGACAAAAACAATTTGCGACAAAAAAAAAATAAGACAAAAGTATTTTAAGACAAAACTTTATATTTAAGACAAATAAAGTTTGAAACAAAAACATTTTAAGACAAAACTTTATATTTAAGACAAAAGCAGTTTGAGACAAAAAAAATTAAGACAAAGGCAATTTGAGACAAAAATATTTTAAGACAAATTTTTTTATTTAAGACAAAAGAACTTTAAGACAAAAATATTTAAGACAAAACTTTATATTTAACACAATGGCGACTTAGGACAATGACCCATTTAAGATAGTTATCAATTAGGACAAAACCATTAACATTCGGAAGTTTGCATTGAAATCCATGAGTGGATAGTGGACAATTATATTTTTTATTTAAAAATAGATATTCAAACCACATGAAATTTGATCATGTCATAACATTTATTTCTTTTATATTATATTTTTCTTTTTTCATTAAAACCACATTCTAAAAATATTATAAATAAATATATAAAAAATATAATTTTTTTGTTGGCCACTTAAGGGGATTTGAACTTTGAATCTCATGTTATAAAATAATATAACTTCATAACAAGGTGATTGTCAATTGAGTTACATTCCATGAACTAAAATTGTTTATTTTTTAAATATCTGCAAAAATTTAAACTAAAAATTGCACCAAATTTTGCAAAGGAAACACTGTAAGGCATGAGATAGAGAATAATCTCGACATATAAGAAATCATTGAATGATAAAAATTAGTAATAGAAAGCCATTCAAAAAAATATTCAATGAAGAAGGCTCATTAAGTAAAAGGGATGAAAATTTGGTTTTCAAATAGTAAATTAGCATTTGACATTCACCTATGAAACATCAGATTATTCGAAAAATGTTATGGTCACAATAACATAAATAGATTGTTGGGGGTATAGAAATGATGCGGTTGAGTGAGTTGCTGAGGAAGTATTGCCTGATGAAGGAGAAGACAGTGGTCCTTGAGGGAGACAAGTTGTCAGCTTCATGAGTAGGGGTTGTTGTTAGCTTAAATTTTGCGAGTTGCCTTTTTTTTGGGTGTGCCACAACCTTGATCTTGCTGATAATTCATCAACTGGCTACTAATTGAATGCCTCCTTGGAGAGCTTATCTGCTAGTTTATTGAGCTCATGATAAATGTGGGTGAAGGATGACCATTCTAGCTCTTGAATGCGCGGCCAAATTTGAGACATCAGGGATTGAAGCCACACATTTTACATATAAAACTTGCATTAGCCTGGTTAACAACTATTTGAGATTCCTGTCCCTTGCAAACTCTCGAAATTACCAAAAGCACTTTCCAAATAAATAAAAACAAACAATGATGATAACTCAACCTTTAAATTGGAACTAGGAGCCAGAGTATATCTGATATGAATGAATTGAAATGAATTTATATACAAAACACAGTGAAGAGCAAGAATAATCAACATATAAGGAGAAACATTTTTTTTTAATGAGATCACCTGAGAGATTCTCTAATAATTTGAGTGGGATTTCCTTCAAAATTCATGCAAGGTATGTTTCCGATCAGATGCATGAAAAAACACGAGACATTATAGCTACGTAACTTGATCTTGCAGGAAAAATGAATTACTTCACCCTGAAAAATTTATTATGAATAGCATTTTCGTGTGATCTCAAGATGTGGGTAAAAGTGCATTATATACGAAAACAAAAAAATTCATGAAATTCCCATGAAAGTGAGTGCATCGATCGATTTTAAGTTTGTTGTTCCATGTTGGTCTCTCTACTGTAGAGTTGTGGGATAGTTGTATCAAGTGACTAAACTATATTCAATAAATAATCTTGCACTTACCCTGATATTTGAGGATTAGTGCATTTTTATGTGCAACTGTATGGTATGTGATCTCCTAATTGTGAACTATGTATAACATATCTAATTAGATGTTAGCCAAATTTTTCCATAGGTATAACATACCCAATTTTCACCCTCTGAGGGTTGTCTTGCCCATGATCATAGACAACTTCTGATGACAACTATAATCAGGCCACTTGCAATGCTTCTTCTAGAGTTTAAAGGAAACACCTCCTTGAAGAAAAAATAAATAAATAAAACAAGAATTTTTTTTTTAACAATTTAGTTAGAAAACAACTAACAACCCTCTTGAGGTGGAAATTTCCAGCCCAATTGAAAGAAGCGAGAAAACTCAAGGTATTACAGAGATAAAGCAGGACATTTGTGCAATTTTTTCAAGGATGCAATAAGAAATTTTTCTGTACATAATAAGAAAATATTTGCAAACGAGAAGATACCACAGTGGGAATGCACAAGAAGAAGAACCAAAGAAATAAATTTCAATAAAGGAAGCATAACCACCACTCCAAACTCGCTTCTCTAAAACACATACAACCGCAATAAATTCCACTTAAGCTTACAAATATATCAAGCCCTAATTAACTTACTAAAAAATTCAACAAGCCAACATGCTACAATTTTTTGAGTCACCCCCAAATCAATTAGTAACTATTGCATGAATGTACATTTGTTTTTAATTTTATTTAAAAGGTTGAAATTCTCTCAAGAGTGTATAGAATATATCCAAGAGTTAAAAAAATAGAAACTTTGCCTACCTCCACAAGGTATCATCACACCCAGATAGGTGATAACATACAAGTCTAAATCTTCTACCTCTAAGTCTTAATGGCACTTCAACATGTCAATAACATACTTGCAACAATGCTTAATTATTTTTGTCTATTGGCTAAAGAGATGTACATCGATCCATCCAAAAATAAACATCTCAATCAATCCAACACCATAAATTGTGCTAAATAGTTCATCATGTTATTTCAAATATTACAATATGGTCTTATATTAGCTCACATATTCCTTGAATATTTGAAAGCCAAACTGCCTTAGCACAATAAACCAAAAATATTTGTACTCTAAGACAAAAAAAGACAACAAACTAAAATAGGAACTTTAACTCTAATCCAGACACTTCATTCTTAGCAACATGATATCTAATGAAGATGCTACGTGGAAAAAAGGCTTCATATATTGTCTATCACATGTCAAACCGAGTGAATAGACACATGCATAGAACACATCATAAATAGGGTTCATAGATTGACTTGTATTATAGGGTTTCAAACCCTTCTTGTATCCTTCAAGGGGGTTTCTTGAGGTCTTCAAAAACACTTCCTTTTGCTAACCAAATGGATTGTTTGTTTCACACATGTATGGAAACGTACTTTCCAAATCATATTGTAATAGATTCATAAGGTGATATTATTGGTATTAACTACACCTTATTTGGAGACATAATTTTTATTGTAGGGGTTGGTACCTTTCAATTGGATGTGGTTGGTGATGTGAAGACTACTCAACCTCTAGTAAAGATTCATACTAACTCTAACAAGCTTATGGATGCTTGTTTACAAAGGGAGACACCTCTAAAATTAACTCACTCGATTCTCTGTTTTTTCATGCTAATTATTGTTCTCAACTTTCCTTCTCCAAGGGGTTGAGACTCCTTACATAATTATCTCTTAGATCCCCTTAACCCATTGCAATGATTGTCTTTGATGCCTACCTAGTTGCAAGCACATTTGGAAGCAATTTAGCATATTAATTGTTGAGGATTTCTATAAGTATGTGATTTTGTTGACATCTTGTGACTGTCCTGTATGTGAATATATAAAATCAATTTTTTTGTACCAGTTTAAGGACTGATACCATCAGGTGTTTGCGCTAACATGGATGGAACACTAACTACATGTTGTATATATTGTAATGTAAATGAATAATCTCTTTTGGAAAAGGCTCCACTCATGATGCCATTTGGAAAATACTTTCACTCTCCAATTGCGGTTAGATTTTAAGATACCATGCTCTTGTAAGGGTAAACCTACCTATCCATCTCTTTAAATGCACACATCACACATGTTGGCTTGATCTTGTGCTTGTTTTGGGGAATTTTTTTTTGCATTGGATTGACCCTGATTTGACAGGTAGATTTATAAAGGTTCTGCATAGTACGTATATAAAAAATATGTCGAGCTATCCATAAATTTCTTGAGAGAAACTCCCCAGCACAACAAGTAGAATAATTTTTGCAGCCAAAGAGATTAATTGTTTCTAGTTCTTTTTCAAAACTAGTACAAACTATAGACAATCCAAAATGCCTCGTTTTTAGGCTGTCAATATAGTATCCATTTAAATAGACACAAGCATAGGATAATAATAGATACCTAACACAATCTCAATGAAATATTGTGAGTAGAGAGAGCCACGGTTATATATCTGGTTTAGTCGAAAATGGATTGATATCTTCCTTAATGTGGACTGCCAGCTTGTTTTCCACTTCTTCAATCAAGTCATGGTTGTCTTGGATGCCCTTGTGACAGTTTGAAACTACCAACTCCAATACCATCAATTTTATCCCAGTGACCTCCATTTCTTTGTTCAGTTCTTTCAGGCCCTTATTATTTATGATTTTTCTCTTCCAATTTATAAACACATACAAAAAAGCAGTGACAAAGCTTTTTCTTTAATGCAATGGATACAACGTAAATAATTTTCCATGGAAAAAAATTCTCGGGGTCCTTCAATGGCTACAACGTAAATACTTCTCCAATGACTACAGCGTAAATGCTCCTTTGTGTTTCCCCGACAGTCCCTAACACTTCCTAGCACATGTGGGCACACCCTGGCACCAGGCACATCTTGGATGCATGTCGCCCTTACACTATAACATGACTTAGCACTACCTATCATACCATGGTAATCCCTCCACAAGACACCTAGAACTCGCTAACACTCCATGTCACAAACTCTTATTCATTCATTTATGAATTTTGACCTAGTGCTCTGTTATGTTTTCCTAGCACTCCCTAGCACTCCTTAGCACACATTGGCACACCTTGGCACTTGGAACATCTTTGTATGCTTCCCTAGCACTCTAACATGCCTTGTCACTTCCTAGAATACCATGTCACTCCCTTCTTAGCACACTTGGAACTGGATGATACTTCATTTCCATGCATTTGAAACTAGTGCTCCCTTGTGTTTCCCTAACACTTGACCCTCACACTCCCTAGCACGTGTTCATGGCACACCCTGGCACTTGACACATATTGGAATGCCTATCATGCCTTGGAACTGCCTAGCATGTGTTAGTACTTCTAGGCATTCCCTGCCACACCTTGGTATTCCTTAGCTTTCATGCCGTCATAGATAGCCTTACTTTTTTTGTGACTTAGGAACCCAACCAAGTCATTGGAAAATCAATGTTGTTCCCAACCCAAAGTTTCCCTTTGTATGAAACTACTTTTTCCAACCCTTTATGTAACCTTAGGCTTACCTCCTACAAGTATTATTTTTGCCTTCTCCTAACACAATTTATCCTTGAGACACTTGGAATTCGTTGACACTACTTGGCACACGCACTTATTCGTTCATTTCCATGAATTTTGACCTAGTTCTCCCTTGCGATGTCCTGGCACTCCCTAATACTCCTCAACATCCATTGACACTTTCTGGCATGTGTTAGCATGCCTTTTCAATCCCTGGGACACACTGACACTCCTTAGTTATCATGCCCTCACAATTACCCTTACTTTTTTGGGACTTGGGAACCCAACCAAGTCTTTCCTTGACTATAAAAACTTGACCAAGTTACAATTACTACAACTAGATTGTTCCTTGTTCCCCTAAGAAATGAATATAATCCCTAACCCAATTAACCCCCTAAACCCATAACCCATTTAACCCCATAAACCCTTAACCCCTAACCCCTTAAACCCTAAGTCCCAACCCCTAACCCATTTAACCCTCTAAACCCCTAAAACCCTAACCCATTTAAACCCAAAACCTTAACCCCTAAAATCCTTAACTGCTAAATCACCTAACCCCCCAAACCTCTAAACGCCTAACCCATTAAAACCCCTAAAACTCCAACCCCTAAAATCCTTAACTGCTAAATCCCCCAACCCCCTAAACCTCTAAAACCATAAACCTATTTAACCCATAAACCCTAAACCTATAACCCTTAATCCCTAACCCCTTAAACCCTAATTCCCAACCCCTAACCCATTTAACCCCCTAAAACCCTAAAACCCTAAACCTCTAAACCCCTAAACCACTAAACCACTAACACTTAAACCCATAACCCCTTAACCCATAAACCCCTAAACCGTTAACGCTTAACCCATAACCCATTAATCCCTCACCCCTAACACCTAAAATCCTTAACGACTAAATCCTCTAAGCCCTAAGCCCTTGGAGAGGGTGTGCTCAAGGAGGATCATTCTAGGAAATGTTTGTATTTCATCCATACAAACAACAATTTAAACCGTGGTAGATGATCACTTCATAATAAATCCATACTTGTTTGACATATCGGGCTAAGAAGTAAACTCGTTGCCTCTCAATCAACTAGTTAAGTTATGTATGCTTGTAATTGTAAATGGATCTTCCAACTAGCATAAGCTTTACTTCTAATTTATTAAATCCATTATAGGCAAACACCTTATTATGGAAGCATCTTTGGTTTAAATCTCTACCCCTCTTAACACCCCTTCAACCCACCAACAATATGTTGGTGACACTCTTCTTATGGGCTCTCCCTCAGTCAAGGAAGCCCTTTCCTTCCAAAATATTATTGTTGATTTTGCCCAGGCCTTTAGCACCTCCATCAATAAAGCCAAATCAAAACTCTTCTTCCTCAATACCTCCTAGACCTTTCAACTCAACATAGCTTGCATTATAGGCTTTCAGCTCAACTCCTTCCCTTCCAAGTACCTCAGAGTTCCCTTGAGTGATAAACCCTTGGCAAAAGCTAACTGGGAATCTCTAGCCACCAAATTGAGAACAAAAACGATTTCCAATTAGACTTTTAGGTCCTTAAATCTCTCGGGAAGATTAGTCTTGGTCCGCTCAATCTTGCAAGCCATTCCTCAATAACAATACTTGATCATTGCTTCTCCCAAATATATTTCAAACCAAATCAAAACCATTCAAAGAGACTTATTATGGAAAAACAAAGAGAACAAGGGAAAATGGGCCCTAGTAGCCTGGGGAAAAATCTGAAGACCTAAAAAAGATGGGGGGCTTGGTCTTAGAGACCCAAACTTGTTGCGAAATGTTTTGGGTGCCAAAACCTGGTGGAGATGGATCACCAGTGCCAACACCTCTTGGGTAGCACTCTGGAAGGAAAAATATGCCCCATCTCACAACTCGAAGTCTCTAATCAGGCTCTCTGGCAACCTCAAAGGTTCCTCAGTCTGGAACCAAGCTTGGGAGAACAAAGGAATGGTCCAAAACCATTGATTTTAGGAAGTTCGAAATGGCGGGACAACACTGTTTTGGGATGATGCACGGGAGCAACACCCTCATCTCAATCAAGAAAAATTCCAACAAATCCGAACTCATATGGATAGCCACAACAAAAGGCTTGTTAAATATTTATGGAAAAACAAAGAAACACTGAATGGACGGAATGAATGGAGGCCCTAGAATGGGTCCAACAAAATCACTCTCAGGATTGAACTAACCTAGCTGATGAGCTAAGGAAAAGGCAGATTCAAAGCAACGATGAGATGGACAAGCTAAGATGGGGCTATAATGTGGCTAGCCACTTCAACATAAAATAAGCCTATGGCCTCTTATATAACTCCACTCACATCCCCACAAACAAAAAATGGAACACTCTCTGGAAGTGTAAACATTGGCCCAAATCTCGCTCTTTCTTTGGTCTATCATGAACAAAATCCTCGCATATTCTTATCTCCAAGTTCTTTCCAATTATTAAATCCCCCTATTTGAACAAATGTTTGGTATTCTCTTGACAACTTTGAAACCTTTTGAACTCTTTTACTTATGTCTCTATGTTTTCATCACAGAGGAGAGATCTCGCAAGTAAATAAACAATGATATTGGCCTCAAGATCTACTTCTGTATTATTTTTCCGAAGGACATGAAAGAACTGAAGTCTGTCAAAAGACGCAGTCATCTTATTAATACGATAGAAAAGCCATTGCAAGCGGATATCTTTGGGGACCGATTTTGTCACAATCATGCCAATGAGGTTTTTTTAGTCTCCAATAGTGCAGGCCTCCTTGATTCCATGTTTTTGCAGTTGTTCCAAGCCTTGGAGAAGAGCCATGTCTTCCACTTTATTTTTCGAGGTGAACCCCAAACCCTAGGCAAAGTGGGGAATGATTTGGTCTGAAGGGCAGGGGATAATTCCTTCGCCTTCGACCTTCCCTGGATTCCCCTTTCCTATGTCGTCAAAAAACATAGTGTGAATATCTGTGCTACTTCTCCATTTGTCGAAGTCCTCATCCTCCAACTTGATTTTCCATTCTTCTCTGTCTTTCTCAAGTCCTTATCCTCCTTGGTGTTGGATTCAAACAGAAAAAACCCTCACCCCAGGAAGTATGAGGTAACGCTGTTTACAATAAGGGGCTTCTAATTTTGAGTGATCCAGGCTTCCGTAGTTTTTGGTGAGGGCCATAAGCCCATGAACTATTCGACCAGAGCGGGGTCCGCAAGGGTAAGGGCCACTTTTATTGGATCCTCAGGCGGGAGAGTCACTGAGGGAATCTCATCCAGTCACTCGACAAATTTGGAGGTGAGCTGCTTCTTCTTCTTAGGTTTGGAAGCGATCAGAAGCTTGAATGCCTCAACCTCAGGAGGAGGAGGAGGAGGAGGTAGAGGCATAGGAGGGTCCTGATATTCTGCCATTGGGCTGAGCCCTAGCTTGGCGAGCACCCCATGCAGAACCAGAAACCCTATGCACGGAGAAGGGTAGAGAGCAATTGATTGATTATTTAAATAATTTCTTATTATCATTTATTATGCTTCTACATACACTCATGGATTTGACACACCGATATTGTTCTTCCTTTTGAGTTGTGAGGACAAATTGTTTCATTTCCAAGCCTTGTATTGCCATGAAGAATGGTATTTTTTATTTTTCATTCTATCCATATATCTCCACTAACATCTTTTGGCCTCTTTATTATTGGAGCCACAAAATTTTCTTAGAGTAAATCTTTAAAGTAAGGTTTACATGTTCCAATATTTGTTTCTAAACAAAAAAAGAGTGAGCCAAATACTTCTTTAACTTCAAATATGATCAATTTCTATAGCCTCTTTGAGAACAAGAAATAATTACATCTGAAGTGCAGTGGGGTTATGGGTTTCAGTTTAGCTTTAAGATTAGGTCAATGGGTTTGTAATTCAAAAGAGAAGAAGAGATACTATAAAAAATATTTTTCCTTTATTCATGAGCGAGAGTTGGACCAAAAAACAATCCAACTATTCTACTTTAAAATCTCATTTTTCTCTAACATTTACATGTTAGTTGATTCCTAATAAAAACCAAACTTCCAATTTTTTTTTCACTCCAAAAAATTCATTACACACTATGGCACCAACACACTTTCTACAACCTTCTAATTTTTTTCACTACAAAAATTTCATTTATATGCTATGGCGCCAATGCACTTGCTACAATTGAAATTAAATGGCTTAAGAATGGGAAACTAACGATTTAGATATTGAATGGAATTCCATAATCTTTGGCTTTCGGCTTTTAGAATTGATGGGACGATATTCAAATGAAACCCTTCTGTTCACAGAGGTTCGTCAAGTACCCAACATGGGCATGTGTTATTATTGGCTCTGTCAAGTACGCAACACGGGATAGTCCAATACTTTACATGGTACGCCAAAACAATTACAGACACATCCATCTCCAGCTCTCGCGACGAATCCCCCTATATAGGTCAATTGTTGTCCCCTCATTTAGACTCTGGCTAGTATAGGTTTGGGCACAATGCTTTTTTCCTTTTTTTGTTCATGTGACTCCCTAGGGGGTGGGGCGTCGTTTGGTTCTTATGTATGGCTCCCAATTTTGAGTTTCAGGAATGGTGGAACAAGGAGAGGGAGATCCACAACGGAACTTTCGTGGCAGTGAAAATGGAGAATCCAAATTGGTCCATGGTGGAATTGCAAAGCCCTGAAGACGATTTCCAGCAGTCAGATAAGCAGTGCCGGGGAAAAAATGCTAGACAAATTACCTAGGTATGGTTGCTGAAAGCCCATCGTGCCACGGGCTGTGTCGCTTGGCTCGCGCAGGGGCTATGGAGCCTTCTCTCCACTGTAAAAGGAAGAGTCAGTTTGGGCAAGAATCAAAATCATGTGACAGATGAGGACAAGCTAGGGAAAAGTAAAGTGTACAGTCATTAGAGGGTTTCTCTTATTTTCCATCTTGATGCTAAGGTTTGAGATTGCGGCTTATATGAAAGGTTGGAACTTTAGCCGCCCTCATTTCGAATTTTCTCCGGCGCTAGACTCGTAGGACGTTTTCATTCCATTTATTATGAATGGGTATTTGTCGAACAGAAAAAACCCTCGCCCCAGGAAGTATGACGTAACACTGTTTACAATAAGTGGCTTCTAATTTTGAGTGATCCAGGCCTCCGTAGTTTTTGGTGAGGGCCATAAGCCCGTGAGCTATTCGACTAGAGTGGGGTCCGCAAGGGTAAGGGCCACTTTCATTGGACCCTCAAGCGGGAAATTCACCAAGGGAATCTCATCCAGTCACTCGAAAAATTTGGATGTGAGCTGCTTCTTCTTCTTAGGTTTGGAAGCGATCAGAAGCTTGAACGCCTCAACCTCAGGAGGAGGAGGAGGAGGAGGCGGAGGTAGAGGAGGGTCCTGAGATTCTTCCATTGGGCTGAGCCCTAGCTAGACGAGCACCCCATGCAGAACCAGAAACCCTATGCACGGAGAAGGGTAGAGAGCAATTGATTGATTATTTAAATAATTTCTTATTATCATTTATTATGCTTCTACATACACTGATGGATTTGACACACCGATATTGTTCTTCCTTTTGAGTTGTGAGGACAAATTGATTCATTTCCAAGCCTTGTATTTCCATGAAGAATGGTATTTTTTACTTTTCATTCTATCCATATATCTCCACTAACATCTTTTGGCCTCTTTATTATTGGAGCCACAAAATTTTCTTAGAGTAACTCTTTAAAGTAAGGTTTACATGTTCCAATATTTGTTTCTAAACAAAAAAGAGTGAGCCAAATACTTCTTTAATTTCAAATGTGATCAAGTTCTCTAGCCTCTTTGAGAAAAAGAAAGAATTACATCTGAAGTGCAGTGGGGTCATGGGTTTTAGTTTAGCTTTAAGATTAGGTCAATGGGTTTGTAATTCAAAAGAGAAGAAGAGATACTATACAAAAATATTTTTCCTTTATTTATGAGCGAGAGTTGGACCAAAAAACGATCCAACTATTCTACTTTAAAATCTCATTTTTCTATAACATTTACATGTTAGTTGATTCCTAATAAAAACCGAACTTCCAAATTTTTTTTCACTCCAAAAAATTCATTACACACTATGGCACCAACACACTTTCTACAACCTTCTAATTTTTTTCACTACAAAAATTTCATTTATATGCTATGGCGCCAACGCACTTGCTACAATTGAAATTAAATGGCTTAAGAATGTGAAACTAACGATTTAGATATTGAATGGAATTCCATAATCTTCAGCTTTCGGCTTTTAGAATTGATGGGACGATATTCAAACGAAACCCTTCTGTTCACAGAGGTTCGTCAAGTACCCAACATGGGAATGTGTTATTATTGGCTCTGTCAAGTACGCAACATGGGATAGTCCAATACTTTACATGGTATGCCAAAACAATTACAGACGCATCCATCTCTAGCTATTGCGACGAATCCCTCTATATAGGTGAATCGTTGTCCCCTCATTTAGACTCTGGCTAGTATAGGTTTGGGCATAGTGCTTTTTCCTTTTTTTGTTCATGTGACTGGGGGTGGGGCGTCGTTTGGTTCTTATGTATGGCTCCCAATTTCGAGTTTCAAGAATGGTGGAACAAGGAGAAGGAGATCCACAAGGGAACTTTCGTGGCAGTGAAAATGGAGAATCCAAATTGGTCCATGGTGGAATTGCAAAGCCCTGAAGACGATTTCCAACAGTCAGATAAGAAGTACCGGGGCAAAAATGCCAGAAAAATTACCTAGGTATGGTTGATGAAAGCCCATCGTGCCACGGGTTGTGTCGCCTGGCTCGCGCAGGGGCTATGGAGCCTTCTCTCTACCGTAAAAAGAAGAGTCAGTTTGGGCAAGAATCAAAATCATGTGACAGATGAGGATAAGCCAGGGAAAAGTAAAATGTACAGTCATTAGAGGGTTTCTCTTATTTTCCATCTTGATGCTAGGGTTTGAGATTGCGGCTTATATGAAAGGTTGGAACTTTAGCCATCGTCATTTCTAATTTTCTCCGGCGCTAGACTTGCAGGACGTTTTTCATTCCATTTATTCTGAGTGGGTATTTGTCGGGGCCACTTATCTCCCCCCTCCTCTTCAGGAATTGGCCAACATCTGCATTGTGTTGAATCTTATCCAATCGACAGATAGACTGGTGTTGGCGATGGGATGCCTGCGGGTCCACATCAAGAAGATTAAACCAGTGCCGCAATTCGAATTCCCAAGTTCAGTAGAGGATTTGGAGAAAGGTGCGTCAGCAGAGTATCTGATGGTTCTGGTTCAAATTCCCATGTGTAACAAGATGGAGGTAAGCGTAATATCCTATAACTTATAAGTGATGTAATTAGGCACCATGCCATGATCTACCATGTATTCAAGAGCTTTACTAGCATCTTGTAGTCTTCTTTCGAGTGAAATATTGTTGATAAACTCATTATAAATGTGCTTATTAGGAAACAATAATTTGTAGAGCATATCTTTATAAAAATCTGAAGCTTCTTTTGTCCTACCTTTATCACACAACCCATGAATGATGTAGTTAAAGGTATATGGATTTGAGCTACATACTTACAAACCCATTTTGCAAAAAAGACTAACAACTTCTTTGATTTCTAAAGCTATGGAGTAGCTTTGATAGGTAAATTCAATGTGATAATATTGGGAAAAATAGTAGCAACTTTCATCTTCTTGTACAAAGACTGAACACTACTCACCAAGAAGTTGAGAAATCACTATTCTAGGACTTCCATGGCATCTTGAAATTATAGCACAATCAAAGGAGACTGTTTGGGGGTCCCTGTAGGAATGGAGATCTAGTCTTGAAAAATTTCCTCATGAATAGTAGTTATGGCTTGCTGGTATGGATAATAGATGAAATTAGAGAGGTAGCCACCTGATTCTTGGTAATGCATTAAAAGTTCTATTTCTCAGAAATAGGACATTTACGTAGGATATTCTCCTTTGAACTTGTGTTTTCCAAGTGTTATAGCTGGAAAGTCCCATCAAGGCATCAAATTTGATGATTGGTTTCAACCCAAATTGAGTGACAGCCTATTCAAAAATTTCCAAAATGGATCTTGAAGGTTTTCAACAAGTTTTTCCATGTATATTTAGGTTTTACATTCATCTCTTTTAGTTGCATTAAGTGCTCAAATAGAAATCCATCTTGGGTATAAGACACTCAGGGGATGTGATTCAACTGACCTGGATGTATTTCCTGTAGATCCTGTCTAATCACCTTGTTCATATCATACATAGATAGTAGGAATTGATTTGGAGCATCTAACGAGTACTTGAAAGGGGGGATTACTGAGGAGAAGCCCACCCACTAAAGAGCATCGAAGTATAGTTACTAGGATTGTGAGTCAAAATTGTGAGTTATTGAGTTTGACTCTGATAAGATCTTAAATGATTTTTTCATCATATTCTTGAGTCAAACTCTGTTTGACCAAGTTTGATCAAGTTAGACTTACTCCATTTGACCTCTGCTGGGCATGTGTCAAATTATATTTATAACTTTATATTTTGTAATTGTGAGTATTTCCCAAGTTTTTGTTGAATCCATTTGGAAAATATGTTTAATTCCATGGTTACCTAGTGAAATTGAGCCTCCGTTTGTGAACACAAATTATACATGACAACCATTTCATCATCCCAAGAAAAAACTTTGTAAATATCTCAACTCCTCATTTTGCAAACATAAATTATACATGATTTCCTCATTATCAGCTCAAGAAAAATTTGATCAATATCTCAACTCTTTAATTTTATATTTTTACAATATTTCCAGTCACTAAAATAATTTTCCACACTTAATAGTGCATATTATTTTATTTCCCAACAGTGTGGCCTTCCAAGTAAGTGGACCTAGTGAAAAGTGACCATAGAGATCCATGGCTCAATTCCAAGCCTCTTTTTATCTTTTTCCTTCCTAGAAAATAAAAAAATATATTAGTTACAACCTAGCCATAGAAAGCACACGTGAAAAGACTATTATTAGATATCACATGTGTTGGGCAAGAGAAAGGCTACCATGATACAAAGACCATACAAAAATGACCTTTGGCTTTAGAGGGGCATTCCAGATTTTGTTTAAGGCTTGTATAAGCAAGTATAAATTCTATAAAGTCCCAAAACTTCATTTATAATTGTATTTTTCCATGTAAATTTGGTTTCTAATTGAACCTTTTTGTACCCATCAATTCTTGACAAAGGATTCTTTTACTATTTCACACCCTATACTTATACCAATTATGTAGAGGATTGATATTGATCTTGGAAGAGACAGTATTGGAAATAAGATTTTTTTCGTTTTTCAAAAGTAAACTTAACTGAATGTTTTAGGTGAAAGTTTTCCTTAAGTTGTGGCCTTTTAATTTAATTTTTTCTCTCAGGGGATAAATGTCCTTTAGCATTCTATTTATCCTTTTGAGAAAAAGGCAGGTTGATGAATTGCAACTTCTTTTCCAGTGGTTTTTTGTCATATTTCAATTCTTAATAGTCTGGGTTACAAATGAGCTTTCTATTTTAAATGGGGCTGGGATAAGCCCCCCATCTAGCAAGGGATGATTATGGTCCTTAGGGGTGAGCCCATCTTGATCATTAGTTGGTTCAAGATTTGGAATGACTAGTCCATAGGCCATAACAATAATTTCCTTGGCTAGATTCTTCTGAAGGTTTCTTTGTCTAGATATTTCAAAAGGAAGATGTGGATATTTATCACTCTGGCATGGTGGAGGCCTATTGTACAAACACTATTTTCATTCTTGTATAGCCTGTTTGGGATGATTTGAATTTTTGGAGAGTTGGCAAGCAACTCTTTGCTCATGGTGTAAGAGGAAGTCCATAAACCTTACAAGGGGCCATAAATCTTTTGCTAGATAATTTTTGGGTGCCAAAAAACTTCATGATGCATCTACTAATTACTATGAAAGAAATCTTGACCTTGTTAAATATGGAGTATATCTCTTTAAAAATAGGCTAATTTTCTATTCTTGTTCTATGTTGTATAGTTGGCCATTACCCAAATGTTATGTAGCAATACATCACGGTAACAGTGGAACAACTGCAACAACATTACATGCTAGAGTACCCTAGAGTGAAAGTGGAACAACTGCAGCATCATCACATGCTGGAGTACCCCAGATAATTTTTCTTTTCATACTAGACCAATTTTATTTGGTTGAATGTATGAATTGGATAGGGTTTGCGCCACCACCATTAAAGAAGCAACATCTTATCCCAAATAAAAGTGAAGATAGTACTATGGAATCTGCAAATCCCCTTTTGACTCAATCCATATGGCTATGGCTGCTCAAATGAAAGATCGTGTAGTTGATATTGCAAAAATAATTTGTTTTGAGGATGGTGTTGAAAATGCTATAAATATTCTTTTAAATAAGGACTACATTTTAGGGAATAGGATGTTTTGAAAATTCAAGGTTAGGAATTAAAGTCATACCAAATATGTTGGCGATATTCGGTCCTGGTATGATACTCTAAAGATTTTTTAGGATCTTAGCGTCATGCAGGGTTATTATTTTTCCTTATAAAGCCACTTTTTCATGTGAACACTTTCTAAGCATGGTTGTTTGTAGCTCTGCAATGCATTGTGCTTTTGGAGTCGGGATTTGGTAGCTATAAGCATGGGAGTCTTTGGAAGATGAGTCTAGAAGGATTGATGATTGTTAAATTTTTACTATCCTAATATGTCTTGGTTTGGTTAGGCTTGGGGGAAAGTCATAGTATCTTTGTTTGGCTGGACTTAGGGGTAAGTGAGAGCGCCATGAAAGAATCAAGTTTGTTACTAGAAAGTGTTTACCTTCTCAATAAACTTGAAGACAAGTGATAGTATCATGGATTTGTTGTACTTGGGAGCCAAGTGAGAGTTGTCATGAAAGGATCAGGTTTGTTATTGGTGTTTACCTTCTCAGCTAAGGTAAAGAAAAATTAGAAATTTGAGATCATTTGGTGTTTACTTTCTCAACTTGTATGCTTGGGCCAAAAAATTGTATCTAAATTACTGCCTCAGTTTCATATCAACTGATACTGCTTATGTCCCTTCTCATAAGAATATATTTTCTGAAAATTTAGTTATTGCTATAAATTACAATTGGTGAACAGGGTTTCATAGCTAAAAACTATGATTTTGAAACGTTAAGTAATTGGGCACTATTTAAATGTATTAATAAAATATGACACTTGGTGCAAAACACAACCCAAAATAAAAAAAACCTTCAGATTTCCTTTCCCATCCACGAGTAGGATTTGAGGCTGCTCACCAAACTGAAGCCAATTTTACACCAAATTTCATCTTAGCACAAAACATTAACTAAACTCTTCAAAGATCATATGGAGTCCATATATAAATATTAACTGTCATAAATTGGATTGTTTCCATCCTTGAGAGTTTTAACCATATAATACATTTGTATATTAATCTTTGATCAATTTGTGTTAGTGATTATTTAAAGTGTTTGACTTCTATAAAAATGCTTTGTTTTGTGGAATACCAATAAATCAACAATCCTAGCATTTTTTGGACATAAGCTTTACATATATGATATATGCAATAGCCCTTAGAGAAGAAGATTCATTCTAATCTTAGAAACCTCGACCATATAAGCATTATATTTAATGTCCACTACATGATCTGTCATAGATCCACCTAGTGCATGTAATCTGTCACTTTTTTACCTACTCAAAACCAAGGATTGCATCTATTAGTTTCTAGGGCCAACTTCCTTAGCTGTGGTTTTGTATTTCTGCATCTCCAATTGGTTTCATATTTTCCAAAATAGGTGTTATAACTTGGATATCATCTCTATTCATTTGGTGCCACTGTGTCCTTCATTTTCATATGTGTAAAGATTATTTTAAATAGTCGATGATTTCCAAACTTAGACAACCAAGTTGAATGGCTCACTAGAGAGATATTCTATGAAGATTGAATATTTACTTAAGAATTTGTGATAATTTTATATCCAATTTATAAAAACCCAAGCGTGGAAATTATGGATAGCCTTTTTATATATGAAATGCTTAATGCAAAAAAACCCTAACAAGTTTAGGTTTGGAACTAGTGCTAATGGTGGGGAACAAGAAGTTTCACACCGTTTCAAGGAGGTAAGTATTATGCTGATTCTCATAAATGTACAATTGGGATGGTAACTTGCATTAGAAAGGGCTTGAATCATATCCATACTCAAATTGAGGTCAAATGGGTACCTATTTGATGTGATGCAGTAGTCTATGCATAAACTGTTCATGCTAACAACTTGCAAGGGATGTGTAGTGTATTGTGTTTTTTCCGCTGTTAATGTTGATCCTATTATCGACAAGGTTAAATTGTTTAGCTTCCCCTGTCTTATGGAAAACTTATATGATATCTATTGTATGAGTATGTTATTGATGCAACTATTACACATTGGAGGTAAGGCCTCTATCACATTGCATTATTGGAAATGTGAGATCGAGGAAGAACAGTGAATACGGTACATAAAAAACACCCAAGAGAATGATCCAATGTGTCAAGGGAGCCCAATATTTAGACAATTACCCTATATGTGTCCTCCTTTCTACGTGATATAGCACAGGTTTAATTTTACCCATCTACTTCCATAAGTCCAGGAAACTTACTATTTTATACTTAATGACACTAGTGATTTAGAATCTGAATATTAGTAGATGTGGAAAATCAATAGAAAATTTATAGGTGCATTATTTATGCTTATATTGTATTGCAAATTTCTTATCTGCTGATAAGGGGCATACTGATAACTTGAAAACAAATTGAATGGTATTTTAAGTTAGGTCAAGTAATCTCCAATCTTTAAGTTTTTTAAGTCGGTCCCCTTGAGGGGGAGAGTTGTAGGCAGTGTTTATTGTGGTAGCTTGGTTTCCATTTCTTGCGGTGATGATGTGGTTATTAGGGAATTTCAAAATCCCAGAAGATTTTGACTGAGGAAGTAAATATGAGTTTCAGCATTGGGATAAGCTTCTCTCATCTTTGCTTGAAGACTGGTTCATTTTTGGTAGCTATTCATACTCTGCAATGGGTAACTCTCCCTCACATGGCCTTTCCTTGCATCTATAAGATTGTCACCAATTCTTTTGGCTCTTCTCTGGAATATCAAGAAGTCAAACCTTTGGGTATTGACAAGGCAACATATGTTGTTGGAGGAATTTTGGGTGCTATATTAAGAACCATTGGATATTTTACAACCAAGACAGAGCACCCTCCACAGACATTTTAATAGTGAACTTCATAGGTTATTTTATCATTTCTAATATTAAATAATTTGATTTTGACATCAATATCGAATTGTCCAATGCCTTTCAATTTAATAGGCAAGGCCTGGATGGTTGGTTTCTCATGGGACTTAATAGTGAACGTAATAGGATACTTTATTGTTTCTAATATTGAGTCGTTTTGGTTTTGATAGAAATATTGAATTGCCATGGCCTGTCAATGATAGGCAAGGCATAACTTGGAAGATATTTAGCTTCTGTTAAACTTGATAGTGAATGGAATATGATACTTTATCCTTTGGACATGATAAATAATGGAATATAATACTTTATCCTTCTTCAAATTGGTTAATTTTGTTTTTGACAGCAATGTGGAATTGCCCAAGGTCTTTCAATTGGATAGGGAAGAATATGATACTTTATCCTTCTTCAAATTGGTTAGTTTTGTTTTTGATAACAATTTGGAATTGCCCAAGGTCTTTCAGTTTTATAGGGAAGGCATAATTTATGAGATTGTTCTCTCATATGTTTTATTTGAATTAGTGTTTGGATGGTTGAATTATTTTTATTTTTTATTTTTCGAAACTAGCTTCATTTTATTCTGACGATACCAATGGGTCTACATCTAGTATGACTGGTAGTCACTACCACCATTCATTTCGGTCTTCTTTGGTAGAGGAGGTGCCAGTGGGCTATCCTCAAAGGCAAGCATAAGCACTAGCAAGCCCCTTGGTAGGATTGGAACCTTCATGGGCTATAAATTATAATAGCTACTCACTTTCAATAACCCAAAAAGCCACAATTGACCAAGCTTTGATTTTTACAGTGTTTATTCCTTAAATTGTAGCACTGAAAAGTGATTTTTGACAAGAAGGTAGTATAGTGGAAATTGGAATCACTTTTGTAAGTTATGCAGGATGTTGTCTTTTATATTGTTTTTCTATCTTATGTTTGATTAGAAAAACACTTGGGTCATTAAAAATTTTGAATTTTACAGAGAGCATATTTGAAACATATTTTGGTGAATGTTTTCCTTCTATTTATTTTTGGTGCACATAAAGCTCTAGAAGGAATGAAAAAGCCCTTTCAATGTTGCAAGTTATATGTTTTCATGCAAGATTTTTGTCTGTTAATAGATTTGGGGACACAGTTCTTAATCATAAGTAATTTGCAGACTATATTTTTATTTGAAACATAGTTGGTAAATGTTTTCCTTTCATTTATTTAAAGTATCTCGAAAATCCTAGGAGAATTGAAAGAGCCTTTCAAAGTTGCAAGGTAGATTTTTGTTTGTTAATAGATTTGGGGACAATGTTATTAATTTTAAGTAATTTGCAGAGACTATTGTTATTTTTGATATAGTTGGTAAATGTTTTCTTCCAATTTATTTCTGGTGTACATAAAAATCCGAGTAGGAGTGAAAAAGCCCTTTCAATGTTGCAAGGTATATGTTTGTTTGCATGCAAAAAAAATTTTGTTAGCAGATTTGGGGACACTGTTCCTAACATTTAAGTAATCTGCATAGGGATGAATTATTTATAATTGTGATGGTCTCGGATAGGGATGCATGGTTATTGACATTATTGACTTATTGATTTGGGTAGGAAACATCCTCAACAAATTACATAGTGCAACAATACATGGTTTCCACTTGCAGCCTCAAGTTTCAGAATTTGATAAAGAGCTCATACATAGAGGGCTGAGTCAAAATGGTATCCTCAAAAGCTGAAATGGATACAAAAATCTTGTCAAAATTATTCACTAAGGGCTATAAAAACTGGATGCTTTCTACTGTGGCAAATGATGCGTGATACATGGTCAGTGGAGTTAGTTTTGGGTGGGAGAAAAGTGCATGCTCGAAGCAATGGGGAGATTCTCTAGCGGCACACATCCTAGCTTGGTTCAAATGCTTCCAAAGGTCCTCCTTGGCTTTTACGCCAGACTCTTCAGGTTTGTCTGTTCCGATGGCACAAGAATGAGGATCTTTTGTTTGCAGAATGTGTTTAAAAATAAGCTTTTGATTCAGTGAAAACCATATTTTTTTATTATGAAAGCATGTAGACTAGGCCTAGGATGAAGAGAAAATTGCGAGTCTAGTAACTAAATGTGCTAATATGATTGCATTTTATTGGCTTCTGTAGCTGGTCAGAATTCAATAAATTCTTGTGCTTTTTTATGCTTGCATGCAAAGTAGGTTACATAAAGGTCTATTTTAGTGAAGGATGATTGTCTTGGTATGGTATGGTTGTTTGAATGACACCTTTTTGGCCAGGTTTTTTAGGCTAATACATGCAGGGTAGGCCTAGAATCGGGATCAGATTGAGAACATAATGAAGTTGTACAACTATGTTTGTAATGGGCTTCACCTGCTGCCCAAAATTCAATAAAATTTGTGGGTTAATAATGGGCTTCATTAATTGTTTAGAATTCAATAAAATTCATGGGTTTTCTATGTTTGCATGCAGAGAAGGTTTAACACAAAGGTTGATTTTGGTAAATGATGATTTTATTGGTTATGGTGGTTTGAATGACATAGTTTTGGCAAGGATTTGCGAGTCTCTATGATCAGGCACAGTTTCAGTGAGATAATTTCTTCCCTTTCTGTGTTGATATTGGTATGCCACCACAGTAAACCTGCCATTACAGAAAGGGAAAGCACTTGTGTAAATATTATCCATCTTAGGTACTCATGGCACCTCTCTTTCAATTCCCTGATTAGGAGGACAAATAATTTTTCCTGTATACTCTTGGAGCATAGATAATTTTACAGAAGTAGAAGTCCTGTCTATTATCAATTCTTTGCTAGTTTTCTACAGGACCTATGTCATCAGCAAGGTAGGTCCTATAGAAAACTAGCATAGAATTCATAACATATAGGACTTCTTCTTATGTACAATTATCTATGCTCCAAGAGTATATGGCTCTTGCAATCCATTCAGGATGGAAGGATTGTTTCATTGAATCACTTCTATCAGGAACTGGAACCCATTCAGTTGTCTTATTGACTTGAATTTCTTGTTCATCCTCTAAGAACTGTATGAGATTAGGAAACTCTTGTTGGATATTATAGAGAGCTTTATCTTCTCGAGAAAAAATCTGTACACATGTTTCAAGTTCTTCTAATGACAGTTCTCCAAATTTATTTACAGTGTTGTCTTCTTCTGAGGATTCATCCTCAATTTTCTTCATCCATTCTGAAAGGGTAGATTTTGAACTAGAAGAACTAGTTTTAGGTTTAAGATGTCCAAAAAAGCTTGGAGATGCAAATGGAACATAACTTGAAGTATTTTCTGGTTTTGGAAAAACTATATCTAAAGGTTGCTTGATAGAAAATGTTGTGGAAGTCTAGCCTGCTGAAGTTACAGAGTAGGGTAGTGTTGTTGTAGGATCATAATGAAGTGTTGAAGATTTATAATCTTGTGATGGCTTATTCTTCATTTTATCCAAATAATTTGAGACTACACATACCTGTTTCTTTACTACTTCTAAGGAAGTAGACATTTTTTGCAATTCTTTCCCCTGATTAATAGAAGTGTTTCTGATTTCTTGTGCAATATTTGAATTGCTTACTTTCAACTCATCTATCCCTTTAGCAATCTATGTGTCATTATGAGTTAAAGTCTTTATATGTTCATTCAGACAGATGAAAGCGTAATCGTATTTTTGGTTTAGTCTTGTTATCTGTGTCTGAATTAAATTTTACATTTCTGCTACTGATCTTTTATGTTTCCTTAGAAATTTTTCTAAACTGGCCAAAGCACTGTTTGACCAGTTTGTGGCAGCAACAGATTCTTTATTAGACAGATTTGACTCATCTATCTGGAGTGAAAGAAGTTTGAATATTTTCCCATCTTGTTTGATGACAATATTTTTCCATGGAGGAAAATTTTCTTCTATTTCTAGAGTTTAGCCATCAAGTAGTTCCCACTTATATTTGGATGTGCTAGACTGATTCATCATATTTACTCTAACTCTAGAACAAATTTCTTTGACTAATTCTTCTCCTTTTGTCCTAAAATCTTGTAACTTGAGTGGGATGTTAGGCTTGCTAAGCATACTTATGACCTTTCGAGAAAAAGTAGGAATTCTTAGTGGAGAAGGAAATATAGCTAGTTCAGTATATTCTGACTGATTACTGATTTGATCTTGAGATTTGAATTTTTTTACCAATTCTCTTTTAATTTCTTTGACTGATGGATAATAAAACTCATAAAAATAAATCCATTGATTATGAGCTATCATCCATTTTTTCCAGGCATAGATGTTTGACACATTGTATGGACGTTTTTGTTCTTTAGAAAGAGATTTTAATTCCTGGAGATATCTGTTTCCTTGTTCATTGGTATACAGATCCCAATTGAACATTTTATTTTTCCATTCTTCTTCAGGATTGTATGGTCCAATACCTTTATATATCTTTAGTAAATATGATATTTCCTCATCTGTTGGTATCTCTATATGTTTGGGAATGGGATTGACTAGGTTTTTTCCGTAAGCAGGAATATTTGTTTCATATCCCAGTCCTCTATGATTCTATTTTTGCAAAGTGTGGACAAATATTTCTTCATGAATTGAGACAAGAATGATTTTTGAATTAGTATGTCTCATTTTCTGATTTAGAAGAAACAAAATTAAGCATGTTCAATATGAATCTAGAGTGATCAGTTTTTTTACTGGATAAATGAAATTGAAATTGACAGAATTCCTTAGAAAAATGTGGATGATCACTTACTGATGCAATTAGAAACTGAACAGAGAAAGTTTCTGTTTTAAATCCTTCTTGGGGATTCACTTCGACATTAGATATTTGAAACTAAGTCATTTGTTTCAACATCTTTTCTTGAGCTTCTTGTAGAAACTTTTGCATGTCTTTATATTTTTGAGAAAGAAGCTGAGACATGATTTTCTCATGAACTTTAAAAGGAATAGAGCTCGAGCTTGTGGGTTCAGAATTTGGATTTGCGGGTTCTAGTGTAAAGGATCCACCATGCTTGAGATGTGTAGTACTCTGAGGAAAATGGGTTATGACCTAGCCATCCAATTTAGTAATTCTCAAAGAAGAATTAATTGGTTGTTGATTTAAACATCGAATGGAATCCCACTGGGTGACCTATTGATCTGGAGGAGTAAGATCTGTAAGAGAAAGATATGTAGGGGAAATTTGGTCAAGTACCTCATCTGTATGCATGAGAGTAATTATTCCTGATTCTTTTGTTGGGATTTCTAGAGTAGCAGGAATATTTGTTCTATAGAACCTTACACAATAAGTATAATGAATGGAAATATTTTGACTATCTGAATCAAATCTTTCATAACCTTTGGTTTGAAGACCAAGGGTGAGAACTTTATTCAGGTTTAGATCTGCAAGAAATACTAGAAAATCGGGAATTATTTCAAATGTTAGCGAGCCATAGGCCAAAAATCCCTGACAACCTCCAATGAGGGAATATGGGAAATCAGACCATCTTTTGTCAATTAAAAAACCAAAGAAGAAAACAAGAATTCCATGCCTGTGCATTGGAACTATTCCAATGATAACTTTACTGATGTGAACATAATCATGTCCATTTTTCAATTATTTCTGAATTCTTTTCTGTGATAGAAGAGGAAATTCGAACATCTTATAATAGTTTAAAGATGTTTCTATTGCACGTTATTTAATCATAATGGCAGAAGTACCCAATTGGTGAATTATGGATAAATCATTATATACTTTCTTGGGATCTATTTTTGGTAAACGCCATTTTTTTCTAGGGTTAACTTCTGGAAGGATGATTTCAGCAGATCTACCGGAACTAGATGTCGAATGACTTGAATTAAGACTTTCATTAGATGCAAAGGAATCTAAGGAAGTTCATATAGTAGGAATTTCAGATAAATTTTCAGATCCAAAACAAATTTGATCAAGATCTAAAGCCATAATGAAATATAGATCAGTCTTTTTAAAATAGGTATTTTGCAGCAGATGACATAAGAATAAATACCAGAAAGCTTCAGAAGCGTATTAATTTTCTTTCCAACCGACACTGGTACTCTGGCCCAATAGTCAATATCTCCAATTCCTTCCTTGGAAACACGAGAATTATAGACCTCAACAAGGCTCATACAAGTACAAGAGAAACAAATTAACAACTTCAACAAGGCTCTGATACCATTTTTACAACAGGATCAACAGATGCTTTTATTAAAACAAAGATTGTCTTTTACATTCCTCAGAACTTGCCCCCCATTGTCTCCTATCTTCATATTGCTTTACTTTTTTCTGAGCTCATTGGGATCAAATTTTTTTACCTCGACCATGCTTCACCTTATAGATTTTTAGCACATTTTTCATGTGCTTCTAACTCCAGCACACAAATCAATAACTAGAAAAAGTAAAGGAAAAATAAGGAAACAGATGAAATTATATAGATCTATATACCTGCCTAATGTCTTTGGTCTTAATTGTATCTAACTGCAATTCTGGAGGCAGATATATCTCTTATATATTCCCGCTGCAAAGGTCTAGGAGAAAATCTGCAGGATTCATGGCTATGTGCGAATTGAAGCCTAGACATGAGAAGTGGTCCAAAGCAGCTGTTACCTTTCCATAGTAAATTAGATGGCCTTCTGAGAGAAGAATCAGCGTATCAAAATTGTGAAACACTCTGCTTGATGGCTGGTGGATGGTTGTAACAACTGTCCATCCTTCACGTGAATGAAAATTTCCAATTAATCAATACCAGTCTCTTAAAAGATTGATAATACTATTCAAATTTAAGGTGTGAATGCATAGATTCTAATGGGCACATATCGAAATAGTATCTTTATGTTTGATGCAATCATTGGCATCTAAAATATTTGGAAACTTTTAGTCAGATTTATAATTTTTGGTAATGCTGTGAATGCTCAATGGTCTTTATGGGACGTTAGATTTATGGAAGAGAGACAGGATGTCTAGACGAACTAGAGCCATGATTTTTAACAATTGTACTGTGCGTAATGCTGTTGTAGAATCAAGTCCATATGTGGGTTCATCTAGGAGAATCAAATACGGGCTATTAAAAACTCATGCCCTATGCACACCCTTTTTCTTTCACCCCCAGAGATACCTCGAAGGAATGGACCTCCAATCCTGGTATTTCTACACCTGAATTCATTTCATTTAAAAAAAAGAGAATATTTCACTCTATATTTACATAGCATAGATCCCCTTAGATCCATTTTAACCTACCTGAATATATTAAATATCAACATGGATAAAAGAGTCTGCAAAACTTGATGTCTTATATTGGAATATTTATCTCACAAATTTTAAGATTATTTTTGAAATTCAACAGATCCCAGATAAAAATGAAGATAGTACTATATTCAGATTTGATATTATTTTTGGGACTGGGTTATCACATGTGGACTCGTGAGATGCAAAAACTTATCTATTTTCTTTCATTTATCGAAACTCTGCATTTCTTCATGTTATTTGCTTATATGTGACATCTCAAAAACTTGATTTGTCCCCACCCAAGGAATTGAGCACGAATTAAATATAATGTTACCAGGTTTTTAAATGGAAACTTGTGAATCTTCTTGTCTAGTTGCGTTACTACAAATTTCATAGGTTGTTGACTTAAATAATTCAATTTCTTGTTTCTAGAGCAATGAGGTTTTGGAATATCTATTTCAAGATTAGATGGAGTCAATATCGGTATAGACCTCATAAAATGTTGATATATTCTACATGTTTCTTAACCATTATCACTCATATGCATCCCCGTGCTCCCTCGACCTTTCCTCTAGTCTTCCACGTGCATTTTCTGCGTTACCCAGATTCAGAGCACTCCTATATAAACCTCTTATTCCCTCCACTGATCCATATGCCCTTTACTTTCTGCTAATACCAGATCATTCTCACGCCCTTGTTTTTGGATCAAACCAAGAGTACTCAATAAATATTTCCATATTTTTCTTGTTGCGCTATCTACTAATTCCACAGCCATGACTGGGCCCTCATCAGAACAATATTCCTTGGTGCATGTCCTAGCACTGAAGGTAACTTGTAGTTTAACTTTAGTTTGATTATTTGACATGCTTTCTCTGATATTATTATTCTCTACACCCATTTGCTTATTTTCATATGAGATTCTGAATGGACACTGTTAAATTGTATGTAGGACATTAGGGGTAATGATGTGGATCTGGGCATCTACAAAGGCAAGGTTCAATGTTGCCTCTCAATGGTAGTTCCACCTCTTGCTTCAGTTTAGGATCAATGATTTCGTAATGGATTTTACATTTTTCCTCAGTTTGGGATCAATGATTTTAGAATGGATTTAATTTATATTATTAGAAAGAAAGAGGAAAGAACTTCTAGAGTTGGGTTTCGATAATTTTTAAAATCAGGTTTTTTATAAGAGTGTTGTCTACTGACACAATAGATTAGTCTTTGGATTGTTAGACTATATTTGTGATCCAATATATGGTATAAATATAATAGAAATAACTTGAATTGTTCAAGGTTTTAGACTCCTTGAAACCATGACAATGAATGCAAGTGAGATTGAAATGGAGGGAGAATATGGTGTCCCATGGGAACGTATTCAGCTAAAATGCTAAATTCTCTTCAAGATTGAAAACAACTAATAACTCCATGGTCTACTATTTCAGGTGAAATTTTAGGCTTCCATATTTGGCATTTTTGCACCTATATGAATATAGGTAGAGAATATGCTTTGGATGTTAATGCAACACTGTAAATAATTGTCAGAGGTTTACGATTTGACAATCCCAAGAGTTGGTTAGTGCAAGGAATTTGTAACTCTTAGCTTGAATCAGGTGAACAAGATAGAAAATTCATAAAATGATTGAATTCTGAGGTTGCTGTCAATTGCCAATTTTACACTGAGCGCATTGATCAAGCAAACAATTAGAATTTTTTTGAAACTATCAGCGTGCAATAGTTTTTATTGACTTGCATGGAGAATATAAGAAATGCATTTATTAAATGTAATGAGAAATGCATAGATGATGAATTGAAACAGTGGAAATGGGCTTTGGTGACAGTAATGTTTTTTCAAACTATTTTTGTTCCATACAAACACTTGGGAAATGCTACATTTCAAATGAATAGTAATTTTGTCTTATAATAAATGTTTCTTGTCATCTCATAGGAAATTAATGACTTCCTGCACACTTAGGTTGCTAATGGTATTGCAATCATTTTTTTTACATACTTTAGCACTGTGTTTTGTCATACCTTGTGCTCTAATATAGACATTTATTGAAGCTTTGTTTACCGACAATCAAATTGATATTTCCACCTAGAACTGAACTATTACAAAAGCTTTCTACAAAATTTTAATTCACTAATACCATTTCTTTTAGTATGTTACTTCTGTAGCTAGGGTTTTTTGCAAATTTGTAGTAAGGGATGCAAATGCACCATTGCTAAAATGCATTAAGGAGTTGCATTGTTCAGAAAAACTGAAACGTACATGGTTTTTCTTTGTGTTGTAAAATTTTGATTTCATCTCACAGCTTCAATTTTATAGATTATAATAGGATGTTATAATTTAAGTACTATACCTTGTGGTGTCCAACAGCTGGGGTGATACCTTGCTCTAATTGCTAAGTTATCAACATCTGGGGTGATGCACAATGATAATAGTTGGGTTGATACACTACAGTGTTCTAATTCGAATAAGATGGCATGGAATTTGTTCTAATTTCTACTTAATCAGTAACTGGGGTGATACATAACAGTCATCTAGTATGTATAAGCGGGCAAGGCGTTTTCTTCTAGGAAGCCAAATATGTGTTAATGGAGATTCTAGTTCTGGACGTTCAAAAGCTTACATTGAAAAAGTGGTCAAAGAAATTAGTAACGGTGAATGAGGAGTGTGCCCAATCTGTCTTGAATGAGTTGACGATGCAGTCATGGCTTGTTGTGTACATCATATGTGTCATCAATGCCTACTAGCAAGTTGATGTAGCTCTTTGGGTAGTGGTTGTATTGCTTGTGCTAATTCTAGTTAATTTTCTTTGTATGGTTAGATTAATTTGTTTGTAGATTATTGTTTATTATTAGCATTTTGTGCAGGTCAAGCTACAAGGATGTCACACTGAGCTAAATCCATTGAGTTATTTTTTTATTAAGTTAAAAATAAGGGCTTGCATGATTATATATTTTACAAGGATTATGCCGTTATGTGTTGAACGTTTTTTAAAAATCAATGCCTATTATACAATTTCAAGGACTACCATAACTCTTCACATAATTCTTTAAAGAGCGTTAGCTCAATGGAAGAGCACCTTCCATGCAGGAGGTTGGTGGTTCGATTCCACTGTACTCTAATATGAATTATTCAATGATATTGTAGATTTTTTTAATTAAATAATTTTATATTGATTTATTTTAATGGTGAGATATTTTTCTGGATTCATTGTTTTATATTGTCTCTAGAGAGACAATAGATAGGATTAAAGACATTGTCTCCCTAAAGACAATATGTCTTTAATTCCAACTATTGTCTTTATAGAGACAAATTTTAAGACAATAATTTGAGACAATTTACCCAAAAATTGTCTTAAAATCCCCCTTTGTGTTGTAGTGCTACTATTGTCTCTAAAGAGACAAAAAGGAAATTGTCTTTGGAGAGACAAAAGTGCTTGTGTTATGTATTGTCTTTATAGAGACAATATTTTAAGACGATTTAATTTTAAGATGATTTAATTTGAGACACCTGCTTAAAGACAATATTTAAGACAATACACAAGTTTTATTTTGTCTCAATTTAAGAAAATTTACCCAAAAATTGTCTTTAATATTGTCTTAAAACCCCCCTTTATGTAGTAGTGTTACTTCCTTTCGAACTTGAAAATTATAGCATTTCTGAAACATCAATGCTACTTCCTGCACATCTATAAAATTATTTCAATGAAATTTACTTCCTTCACAACTATAAAATAAATTTAAAAGAGTACATCTATCTGAAAAATTTAAAAGAGTTCATCTATCTGAAATTTCCAGTTGTATGCTATGACAAGGGAGAGCATCTCTGAGTAACTCTCATAACTATGGTTTGTTCTGAGCTTGTATTGATCTTTTTGATGATACTTTGCTCACAAGGATTGCTACATAACATATCTGGCTGGGGGTAGGGACTTGCTGCCCCGTAACCCATCTTGTTAAGTTTGAAGAAGGAGGAGCTAATCTAGTGAAGTTGTATTAGATTAAGTTGTAATGTTCCAAGTTATTTGTGCATAGAAATTTATTCCTAATACAGATAATTTTAAATTTATTATCTCTCTACATTTCTTACTTATGCCAGAGAATATTTTTTAGATGTATTAAACTATTTGCTTCTTATGCAAAGAAAAGAAAATTATATACCTGGTTAAGCCCTTTTTTAGGATATCTACAATGTTCCATATATTTTATGCAAGTGTAATATAGGATATTTACAATGTTTTATAATTTATTTTATCAAAATGTAATATAGATAGGAGAAATTATATCCTATATAATTAAATCTTTATTTTACATAAAAATTTTATAAATATAAAATATGAAAATGTAAAGTTTTAATCTTGTAAATGTAAAGAATTTGAAATTGTTATTCAATTTCATCTCTCTTATATTTTTAATAAATAGAAAGTTGGAAAAAATATATTATTTTAAATAAAATAATTTAGCAATGTTTTATTAAATTTAAAATAAAATTATATTATATGAGATAGTTAAGCATAATATAATATTTATAAAAATAATAAGAGTAAATTAACGATAAGACATTTAATTATTTATTTATTTATTTTTATTTTTTCTAACTTTTAATTTAGAGATGATTTTTTTTAAAGCAAACAAAAATAATATATATATATATATATATATATATATATACACACATATATATATATATATATATATATATATATATATATATATATATATATATATATATATATATAATGATTTTAATGGCTTTAAAATTAAATAAATTATGATATTATCTTAATATTAAGTTTCTTAAAAATCTACAAAAATAAACTATTTTGAAGGCCTAAATGTAATTTTCATTTAAGTACATGTCCTTTTAATTCATTCTAATTAAATGATGAAAAACATATGAATTCACCATGGTTAGAGGGGAAACAAAAGACACACTTTAAAAAATAATCATAAATTCAAATTAATTTATCTTTTAAATATTTTCTTAAAATATACGTTTTTTTTTTAATTTATATATACATATTGTTAATTTTTTTGATATTATATCATTAAAATGGTTCACCGCGTTTTGAATAGATATTGATGAGGTGTTCTTTTAAGACACTCTTTGATGTAAAGTCATTGGTTCAATTCTCCAATTGAGATGATATATTGGACATAATGAATGTATTCCTACCAAACATACACAAATTATTATATAATTAAAATGATACACCTAAAAAAGTCATAAATTTAAATTACTTTATATTTTAAATCTTCTCTTACCTTCACACATATTAGCCCTGTCTAGTAATATGCAATAATAATTTTTTTCCACATTGCATGGAAAATCACCTCACTATTTTCCATGCAAAAACGAAATTTCATGTTTGTATTGGGTTAATTTGTGGTGTCTTAGAGCGTTTATATTGTTCTTCTTCAATACGATAACAATATTTTTCTTCTGGAAAAGTGATCATCTGATCTTGATAAGAAACTAAGACTTCTTAAGGATTTCTACTCTACCATGGGTATGACTGTTAACACTAACAAAACAAAGTTATGATTAGCAAATCGAAGAAGGAAGCCTACATTAATTTTGTGTATGATAATAGAAACTTGGAGGAAGTGTCTTCTTACAAGTACCTAGGAATTGATATTCATCACAAGATCAACTGAAACTATAGCATTGACAAAAGGATTAATGGAGAGTGGAAAGCTTATTTTGTTCTTGAAAATAATTGTGAAGCAGCAAACCTTGTGATGTGGGATAAAAAAGAAGCTCCTCTTTGAAACTTTAGTCACTCCTGTTATCTTGTATGAGATAAAATCTATGTATTCACACTATGTTATATCAATCAAAATGGCTACATATATATACATGAAATATAGTCTCCAGATAGGAAAACTATATTGGACGTGTTGGAGTATAACATAGCAGAAACATAACACAATTAACACACACAACAGAAACATAACACAATTAACACACACAGCAGAAAGCATGAGACAATCAGAGTTAACGTGGTTCACCCAATCCTTCTGGGCTATGTCCACCAAACATAGGCATCGGCAGTCTTTATTAATCAAACAGGAGATTACAAACTCTCACACTCTCTCAAACCATCCGTATGGGTACCTGTTTTATAGCAAGGAGAATCTAACTGCCTCATAAATCCTCTCACATCAAATTTAGGATGCATTAACTCCCTCCCAACAAACTGGAGCTAATCTAGGAACTAATTCCTAATTTTTGTCACCTAATGAGATTTTTGCCAATTTTACTAAAACTGAAAAATCTCAACAATCTCCACCTTGACAACAATTAGCCTGATGCCCTGTTCTTTATTATTTTATCTTTTCTGCAAGCCAAGAGAAGCCAAACACCAGCACAACTTCTCTAACAAAACTGGTTTCGTGAACATATCTGCACAGTTTTCCTTTGTATGCTGCTTCAGAGAACTCCACTAGAGTAATAACATGTCTTACAAAATGGTACTTAATTGGAATATTAAACTTTGATTTAATGATAGGCCGGATTCTTCGCCAAGTATTGCCTTTGACTATCACCGTAACTTTGATGTTGTCACGCAACCTACCAAGTCCCACCCAGAACAAACCTTTCAACCAAACACTTCTTTGCAAAGCATGTGAAGCGGCAATGTGATACCTTCGATGAGTGGATAAAATCATTATCTTTTTGTAGCGACATCCAACTAATAGCTCCACCTGCAAGAGTAAAGACATACCCTGAAGTTGACCTTCTCTTATCCAAATCACCTGCAAAATCAGAATCAACATATCCGCAAACAAATTCACTACTCTTATTGTAAGTGATACAATAACTACTTGTGCCTATCAAGTACTGAAGCACCCATTTCACTGCTGACCAGTGTTCTTTACCCGGATTTTCCATGTACCTGCTGACAACCCCAACTGCATGTGAAATATCTGGTCGAGTACAAACCATCACATACATCAAACATCCTACTACATTGGCATATGGAATTCGAGACATATAATCCTTTTCTTCATCTGTATTAGGACATAAACTGGAAGAAAGCTTAAAATGGGAAGCAAAAGGGACTGACACAGGCTTCACATTATTCATACCAAATCTCAAAAGTATCTTCTCAACATACTTCTGTTGTGATAGCCATAGCTTACCATTACTCCTGTCTCTGAAAATCTCCATGCCCAAAATCTGTCTTGCTGCTCCTAGATCTTTCATATCGAATGTCCTTGCCATATGAGTCTTCAACCTGTTGATTTCATCAATGCTTTTGCTTGCTAAAAGCATATCGTCAACATAAAACACTAAGATAATGAACATGCCATTACTTAACTTCTTAAAATAGACACAATGATCATATTCAGTTCTTAAATATTTCTGACTCAACATGAAAGAATCAAACTTCTTGTACCACTGTCGAGGCGACTGCTTCAGACCATACAATGACTTCTTGAGCCTGCAGACAAATTTCTTATTGCGATGATGAACAAACCCTTCCGGTTGTTCCATATAAATTTCCTCATCTAAGTCTCCATGTAGAAATGCAGTCTTAACATCTAATTGCTGCAACTCTAAATCAAGCAAAGCCACTAATGCTAACACAATTCTAATTGAAACAATTTTAACCACTGGTGAAAAAATCTCATGAAAGTCAATACCGGCTTTCTGAGAAAACCCTTTTGCAACCAGTCGCGCTTTGTACCTATCTTCCGTATCATTCACACCCCGTTTCAGCTTGTAAACCCATTTACACCCCACAGTTTTCCTGTCTTTCGGAAGCTCAACCAGATCCCATGTGTCGTTCTTACTCAAGGCCATCATTTCGTCCTTCATGGCTGCTTTCCACTTGTCACTATTCGAACCTTCTATTGCTTCCTGATAGCACAGAGGTTCATTGTCATTAGCAGTAAATGCAACTGAGGTAACATAATCATCATACCTTCTCAGTGGCCGTTTGATTCTTGTTGACCTCCTTAAGGATGTTTCTGGCTTACTACCATCTGTAGGGACTTCTTGCCGATTAGTATCTGAGACCTGTTCATGATCTAAACCTGAACCCTGTTCATGTTCTGATTCTGAAACCTATTCATGACTAGTATCTGAACTATGGTCATCATGACTATCATTAGAAGTGCTGTCAAACTGAATGTGCTGAAAATCAAATACATCATCCTGTTTCAATTTACTATCTACATCTAACTGTACAAGAGAGGATTCATCAAACTTTACATCTTTGTTGATGATGATTTTGCGGGTAGTAGGATCCCACAATCTATATCCCTTTGTTCCAACACCATACCCAACAAAGATATACCTTTTAGACTTTGGATCTAATTTAGTTCGTTGATGTTTAGGCACTAGAGCATATGCATCACAACCAAACACTCTGAGTTTAGAATAGTCACAAGGGTGTCCTTTCCATACCCCTTGCGGAATCTTGCAGTCTATGGCCGTCGATGGAGATCGGTTTATCACATAACAAAGTGATACAACCACATCCCACAACTCCTTCTGCCAAACCCGTGAATTACTCAGCCATACTCCTTGCTCTCTGAAGAGTCATTCATGCGTTAAATGACTCCATTTATTTGAGGTATAACCAGTGGTCTTGTCTCGATCCACCATCCCTTTGCAGCCAATTGTCAAACTCCTTGGAAGTAAACTCACCACCATTGTCAGTTCTTAAACATTTTATTGTTCTACCCGTGCTGTTTTCTACCAATGCTCTAAACTGTTTGAAAACTGAAAAAACATCGGACTTTCTTTTCAACATGTAGACCCACACCTTCCTAGAAAAGTCATCAATGAACGACACAAAATATGACGAGCCACCATATGACGCTGTAGGAGCTGGACCCCAAACATCTGAATGAATATAATCAAGTATCCCTTTACTAGTATGTTTTCCTGTTTTAAATTTTTGTTTACTTTGTTTTCCAAACAAGCAATGCTTACAGAAATCTAACTTTCCAGACCTTAGATTAGGAAGTAACTTGCGATCAACCAAAATCTTTAACCCTCCTTCGCTCATATGGCCCAACCTTTTATGCCATAGGCGAATGGAACTACTGTCATGTTCAGACACCGTAGACACATGAACTGACCCTGTTCTTCCTTCTAACTGAAACAGATTTCCTACTTTCTTAGCTTTCATTACTAGTAAAATACCTTTGTAAATTTTCATTACTCCACCTTGAATTACAGTTTTATATCCATTCGAATCAAGTGCTCCTAATGAAATCAAATTTTTCCTTAAATCTGGTACATGCCTCACATCAGTTAATATTCTAGTTGTCCCATCAAACATTTGTAGTTGTATGCTCCCAATCCCCACAATATTACATGTTACATCATTACCCATGTACACAACTCCATCATTAATTGATTTATATTCCTTAAACCATTATTTATGGATACACATGTGGTTTGATGCTCCGGAATCTAACAACCAATGTTGACCATGATTTGACACATTAACTGATAATACTTCATCACTCATACCTGAACCAGATGCCGAACCTGTATCTGTCGCATTTGCTTCCTTCTTCTCTATCGAGGAGTCTCCTTTCGAAGATTTTTGTCGCTTCCAGCAATCCTTCTTCAGGTGTCCAGTTTTCCCACAATGCCAGCACTTCACCTTTGTCTTCTTTCCTTTAGACTTTAAACGAGAATTGCTATGCTTACCCCTGGAGTGTCTCTCTCTTGAGCGACCTCTGGCCATCATTTCCTCTGTTGTAGAGGTGTCAGCATTTGACCTCTTCCTCGTCTCCTCAGACAACAAGGCTCCAACCGCATCATCAAATTCAAGGATGTCTGCAGTACTAAAGCTTATGGAAGTAACAAAGTGATCCCACGATTCGGGAAATGAACACAATAGAGTTATTACCTTATCCTCTGAATCAAATTTTACATCTAGACTTTGTAATTGTACCAGGAGAGTATTAAAGACATTCAAATGATCAGTAATCGATGTACCTTCCTTCATTCGCAAACTGTATAGCTGCCGCTTCAGGAGAATCCGATTTGTCAAGGATTTCGTCATGTAGAGCTTCTCAAGCTTCGACCACAAGCCTGAGGCGGTCTTCTCTGACACAATGTTGAACAGAACGTCATCCGCCAGACATAATCGAATTGCGCTCAGAGCTCTATCATCCAACTCATCCCATTCATCCTCCGTCATGGAAGAAGGCTTTTCGCTTTTCCCTAACAGCGCTTTCGCCACGCCTTGTTGTACCAGGAGATCATGCATCTTTACCTTCCAGATCTCGAAGTTGTTTTTTCCATTGAACTTTTCAATTTCAAACCGGGCATTTTGAGTTTTCGCCATCTTGTATCAGCAAAAAACACAATAATCTCCAGATGCACTCTAGCAGTTATGCTTAGGGGGCATCAAGCATAGTTTTCTCTCTGTTTCAAGCTTGTGAAAAAATGAAACCACTCTGAAGCACAGTTTTTCTCTGTTTCAAGCTTTTGAAAAAATGAAACCTATCTTGAGTCAATTTCGTTTATTTTCAAGACTCGTTAAACTCATGAAAATCCCGAGATTATTTTGCTATCTTTCATTCTCGTAAAACACATGAAAATGCCGAGTTCTTTTCGTCTTTTCCTACTCGTAAATTAAATTGAAATTCGGCCATATGAGTACATTTTTATCCCTTTTTCGAACTCGTTAAAACTTACGAAAAAGTGAAAACCATGAGTACATTTTTATCCTTTTTTCGAACTCGTTAAAACTTACCGAAAAAGTGAAACCCTGGAGTTCTCTTTTAAGCCCTTTTCAGACTCTCTAAACATGAAAAGATTGCCGAGTACTTGATTATTCGAACTCGTTAAAGTAAATGAATGATCGTCCCTTCGGTATAAGTTTACCCCTTTTTCGATTGAAATGGACTATTTACGAAAAAGGTATACGTTGACTAATTACGGTCGATAGGTTCTCTCAGCCATTATTTTATCCTTTTCGGGCTCGAGAGACTAAATTTACGAAAAAGTACACCACGGAGTTTTCTTAAGTTTTACCAGACTCCCTAAAGGCAGAAAACACCGAGTTTCTCCTATACTGGACTCGTTAAATTTAACAGTAAAGGACCTGTTTAATTTTCAACAGGAACGAACCACTCCTTCTTAGGGTTCGAATTTTAAACTAAGTTGGACTCATCCGAAGGATGAGCTTATAACCAAGAAAATGTTATCCTCCTCAAGCTTGTCAAAAATAAAGAGGTACTTGCCAGAAATGGTAGGGGAAAAGAGAGAAAAACGAACCTGTTTGTTATATTTTGATTTTTCGGAAAACCAGTTAACCACTTTTGAACACGACACTTTTTTGTCCACCTGGGTTGGGAAATCCTTTGCTTAATAGTTAATCAAACCACATTGAAAGTCTTCAGCCGGTTTCTGGGTATTAGCTTTGGGTCAATTGTCACCAAACCATCTGCAGTGTCGTTATGTGTTCAAGAGGACAGTTCAAATAAACCATTCATCTGCAAAATATCTGTCATCCATTTTTGACCATCCCTGAGTTAGTCCTTGCCAATATATTTTCAAAACTTGATCTATGATTTCGTGTTGTGGGCTTGCCTACGACGGATCACTTTCTATCGATGACAACTCTTTATCTAGGAAGTTGATCCAGAAATCGTCAGTACCTTGAAATCTGCATGCCTCAATGGCAGGTTTCTCGCCTTCGAAGACAGGTTGCATCATTGACCTTCGATCGAATGACTCCGTGACATGTTCGACTTCAACTCATTCATTCACATTTCATGGATTGTACTAAGTACTTTGAGAGCCATTGACATTACTGGTGGTTTCTCTCACACTTGTTAACAGTTCACATCATTGACTGGTAATCAAGTCGTTTCTACCATGTTCGACTTCAACACATTTATTCACATGGATAGAATCGTACTAGTTCGAGATGCAGAAATCAAGACCCTGGATCTAGTTTCCACCATCCAGGCTGCGAGGAATTTTGTTATCATTCATACAGTAGACTATTTATAAACAGATGGCTGCGTCCATGCTGTGTCGACATATTTCTATACTGTTAATGTATTCAAAATCATTCCTGTATCAGAACAATTTAGAGTTAGTTTCTAGTTAGTTTTGATCTGAGTATGGGAATGCCTACCTCAGCGATGATATGATTACATATATATATATTTTGCATTGAATGTTTTTACAGGTTCCGACTGGGGTGTCCACAGGATGATCCTTGAAATGATAAAGTGCTTCACTCTTCATATATGACAGACTTCATCCTCATCTATTTCAGACTTCGCACTTTAGGGGGCAATCTGTTACACTGAAAACTGTCACCTTGACATTTTGCTGACTGTATGAGCTCATTAACACTCATACATGCCTCCTCTGCAAGTCTTACAACCTTTGTTCCTCATTCCAAGCCCTAAAAATGGAGGAAAAACCCTTAAAACTCAAAAAAGCCTTGGGTACGCAGGTAACATGAAGCCTGCCTGCGTTTTTAGCTAGGGTACGCAGGTAATGTGAAGAGAAACTGCGTTCTAGAACGCATTTTTGCAATGTAATGCCTGCGGTACCCCTGTAAAGTTAAAAAAGCGCGAAAGAAAACTGAAAAAGTTGATTTTTTGTCAATTCTGGAAGGTTCTAGATGAGATTTTTTGGGGATGAGTACGCTTTAGTAAGGTGCATGTATCCCACACCTTAAGGAACTAATCCCTTGATGTGAGGAGCCTATCCCTTTGAAGGAGGATTCTATCCCTTTAAAGGTGGAATCCTAACCTCCTCATCTGCTCTATAAAAGGAGGCATTGGGTAGCCTTTTGGGTTAAGTTCAAGAAGTCAGAAGTTTTGATGGAGATTTTGGAGATGGAGGATTAGAAGGTTTTTTTGGAGAAGATTTTTGAGCTGAAGTGTTGTTGATATTTAGATTTCCTTCTGCTGAGCTTTTGAGAGGAAAGATCACATACCTCTTATGCTTCTGGAGGAAGAGTGCAAGACTTATCAAAGTAGAGGAGATTCCTGCTTCGGACCCCGGGAAGGCCTTTCGAACATCAAGGCAAAGGTTGTAAGGTTCTTCTTTATATTTTAAGATTAATACAATCAAGTTCTGTTTTTCTCAATAAATTGTCGTTCGATTGTTTTAAGCTGTCGTTTGATCATTTATTTCATAGATTCCTTGATCACTATGATAGGTATGTTTTATAATTATTTGTTATACAGGTGCTATTGATATTTTCTTGTTTGTGATTGCGGATCAACGAAAGATGATACTTTATTGTGACAAAAGGGCCCTTGTTACGACGAAGGATTATTGATGCAACGGAAGCACTGCGACTGCAAATAAGCATTTGGATCTAAGGTAGGATCGACACCTTCATAACATTTATTTGTAAAATGAATATACTTAGAGAAAGACAAACTTAGTTGTTCGTTTGTTGCTAGATTGTCTTCTGACACTAGGGAGATCGGTCTTGTCCGCAAGAACGATTTATCCGGCCAACAAATTGGCGACTCCACTGGGGAAAGAACTTGTTGTTTTTGGTTCTCTTTTATTTTGATTTGAGGAAAAGAATTGCTGAAAGAAATTCAGAAACAAGAATTTTTTGACAGAAAAATATAGATCTGGGTAAATGCTAAGAATCCTAAATTAAATCTAAACTAAACTAAAAGAAGAAATCAGAAAATTTTCAAAAATATTAACAGGGTCCGCAGGCTCCCAGAAGTAACAGGTGCGGTTCCGCACTGGTTACTCAAGGAAAAGTGCGAAACTTCCCGCACTGTGTGTGAAGACAAAGTGCGGTCCCCTGAAAACTTCAAGAAAAACATAAAAGATTTCAAAATTTTCAAAAATAGAGAAAAACTAAGTTACCCAGGCAGATGTCTATCAATCAAAAACTAGGAAAAACGTTTCCTCAAATCAAAATAAAAGAGAACCAAAAACAACAAGTTCTTTCCCCAGTATGGTCACAATTTTGTTGTGTAGATTAATCCGTCTTGCGGACAAGACCGATCTCCCTAGTGTCATAAGACAATCTAGCAACAAACGAACAACTAAGTTTGTCTTTCTCTAAGTATATTCATTTTACAAATAAATGTTATGAAGGTGTGGATCCTACCTTAGATCCAAATGATTATTTGCGGTCGCAGTGCTTCCGTTGCATCAATAATCCTTCGTCGCAACAAGGGCCCTTTTGTCACAAAAAAGTATCATCTTTCGTTGATCTGCAATCACAAACAAGAAAATATCAATAGCACGTGTATAACAAATAATTATAAAACATACCTATCATAGTGATCAAGGAATCTATGAAATAAACGATCAAACGACAGCTTATTGAAATTAAACAATCGAACGACAATTTATTGAGAAAAATAGAACTTGATTGTATTAATATTAAAATATACAGAATAACCTTACAACCTTAGCCTTGATGTTCAAAAGGCCTTCCCGGGGTCCGAAGCAGGAATCTCCTCTACTCTGATAAGTCTTGCACTCTTCCTCCAGAAGCATAAAGAGGTATGTGATCTTTCCTCTCAAAAGCTCAGCAGAAAGAATTCTAAATCTCAACAGCACTTCAATCTCAATCTCCAATAGCTTAACTTTCTTGAACTTCTCTCAACCTAACCCAAAAGGCTACCCAATGCCTCCTTTTATAGAGCAGATGAGGAGGTTAGGATTCCACCTTTAAAGGGATAGAATCCTCCTTCAAAGGGATAGGCTCCTCACATCAAGGGATTAGTTCCTTAAGGTGTGGGATACATGCACCTTACTAAAGCATACTCATCCCCAAAAAATCTCATCCAGAACGTTTTACAATTGACCAAAATTCAACTTTTTCAGTTTAATTCCGCGCTTTTTTAACTTTACAGGGGTACCGCAGGCATTACACTAGAAAAGTGCGTTCTAGACCGCAGTTTCTCTTCACATTACCTGCGTACCCTAGCTAAAAACGCAGGTAGGCTTCATATTAACTGCGTACCCAAGGCTTTTTTGATTTTTAAGGGTTTTTCCTCCATTTTCAGGGCTTGGAATGAGGAACAAAGGTTGTAAGACTTGCAGAGGAGGCATGTATGAGTGTTACTGAGCTCATACAGTCAGTAAAATGTCAAGGTGACAGTTTTCAGTGTAACACATTCATCCTCCATCATGGAAGAAGGCTTTTTGCTTTTCCCTAACAGCGCTTTTGCCACGCCTTGTTGTACCAGGAGATCATGCATCTTTACCTTCCAGATCTCGAAGTTGTTTTTTCCATTGAACTTCTCAATTTCAAACCGGGCATTTTGAGTTTTCGCCATCTTGTATCAGCAAAAAACACAATAATCTCTAGAACCCAACTTTAAATAAAATGAAGTTTGTGATAAAAAAATTCCTTTGCCTTAAAATATCATGGCATAATACAATTTAAAAAACCTTCAAATCGATCTATGGCATATGAGAAATCTCTCAAACTAAAATGCCACCTTATAAACTCCACCCTTTTTAATAAAATCGATTTAATTTAAATTCCACCTACTCAAATCGATATGCCATTCAAAATGCCACCACTCAAATTAATATATGCAAATGGCATTATTTAAATGTCAAATGGATTACTCAAGTCGATATCATAAAACAAATCGATTTATAACAGCGTTCTCAATTAGAGCTCCACTTCAAAAACGTGAGTCGATTTATTACAAATTGACATTTAAAAAACTTAAAAAAAAACCGTGGCTAATCGTTTTTTAAGACCCATTTCAGAAAACGTTCCATTATATCAACAGTCCACGGTATATTATGAACAGACAGCGGTTTACAACAATTTTATGTAGAAAATTTCCAACGCAGGCAGGCAGCGGCAACGAATCTGTTAATAGGGCGAGACCGTTACTTATCAATTTTGCAAACATAATACACGTTCTTCAGTTATGATGGCCACGATCTTCACGCTGGTGTTGAGATCTTGGAACTCGAGTGTTTGGATTGAAGTGCTCTAGCTCTGCCAGAAATCCGCTAATCTTGTACGCGGTGTTCCTAAAATTTCCGATACAATCATCGCAACTTTTCTAGTCTTCACGTTAGGGACCAAACATTCAGGAATTTGATTCTTTCAACAACGCTCAACTGCGCTCCACCTCCATGCAACACCAGCGTGCAAACTCCAGGACAGAAATCAACAGCACCAGCACTCCAACATTGCTCTGATACCAATTGTTGGAGTATAACACAACAGAAACATAACACAATTAACACACACAACAGAAACATAACACAATTAACACACACAGCAGAAAGCATGAGACAATCAGAGTTAACGTGGTTCACCCAATCCTTCTGGGCTACGTCCACCAAACATAAGCATCGACAGTCTTTATTAATCAAACAGGAGATTACAAACTCTCACACTCTCTCAAACCATCCGTATGGGTACCTGTTTTATAGCAAGGAGAATCTAACTGCCTCATAAATCCTCTCACATCAAATTTAGGATGCATTAACTCCCTCCCAACAAACTGGAGCTAATCTAGGAACTAATTCCTAATTTTTGTCACCTAATGAGATTTTTGCCAATTTTACTAAAACTGAAAAATCTCAATAGGACGCGAAAAAACGTAGTGGAGAGAATATCTCTACCACACACCAAATTGAGAATATTTAGATCTAGCTACAAAATCCTTATATAGAGAGTCAACACTACAAACAACTAGGAATTACATATTCCAACACACCCCCTTAATGACTACTTGCCTCGATAACGATTCACAAAATCTAGTTGTGGTCAATCATAACAAAAGATGGGTTTGTGACTCAGATCCACCACAAACAGGCAAATCCCATGTGCAAAACCAACAAAAGATGTGTCTGCGACTCAGATCCACCACAAATGTGCAAAACCCATGTCTAGGACCAACAAAAGATGTGTCAACGTCCATATAAAGGAGCAACCATCCACTGGAATGCATGGGTACCAACCGCTGCAACCGCTAGTCTCGTAGGATGTCCTTCGCATACATGGTTGTGTCAACCATTATCACTGCATATCTATATCTGTATCTACAAATCCTCCCCCCAAATGTGCTTAGTAAACTGAGACCTATGAGAAACTGAGTTTCTCATGTGAGTAAGGTGCTTCTGCAAATCACCTACTCCGATGTGAGCACTAATGCTTTTGTGTGCACCCAGGGCACCATAACCATGAAGGCTCTGTAGTCGTGAAGGATTTGTATGTGGTTTCTGGTTCACCACAAACCATCACTTCAAAGTGACAAAAGATGGTTTCTGGCTTACCATAAAACTGTCATTACAAAGTGACAATTACAAAGTGGTTTTTAGATAACCAAACTTCATGGGAATACAGATGCCTTTACAAGGCTTACATTACACACTCCAACTCTTTGAGTTACTAGGTACATAAAAATACCACTACAAAACCATCCTAGACTTTCTTACCATTCAACTGCGTGACTCATCATCAAGATTATATTCCAAGAAACTCACAAAAAACTCACACAAACTTGATTGTCCATCATAATCGATGTTGTTTCTCCTTCATCTCATCTTTTCATTATTCACACTTAGGAATATTTGTCTTTGTTAATTAAGTCTTGGAACTCCATGCTTAACCTGTCATTTGTTAGAGTCTCTAATTCTAACACTAACTTTACCTACATTGAGTTAGCTAGGCTCAATAATTTTAAACATGATTCCAAGAAACAAAATTAAAACATAAACTTTTCAGATTAACAAGAACATCAAATTTCTCTATCTCTGCCCAAAGATGACTATTTCCCGAACATAACAACAACCATTCTTCTCCAACAATACCTTAGAGGGGTCCACTGATAAAGAAACAAATCGACGAGTTTTCAACTGCTCTCAATGCAGTGCATTCCAACATAGATGATCCAGACGTAGGCACTCACAGCCACACGAAGAGAAACAATAACAATTTGTCCCTCTCAAAACAAGAATCCAGGACTCCACAGTCCGATCCTGCGTCGCCCACAAATTCACTGTCAACATGCATAAAATTCGACGATTTTACACACAAATTTCTCATTTCAATATCCAATTCCCCTAGCATCGCAGCGTAATGCCACTTCCCTTGTTCACAATATCAAGGCTAGTGACTGCTTCCAAGCATCCCTCCTCATGCTCGCTGCCAAGCTGCAACAGTGAAGACCCACTGTCGAGCTAATCTCCTTACAATTGAACGTGAAGATCTGTAATCGCTTAACATTTTTCAAATAAACAACAGAATTTCTATGTGCTCACTACACAAACAAAAGACACTTCAAGCACTTTGGTTCAACTTGCCTGTTTCCATCACAATCTACTCCCTTGATCACACAAAGCATACACAAACTCGATCATCATGCAATCTTTGATATAGCTCCAACCACTATTCTTTGATGCCATTTTCACTGTCATATCTTCATCATATCTTGTAGTAAATCATTCCTGCAAATAAATTTGTCTATTGTTGGAATGGTCAATTTCAATAGATACTCAAACTTGTGACAATAGTTGGCCGAACTAAATGTCACAATAAATAAATCAAAATTTTCAATCAAATTTACATTACTCACATAAAAACTCTTAAAGAAATATTAAACAATGACAACATAATTCTATTTTACATACATCATTCCTTATCACTTCAAACCTCAGAATGAAAAAATGATGCAAAACATTATCCCTCCTTCCTGTAAGGAAGTGATCAAAAACAATATCATTGTCCCCCACTTGCCATGTGCCTTTCAACAAGGTGAGTGCCAAATATAAAAATATGTCTCCTAGACGTTGACAGAACACAAATCATGAACACTCAATAGTACTGGATGGATGCTAATTATTATGTAACAGAAAGTTCATTCCGAAGGAAAGCTGCGAAACAAGAGTCATTGTTAATACATATCATATTTCATACAATTTAACATTTATATTGAAACTACTAATTGCATAATACAACATTAAGCAGGCTTCTAATCAACATTGGATTCGACTGTGCCGGCTTGGCTGCTCTGTTTGGTAGCGAAACTCGAACGGTGGCTAGGAGGAGCCGATGATTCCTTCAACTTTTTCACCTCTGCAGACCATTTTTATTTACTTTGGTCTATTCCCACTGTATTCCTGGCATCATTCGGTAGCGGCGACACTCACGGAAAAATTAATGAGCAAAACCCAATATATTAAAAACGTTCACTGGCTAAGCTCATCTAATAGAGTTGTGAGTTTATTACGAGCTAGAGTGCAGTGTACCTGTACATTTAAACGTCCATGAGTTGTGAGTTTATTAAAAGGAGGAGCTAGAGTGAGTGAAGGGTACCTATACATTTAAATGTCCATATCGGGGCCGAGACGGCTGGTCCTTCTCAAAGGAGTAGTCTACCCAGGCAACGTTTTATCCCGGAGATGCTGCCCATCGGGAAAGATTTCCTGCCCGGCCCTGGAGACGTCGCTTGGGATCACCGCCTGACTTGTCAGAGAGTTGCCCATTCCGCTTCCGCCTGGGGATCACAACTCTGTCAGAGTAGTGTCTTCGGCGGTGAGGAGGGAGTTAATGAAGTTGGCAGGTAGCCCTTCGGCGAGCAGTTAATGAAGCTGGCAGGTAGGTGAGTGACGTTGCTGGCCATCTTTCCAAAATGGAAAAACAGAGCGCATAGAGCCATTGCACTTGGAACAGAGTGCACAGAGACATTGCACAGTGGAATAGAGCGTGGAACAGAGCAGCTACCCAGAAGAAGAAAAAAACAAAATTTTGCAGACACTTTCACGCCGAGTAAGTTTTTTTAATGAATTTGCTTGTATCTGCTTTCAATTGAAGTTTTCATCGTAAGGGAATTATATGCTTAACTTTCTTGCATTCTTTTCATCGTGCTTGTATCTGCTTTCAATTGAAGTTTTCAGACCCTGTTAGTTCGGCCCACTTTCATTTCCTTCAAACATCATATTTCAAACGCGAGAACAAGTTTGTACAGCCTCCCCAATTGTGAGGAAAATCCATTCCTGTCCTATTGTATCAAAAAACTTTGATGCAAAAAGCTTTTCAATAACAGAGCATCCTAGAGTTTATCTCCTTCATCATCTACCCACCTTAAAATCTTGCAAAAACAAGGCGAACAGGTTACAACACCATTTTATCACTAGCTTCTTCAACGCTAAGACCAATGCAGAGAACAAATCCTCTGAAGGAAGGGAAATACTAAATTTACAGGAGGGGCCATGTAGTTTACGGCTAGTAGTAGGTTGCAAATACTTTTTGTTTAGTTTCAACAAATGAACCAGCGCGATTGCCAGTGGATCCAGAAAGTGATTTCCTGAAATGTAAATATTTGTTTGACACGCCTTCACATTGACCATTAGATTGTCATTTTGGATCTGAAAATAAATATTCAACTACATTGGGAAATCATAAATCCCTCTTGTAAATATTATAAGACATTATTGCAGGTACCTGAGCCTTTATATCGAGCTCATCCAACCTTCCTTTGGAGGTTCATATTTTGGAATCTAGGAGTATAAATAGTTCATCCAGAGGCATGGGTGACAAAGCGTCTGAACTACGTTAATGTAACTACTAAAATGCTTATGATGAATGGAAGGGAGATAACTTATTCATGCAAATAAGTTAGCATGCAAATCAATCAGAGTAATTGTAAACACAAGTACACTGGATTGAGTAAGCCCTGTATTATACTCTTGTCTAACGAGGTGATTAAAGCATATTTGAAAGCATAAATAGGTTCATTAGCTTGGAAAACCTCTAAAGTATTCAGGTTGTGTAAACTCTAACAAATTAACACTATAATTTTCTAAAAAATTAGAAAAAAAACAAAACCAACCAAAAAAAAAAGAAAAGACAAAGAAAGTTCACCTAATTAAATAAATACATATATTATAATTATACTATTGATACCCAATAGTAACTCAATACCTTTACTAGAATTTAAGGTGTATAATTTAAATAGTCAAATGACAAATATATTGTTTTAAAATTTCGATAGCTATAATTGTTAACATGTCATTTCATATCCACATATAAAATATGGTTTTACATGTAAAATCAATTATACAACTGGTCAAATTCCAGGCCAGGCAGAAGGGACCACACCTATCACTATTTCCTCATGGTTTGGGCAGCGAGTAATTGAACAGAAAGGTGCTTTTGCTTCAGTTATGCACTATACCATATTTAAAACACGAATGTATCTTCTGTCATGGACGACAACATCACTTTATAATAGTACTATGATGTATTTAAAATTGTACTATAATGTATTGGCATTCATCTCTATTTATAATTTTTGTTTGGTATCAGATAACATAAGTTAACATTATTGTGACGAGAGACTGAAGTCATCCTGAATAATGAAATATGGATGAGATAACTTATTCATGCAAATAACTTAGCATGCAAATCAATCAGAGTAATTGTGAACACAAGTACACTGGATTGAGATTACCTTGCATTCAGATATCATATATTTTCAATGCTTTGTCTATATCACACTATGAATTTCCCAGATAGCCACTGATCTAATAACGTCATAAATTTAGAGTCTGTAAACAAAGTCAATTCTGGAAGGATTCTGACTTTTATTTATAGTTAACAAAGCTAACAGTTTTGTTCCTATGTCAAATCTGGTTAATAAGAATATGTCACAAGTAATTCACTCAATGCCATCAAAATGGAAACCCTCAAGAAAGTTTCTAGATCAGGGCCAATATAGTAGCATCAAAAGTTAGTATAATGCATTTTCGAAAGCAAAACCAAGACTTGAAGAGGCGTGGCTCTTTTCTACTGGGAGAAAAATAATGCATGAGAAGGGATTACATTTAAGAAACAAGAAGCATTAGGAAGTCATCCTGGTATTTTAAAAGCTAGCCCAGCAACAATTCAGTAGCACAGAAATGACATCTAGATAAACTTCTATTTGAAAAAAAAATTCAAGCCTTATGCAATCATAGATTTCAGTCTTGTTTTACTTGCATTGCTAGGTTGGAGAAGGCAAGGCTCATGAAATTTTCACAATTCTGTTGCTAGTTAAGGGGATGCATGAAAACATGTAGAGTGGAAGGCATGCAGGGGTTTTTTCTTCTACTCTCAAGTGGCCAGCTGTAATCTATGGACTAGTTGACCTGGATGTTTAAATGGGAGAGACAACATACCAATGGCATATCACACTTTGTAATTTATTTAGTTTGCAGGGTACAAGTAAACCACTCTTGAGTGTTTCAACTGTTTACTAGGTGGACTACGACTTTTAATTCCTCCATGTAAATAATTTCATAAATGCAATAATAATGATAACAAAAATCACAGTAAACAAACAATTGCAAGGTTTACAAAAACGTTTGCAATACAACAGTACGAATCCTATCAACACACTCTAAACAGGAAAACATACATTTCAGGCAAAAAACAATATAACCTATACAAAGCAATCTAACGTACTATAAATAAAGCAGCTCAAGTGTCTCTTACCTCTCCCGGATGTAGTTTGCATTGGAGAAGTACATTACATAATCAATATGCACAATTAATATAGCAGGAATTTTTGAGGCATCAGGGTACTATTCAATATTCCTGAATATATTTGTTCCAGGAATTCTCCCAAGTAGGGCTGTACGTGGCCTTGTCACTTGTAGAAGAATTTTTCCAAAGGATAAGGCAACCTAGTTTTAACCATTAAAAATAGGGTTTAAAATTGTGCTTCCATTGATTATAAAATTCTTGTAGGAAAGAATAAACTAAAGCAATATTGAAACAGTGGTTATATCTTAGAAGTTACCAAGTTACAAAAGATGTAAACAAAAGATAATGCCTAGAAAAAGCTGCACCTATACACGTTGGGAATTATAGTTTGGACAGGAGTGTAAACATGTGAAAGAAATTTTGAGATATTTTCGAAAATTATTCTTGAAAACTAATTATATTTATGGAATTCACTTGAGTAAAAAAAATCAAAGTATATTTTGTGTAGTTGAGTAATCTTAAAAACAGATTCTTTACTAAAAAGTATAAAGACATGGCACTTTGTGAAAAAAGTATAAAGACAGGGCAAGGTAGATGTTTTTCAACACAAACAAGGTGTTCAGGTAGAGGTGAATCTAGGCAACAGGCAATAGTACAGGTGTTGAATAGTGCCATACAGTTGTATGGGATAGTTTTGTACAATTGTATGGACATATCTGTACAAGATGTTTCATAAGCTGTATAGTAGTTTTCTGTAGTTTCTGGTTATTTTTAGTAGCGTGTACTTTTTTGAGCAGGTTGTACAAGATCAGTTTAGTGTGGTATTTGGCATCTGTGTAGTGTTGTTTTCATTGGGGGATGTGTGGAGGTTTCTTATAAGCTTTTTGAATGAATGAAAACTTGATTTGAATGAGTAATTATGAGTGTATGTGATTAATTTGTATGCTTTGGCCATTTAATTTCTAGCTATTGTGTGATTCATGCTATGGTATTAGAACAAACTTCTCTAATTGAGATTTTCAAGATTTACCATGGTAAACCGATTGTTGGAAAGAACTGTTCACTAAATTTAATTCAGTCATGTGGCAAGTGTATATAGACATGAAACTATAACTTATAGTTAACAATGAAGAATTGTCAACTTTGGATCATCAATTTTATTTTGTTGTTATGCTCTAGTATGAATATATTTGTTGCTAACATGTTTTTGTATAGGATATTTCTCTGATGTGTTTGCATATTCTCTAACAAGAACAGTTCAAAATGGGCAAGCGAGCAAAATGGCAGCAGATCATGGATATTCAGGTGCTAAAGACCTTTTCCAGTAAAGACTTAGTTTGGACTGAAATAAAATGAAATAACAACATCATTGATCGGGTTGCTTTAATCCCTTCAGAAAAGTTTCTCACTTTATCAAAGGGGAGGAAGAAAATCCTATTGCTCCATGTAATTTCATACGGAAGCGTAAAATAGAACCAAGACAAAGAGCTACTGCTGCATCACAATATGATGTGTAAGTATTTCAAAATTCATTGTTTAGGTCCTTTAAAACAAAAGTTATCATTCTTTGTATGTATTGACATTTCAAGAATTTTCGTGTAGATATTATTGCTCATTTGGACCAGAGGATAGAAGAAGAGAGCCTTCAACTAAACAAAGAGCCTCATTTGTGTAAAAGAGGGGTTTTCAATGCCACTTCATTGTGAAAGTTATGAATGAAAGTTCTCAAATAGCAATATTGACTTTTAATATGTATGAACACGAAGATGGAGAAGGTTGGCCTTGTCATGGACAACATGATAATTCAGGTGACGCTAGGGCCTTGCATAGGCCAAGGCTTTCAAGGGACATCGTTGCTTATGTTGAGAGTTTTTTCTTTTTGGGAGTGCCTGTTGATATGGTGTATAGAACCCACGTTAAGAGACATGTTGACATGGATGCGACAACTCGGGATAGAGACTTCTTCTTATGCAGGAAAGATATTGTAAACATATATAACAGGTTGGCAAAGGGAAATTATCAAATCCACAAAAAGGATGAAATGAGTGTAAACCTTTGGTATCAAAAGCACCAAAAAGATTTTTTCTTTTACCAAAAACCCAATGGTGTGGAGGTCCCTTTTATAATAGGGATTCAAACAAAGTGGATGTTGGAGACAATGGTCAAGCTATCGCACAATAGCTTAATAGCCATGGATTCAACATTTAATACCAATAAATATGGGGTAAGTTGGATAGCAATGATTATTTGAATATACGTATTTAAGTTGTATACATTAAATATGATTAATAACGTGTATTTGACTTTATGTAACGTTGAATATGACAGTATCAGTTGTATACACTTGTGGCATTTGATGAACAACAAAGCGGAGTACCAGTTGCATGGATCGTGGCATCACGAAACACATCAGATGATATTGCACTATGGTTGGAGAAGCTCATGCACAGGTGTTTCCAAGTCCGTCCTGATTGGAAAGTCAATGCATTCATGGTTGATGATGCATTGGCTGAAATCGCTGCCTTGAGGTAACTTTAATATTGTCCTCATATAATAAAAATTTCATTTATTCTAAAATGTTTACACTAAAATGCATTGAATATGGCAGGAGGATCACAGGTTGTGATGTTATCTTATGTGTTTGGCATGTACGGAGGGCTTGGTTAAAAAACGTGAACCGGTTTGCCACTAATTCCATAAAAGCCAGTGAGATATTCAGTGAGTTAGGTTCTATCATGAAACACACTCTCAATACTGAAGTGGATGATGCAATCAATCGATTTTTTATCAAATTTGCAGATGAAGAGAAGTTCTTAGACTATTTCCACAAGATTTGGGTTGTTGGCGATAAGATTCGTAAGTAAACAAACTCTTTGTATTGTATCCATGTTTGTCTTCTATAAAAGTGATATATTTTGACTAAATTAATTCTCTTTGCACTTAGGGATGTGGGTGAAAGGTTTTCGTGAGTTTCCTCATGCAAATCAGGAGACCAACAATGCTGTTGAGTCATATCATTGCTATTTGAAAACAAATTTTTTATCTGATAGAAGAAAAAAATGTGCTCGTCGGATGGATTGGTTGCTATATATGCTGCTAACAACCGTTGAACCTTGCTATCGGTACAAGGAAATATTGAAAGAAGAAGGATTTTTAAACAACTACAAGAAAGAGAAACAACTTGAATCATCAGTGGAAAGAGCAAGAAAAATTCTGGATAGTGATTTTTCTCCTCATGAGAGCATAACCAATGCTTACTGGGTGAGAAGTCAAACAGATAGAGATAAAAAGTACCTTTTCAAATGGTATCGCATGGATTTTATAACGTGTGAATGCCCATGGTCTACTCATGGAAACATTTGCAAGCATGCCATAAAGGTTAATTGGTTGTATTTCCATTCAGATAATCCATATCCATTACTTCACCAACATGCAGTGGATAACATATTCAATGACTCTTCTGAAATCAATATAGAGACTCAGAGCCATGATGTAGATGTTGATGCCACTCCTATGGGCACAAATATTGTTGATGCAGATGTTGGAGCACTTCATTTGGTAAATGAGGAGTTGTTTAGACGCATGCATTTCATTCTAGATAACCCTCCTACTACTTTGACAAAGGCAAACCAATTGCTTAGTCTAGTTAAAAAAATGATGGATGAAGCCAACAATTTGCACATTATGGATTTTGACTTCACACCTCGGTTGGGCCCTCTTGATTCATCTTTGAAGAGGAAGAAGAGTTTTCTTAGCCCTACAAAGAAACAAAGGAGAAAAAAAAACAATGGTTGGGGAATTGATTTAAATGCCCATCCATCAGAATATGAACCATTTGAGTTTCAATATCTCAATAGGCGAGGCCGTCCTCGATCAAATAATGCATTGTCTACGGTTCCAGGTTTGTTTCATGTATTGAATATAGTGATTATTTAATATTTGTGTATTTAGTCATCACCATTCTTTAACATGTGATATGTTTATTTTTACAGCGACACAACAATCCATAACTATGGCGATAAACGAAGACCAAAGAAAGATGCAAGACCATCCAACATTTCCTACCATACCAGGTACATTTAAATGAATGTGCATCTAACTAAATCCTAAATAAAAGAGAAAAAAGTGATATTTGGTAATGAAAATGACAAAAATGACAAATCTGATACATAAAGACCATCTACTCAACATTTAGGTATTTCATGTAGTTTTCCCCTCCCATCCAATCAATATAGTTATGTTTGCACATATACTTTGATGCTTTAACAAATTTCATTGTTCTAACAAATGACACCTTGTTAGGTAACTATGGAACGGTTGGTGAAGCATCATCTTCTACAATGGTTGAACATCAATGGAAAGATTTCAACTCTAGTGGGAATTAATGAGCTAGGCACAAACAATAGGTATGTACTTTCCAAAGAGTGTATAGATGTACTTTCTTAAGTGATGACCCAATTAAATGCATAGGTAACTTGTATATGGTTCTTTCATTTATTTGATTTGAGAGGTAAAATAGTCTTAATATGGTCACATGTTTGGTGTAGTTTGACTAATTAACAAAGTTCATGGAATTTGTAGCATCTTTACTTTTGTGTTTTAAATTGTATACTTCGTGTAATTCCTACAACAATTTTGCAGGTTTTTAATTTTGGCCAGTGGGTGGGATCTATTTTGCATTTCATCTTCCAGCAAGAAACTAACTTGAGTAATTGCTATTCTCTACTCTACACCATTCTTGTTCCAAAAAATGAATTTTTTTAACATATCTTGACTTATTTTGTTGCTTCTCAACATCCATATGGGTTACAACTTACAATGTGTTGTGTTTTGCATGAATGGCATAAGAAAATTTTCTGTTGTAGCAAATTTTTCTTAATGGATTAGGTAGATTCTCTTTGTATATGCTGGATTCATTTGTGTGTCATCACATTTCCAGAGAAAATCTGACAACTTCAAAGGGAACCTATCTATCTCGTTGGTTGTCCAGTGACGCATGCAGATTATCTGAGGATCCTTAGAGAATGAGAAAAGCATTTAGCCGCTTTACAACATACAATGCATTTTTGTGACATAAAATGAAAAAACGCATTGGAATGAGATTATGAATCTGCTCAACATAGGGTGAGCCCAAACCAACAAAGAAGCACCGATTTTCCAGCAGATAGTTTGATCTGTTAATTCATTTTCTTTGCATGTTACTTCACATTTCCATATTTCCCTTTGTGAATTATTTCAATGGTCTTTGCAAATTTTCATTTCCTTCTCTTCTTGCAGCATTTTTGTTTCTTTATGTAAAACAGGGTATTTGTTTAAGTTATGGCTGATAGCAACAACCCCTTGGATTGTAACTCTTACTTGAATTATTCATGTCTTATCTGGGTAAATCAAGTGAGTTTGGGATCTTCTGTTGTTGGTGACATTTAGTGTGAATGAATATCCAAATTCAAGTGGGGTCAAGTTAATGGCCATTTTAGATAGGTGTCCTTTATTTTTAGCTAAAGGGTAAATGATTTTGGGTTTAGATCAGTTTTGAGCTGAAAATCCATCTGATCTTTAGGAAAAAATTTTAAAACACTTTTTATTGGAAAACATGGAACTTCGAGGAAGTTTCTTCCTTCTATTATGTGTTTTGTCTCATGTGTGTGTTCTGAAAACCAAAGATAAATCCCATTTTGTTGTGCATTACTTTGGGCTCGAAGGTGATGGTTTTCATGTCTTTTTGTTGGGTCTTCCATGCACAGTGAACGCAGTTTTGCACTTCCATGTATTGCTCCATCTTAGGGTTTCATGTTCTATTATCAAGCCAGCAGAATGAGAAGAGATGGGCAAACCTATTTCTCAGTTTTGAAATATGATAAAAGAGAGTATGGGGTTTTGAAAAAGTTGCTTGAGTAAGATGAAAACTTCGTTGAGCCTTCAAATTAACTGCAGTCAATCATACAACCTTATCCACATCAACAACTCAATCAGTTAAACTAAAAAAGGCTAGAGAGAATAATCCAACTGAATCCACCGATTAACCTGCTAGACTTTGGCTCAGAAAATTTCCAATTTGTTGATGCTAAAAACTGTGAATATGAAGATGCGTATTGTAGCACTGCTTATTTTCTTCCACAGATTAAATCCACATCCTTAACAGATGCTGCAATTTTTTTCTGAGAGGTAATTTGATATCAGAAAAGAGTAGTTTCACAATATGCTATCTTTTGTTCTAATCTCTGTCTTATTGTCTATACATGATAGGTTTTCTCCATACAATTAGGATCTTTGAAGCAGCCAGCAAAATTTTTCGGAACAGGCATAACAGTCTCTCAGGTCACTGATGAAGATGAGATTAAATACCAAACATCAAGCTTCTAGGGCTGAGAGGGAACACAAGCAAATCCCATTGTCCTTGAGGAGAACCTGACACCTTCCATGTATAAATAAGGTGAACAGTGGGAGCAAAAGGAGCCAATGGAGCAGCCTAATGATCCCAAGGACTTGTCGCCCATAATTTGAAGCCTGCTTTATCTTCTTTTTCTTGTGGTTTCCATGCATAGATATGGGATGGTCTTTTAGAATGTTGTTTTTTTATGTATATCAGTAGATAGGATAGTTTGTCTAGACTCCTTGGACAAACAATTTGGTATCCACTTGGTGGAGGACTTGGTTTCCTCAAAGGCAGGCCTCCACCAGATACTGCTGTAATTTCTTTTTATATATATAAAGTGAATTAGTTTTGGACCATAAGTTGAACCCTTGATATTCCTAAATTTCGAGTTCTGTTCACTGCCCACTCTAATTTTATGGATGAAAACATGCTCTTTATCCCAACTATGATTCCAATAACAAGAGGACCAAATTCCATGTTGTCAAATGTTCCGTGAAATTTCCATGTGAACAAAATCAAGATTGTTAGCAATACAAATATTAAGGACATCGTTGGAGGTATTATTCTTGGAGGAAAGATTGTCAAAGGACGCAACTAGTCATAAACACGAACCTCAAATGTACATAGGTGTTTTGTTAAAAGGTTAATCTTGTTGACTATGATGATGAACCCTTATCTCCTTTAACTCACAAGATATGTTTATCCTAGAATTTAAATTATAATACAGAAGGAATATGGTACAGTCAAAACATATACAATGCAATAATTTGCAAAGCATCTTAAGTTTACAGCTTTCTCTCATGTTGACACTGTTTCTGTACATAGACAAAGTCATTTAATCTGTAGACTACTCCATTCAAATATGCGTACTTTCAGAATGTTTCCGACCTGTACTCTAACAAGCATAGGAATGAAATCTCATTTACTCTCTTATTGGACCTTGAAAAAGCATTGTTTCTAATACTTTCCATCATATCAGTTATTAATTGAGTAGATAAATAATAATACCGATTATACGACTTTGACCATATCATTATTGAATCAGTGTTAACGTTTTCATTAGCATTAATAACAGAATTTGACTTCAGATCTATTGAGCAGGAAGAAGGATATAAAAAAATATGAAATGCAAATCTCTTAATGTCTAAAAAATCCCAAACTAAGATGGATCTATCCCAGTGTGCACATATATAGATCCTTTGCTTGGCATATGACTTCTAGTAAAATATTATTGAAAATCAAAGTGCATTTTACAACACTGTATTAAAAAGATTGTAACATTTATTCTATGTAACGACCATCTCACTGTATGTCAGCTCGATATATATATATATATATATATATATATATATAAACTAGAGATATACCTTCTAGAAGTTGACCAAAACATTGAAAACAATTTCCACCTGCAATCCACTTCATTCATAATTATTCTAATGAATGGTAATATGACATATATTATACAATGCAATCAAATATGCATACTTCCAGAATATTTGCAACCTGCAATCTGTTATATGAACGAAATCTCATTTACTCTCTTATTGGACCTTGAAGAAACATTCTTTCTAATACTTTCTATAGTATCAATTATTAACTGAGTAGGTAAATAGAATATTACAGATTAAATGACTTTGTCTATATCATTACTTAATAATTCATTAGCATTTAAGTCAGCATTGGTTCATATTAACTTCAACCCTACTAAATTCTAAGTATCATGAGATAAAAAAAAATGAGATGCAAATTTGTGAATGCTTAAAAGATCCTCTGCACTTCTCTATTTATATATAGAGATATCCTTGGTATATGTCTTCTAGAAAAAATGGTTTATATATATATATATATATATATCCAATTGACATATGCACAACACATGGGGTAGATGTTACAATCTCTTCAGTATTGGACTATAGAGAACACATTGCTTCTCTTAATGCAAACAAGTACCATCTCATGTGCAAAGAGGATTGTGAAATCCTCATAATGTGGACATGACTAGAATATTAATAAATCGATGGAGTTTCACTAGGAAAATAATAGCAAAAGGAACTTGTCTTTGTAACCCTGCTTGAAATCTTGCTGGCAGATGTTACAATCTCTTGAATATTGGCTGTAGAATACACCGTGCTTCTCTTAATGCAACAAGTATCATCTCTGTGCTAAAAGGATTGTGAAATCCTCAGAAGGTGGAAATGACTAATATTAATAACTCGATGGAGTTTCACAAAGAAAATAAAAGCAAAAGGAACTTGTCTTTGTAACCCTACTTGAAATCTCGCCAGAGTTAATATTTGTTGCATTACACTTTAAGCATATGGACATCTCGGGAGACATGTAATTCTTCTTTTGGGTGGCCAGATTAGTAGCATAGAAACAACAGTCTATCTCCCTATAATCTATTTGATAGACCTCTCTGTTTACTAAATATGACCATATTTTAGAAGATAAGTTTAATTTCCAGAGATATTGTAGGAGAGGCACTTTGTGATAGAATTCTAAGATACACAAGATAGAACATCACTTTTCTCAAATATACTTGAAACCTAACTTACCTGACACGTCCCAAAGGATCATGTGTCATGAATCCAATGTATAAGACATAAATTCAGTGTGTCCCATGAGTCAGACATGTGTCCCTCCAAAAATTGATGTGTTTCCTGATGATATGGGTTTGGAATGTAGTGTTGAGTTGGCCAAATTGGATCTCAATGAAACAGTGCTAGATCCCATAACTTTTGATAATGGTGATCCTCTTAAGGGGTCATCCTCCACACCAGCAGATGCAGAGATTAGATTGGATATAGAGGAGGATGGAGGAGAAAGCAGTGGTAGTGATGCTGATTTTGATGATGATGACATGGAAGATGACTACTAATAGTCACGAGCTATGAGATTCTTCCATCTATGGTTCTAGTAACTATGATGTTTTATATTTTCCATTGGCATTCCTACCTATGGTAGTAGTGACTAAGTGTCCATGTAATACATTTTCATTTTGATGACTTAATGACAAAACTGCAGTTTATGACTCTTATTTCTTATGTTTGTCATTTGATCATCAGTGATGCAGTGTTAGTTGTACAACTGAATTTACATCATTATCATGTAAATGTTTTAATTTCAAAATTCTAAAAAATAAATATTTGTCTATATTTCATTTTTGTATGTATTATTCACTAATATATATATATATATATATATATATATATATTCCATGTCCTCTTTCAAGGGTTGCTTTATCTCATGTTGAATACTTCTATTTTGATGTCCTTTGTATCCTATGTCATCATACATATTTAGTAACTTAGCTTGAAACCAAATAGTCTTAATAATGCTAACAAATTATTGGAGTGTAATATTTTATTCCATACTTATTGGATCACAAGTTACCTGTAAGCCCCAAACTGTAGTTGGAATTTATCTCAGACCTTTAAGAGATTGTTGCCCAGTAAAAATATACCTTCTCTTAACAAGAAACAAGAGCTGGCTGATATATTGAGCAAGCATAAGAAAAACATATGCTTCCTTGTGGCAAATAATGATCCATATATTGCATGCCTATAGCCAATCCATCTTGCCAACGCAGATCCTATGTGGAATTTACACAAATAGGTGTTCTGCAATTTATTATCAAGCTGCTCCTTCCATATGAATTGATTTCTCTGTTTATCTCCAATTATTAACCCTTGGTTTGCTTCTTGTAATGCTTGGACAAGTACCAAATAAAGTGCAGTCCACTGAGTTTGTCATGCCAACCAACCAAACAGTTTGCACATAACTTTTAGTTGGGACAAACAAGGCTTGTTTAAAGTTGGGATTGCAATTTCTTTTTCTATGTTGGGTTTTTTTTTTTTTTTTGGGTATAAAATCTTGAATTGGAGTGAAAAGACAATTGCAATTGATATCTCAACTAGTTTTGGCAAACTATCTGCTAATTATTATAACAAACATAATGTGTCAAAACAAATGCATATGAAAACCTTCGAAATCCATCGAAATTCATTGATTGGATTGAGCAGAAAAATTTATATTTCATAGAGAGGTAACATGTTAAGGCCAAGCCCAGTTGGTATAAATTGTGGGCTTCCTGTGTTGATGCCAAATCTGTGATGTTAAATATAAAATAGAAGAGGTTAAAGATTGAAAAAAGAAAATTGAACTCTGGTTGATCAAGGGCCAGATTAGCCCTTATTCTTGGGAAATGAATGGTGATCTATATTGGTCATCTATATGGTGATCAACTCCAGGTCTTTGAAAGCACTGTAAATAAGTAATTCTCTGCGTCTTTGAGAGTGTTGTAAATATGTAGAAGAATTTATTTCAATTGCAGATTTTGGGATATTCCATACTTATTTCAAACAATTGACCTTGTTCTTGTCACTCAGATTTCTATATATTTATGGAATCTGCAATTTATATAAAGACAACACAAATATGTAAAGAGTTATAGTTTATATAGACATCATTTTAGAGAATATTTTCAGAAATATTTGTAAAATAAATCTGCAATCGATATAAAGATAGCACAAATTGTAAAATGTTATAGTTTATATCAGCGATACAAAGGGAAAATCAAGATCTTGGTTTACAAGGCATTAATGAACCCAAACTAATAAAATTGCAGTAACAGCTACAGCTGCGAATGAGTTTGTGGGTTACTCTTATTTTTATTTTTAACTCTCTGCAGGACTCCGTCAATGGCGATATCGAATGCATCCCTGAATTCATTGGCAGCAGCTGCCTCCGGATTCCTGTAGATCACATTGGGTATCAAGCTTATGACATTTTCCCTCATTTTGAAGATCTCTTGTCTGGAAAAATTCCCCAAGATTTGTCCAATCTTCAAATCCCCAAACACCACATCGTCCTTTGGGATAAGCACCGAGTAGTCCCCTGGATCTGCAGGTAGGTGCCAAGTATACTGGGTGTAAGCCCCCTGTTTTTCAAAGAAAACAGGAATGCACCCGGCTACGATGCCATCGAAGGTCGATTGCCTCGTTTGCGTGTCGCCAGGCGGTTGAAGGCAGAAATCGGCATTCATCATCCTGCGCATCAGATAGCCCGGATCGTGATCGCATTTGTTCCCTTCACAGTCTATGAAAGCACATCCCGGGTTGCTGCTGGGGCTCGGATTGTCACTGCATTCCATGCGAATGCTGTGTCGGATATTGGTGGAATTTCCCGTTCCCCCACCCCCTGCAAAGGAAAAAAAATATGTCCGACGTGACCGTCTGACCTGGCTCATCCACATATGGAGATTCGCCTCGCCTGCCGGGTGAAACAAAGTCGGGTAAGGTATCGCCTGCTCCTGCCAAGGAAAAGATCGGCTCTCCAAAACCAGAGAAGACATGATCATTACAATAATCTGAGATCGGCTCTCCAAAACCAGAGAAGACATGATCATTACAATAATCTGAGATCGACTCTCCAAAACCAGAGAAGACATGATCATTACAAACAACAATATGCGTCTTAACTGGATATAATGGGTGGGAAAACCTTCGAAATCCATCGAAATAATACTGAAGCTCTGTCGGTTCATTTATAATTCTTCGAAAACTTGTGGTTTTTGATCTGGGTAACAATCTCCTTACAGGTATTTTTCCATCCGAACTTGGGAAACTCAGCAGGTTTGAACTTGAAAAACTTGAAAACCAGAATGGCAAGCGAAAATTTTGAATTTCAACCAGGCGGGCACGGGCGATGTATCATTTTGGAGCGAGGGTTTCTCGAGGGTTACGTTTTCAATACGGTTATCTTTTAAACTCTATGACAGGTCAGGCAGTGATCCCAAGCACAATCGTCGGCGACGTCTCCGGGCCGGGCAGGAAATCTTTTCCGATGGGCAGCATCTCTGGGCTAAAACGTTGCCTGGGTAGACTACTCCCTTCTCAAATATTTGAGCACGGGCTTCCGCAGCTGTGTGAGCATGAGCTTTTGTGGGTTGTTCGGATCTAGTTGGCATCTGCTGGAAATGACAACAATGAAGGTAGCGAGTACATTTACTCACAAAGTTACAGTAAAATTAAATGATGAAGTACAAACCGTACGTAGGTGGTAGTCCAGTTTGTTGAAGTTTTTGCTTAGTCATTGGCTCTTTTTCATGACGCGGTATTCAATTTTAGTTGCTTAATTATTGGTTTTTTTTAATGATTTGGAGTCTATTAGTACAAAATATTAAAGAATATTGAAGGACAAAGTTACACTAAAACTTACATCCAAGAGTTGAGGCTTTAGCCTAGTTGGTTGAAGTCTTTTCAAAGTTACAATAACATTAATGGATGAAGTACAAAAAGTACATCCTAGAGTTGAGGTGGTAGTCAAGTTGGTTGAAGTCCAATTTTAGTTGCTCTTAATCATTGGCCCTATGTCATGGGGTGGGGTTCAATTCTAGTTGGGTCCATGAGTACAAAACATTAAGTGACAAAGTTACAATAACATTAAAAGATGACGTAGAAAAAGTACATTAGGAGTGTTTGAATTGGTGGAAATAAATAAAATACCATCAAAATGTAGAGACTCCCAAAATCCTGAAATTTGACTGTTATAATCCAAATTTCTCAATTTTTTTGGACATCTCATAAATATAACCTCAGCCTCGTTAAACTACTCTAAAAATAAAAATAAAAAACAAAAAATAAAAATTCGTGAGGTAATGGAGTGAGACGTTGGGAATCAACTTATGGGATGTTAAAGAATTAATCATTCGGTTAGTTTAGAAGTAGTTTTAGATTAGTTAATAATCAGTTTTGAGATTCAGTTTATGCGTAACTGTTTCTGACTTGTATAAATATACATTTCTCCGTTCAATAAAGGTGTGTAGTGCTGTTGTGCTCTCTGCAATTCTTTGTTGTCTTCCTTTGTTAATTTGACATGGTATTGGAGCAGGAGTCGATCTTGTTTGTTTGAAGTCAGCTCGACGCTGTTTGTAGTCCATTGTTTGAAGTCCACCGAAGCCGTAGGAGACTGACTGTCGTCGAGGGTGAGGCCTACACTTTGTTCGAAGGAGCCACATGTCTGGAGAGAAGGAAATGTCTATTCACAATGGCCTCTAACTGAATAAAACCTTGAAAGAAGAGGGTTGTCGCCTTGCACGCTGGTGTGAAAGACCTCCGACGAAGATTTTATAGGATACGTAGCAGCATTGTTGCCACGCGTTTCTCCTCTGTGTGTTTGGGTGTGTAGCTGGGACAATTTGTTTGTCTTGTCTTATCATCGCCGCCAAAGATCGTTCTGCCATCGGAGGGAAGATCAGCCTTGCCACCGTGTGTACAATCAAATCTTCCTTTTTGTGGATCCTGTTGGTCAAAGAAGACATCGTGGAGCGGTTTGAATGCCCAGCATGTGCGGTGCGAGACTGCCAACATCCAAGCTTTGAATTGGAGTGACTGCCAGCATTTGGAGATGAGGCTGGTCTATGACTTTGCGTACTCAGTGGAGGAGACCCTCATTACAATCTGATTCCGGAAGTTTTTGCGACAAGGAAATCTTGGTGGAGTAAGACCCTGTTATAGTCCCCCGGCGTGATCGACAGGGAGGCCAGTGCAGAGGTGAAATCACCGGTGGTCAAAACGCGATTGGAGCAAGTGTAGAGGTGAAGTCAACAGTTTTAAAGAGTTTTTGGAGGCGAGGAAGCCAATGCTAAGGTGAAATCACTGGTGGTCAATACTTCTCCATCTTGACACGACCGAACGCCATTGGAACGGACAATTATGTAAGTCAAAAATAAAGTTTTTTGAAAATAAATTTGTTTGTGGTTGTGGCTGAAACAATAGCACGAAGTAAATTCAGTGTGGCTGCGGACTAGCAGTAAGCCCTGATCATTCTTTCTGGATCGGGAACACAAGATTTCTCATCAAAGGTGTCCCCATTAATGTTATCTCCCCTGTAACTAGGAAGTTTTACTCCATTAACCTCCTCAAATGACTCAGATCGGGGTTTTTGCAAACTGTCTGGCCATTCTTCCTACCTTGACAACCAAACATGAGGACATCACCCATCTGTAGGAGGATCCTGAAAGTGTCCCTGATGTTGTTGGCATTGAACTCCTTGAAGCACTTCCAGCATTTGAATTTTGGTATTTGTCTAACGATTTATAATTATACATTTCAGTTTAGAGATTTAGGAGGAATTAATTGAATTTGAATACAGTTGAGGAACATAATCATGTTTTTGTGGTTCATTTAAATTCCAAAGAGTGAAAAAGTGAGTGAGAAAGTGAAAGTGTTAAAGCCTGTCAAAGTATTGTCTTAGTACAGAAATTTTGGAAGTTTTTGGAAGCAAGATATTTGATGCATATGTAGACTTGTTTTTTTGTGGAAGTCAAGCAACGAGGTCATGGGAAAAGCCAAGAGGCTAAAGCATAAATAGAAGATGCTCGAAATAAATAGGCAAAAAGACGCTTATGCATTAAAATGCATAAAAGAATCAGTCGATAAAAGTATACTTCCCTTGATTTCAGATGCCAAGACAGCCAAGGAGGCTTGGGATACCCTTGAGAGATGTTTTGGGGAAGTTGAAGATGAAGATGGATCTGTAGCGGCAGATCCAAAACGAGATGAAGAGTTTGTTGAATCCCAATGTGCTTAGTCACGGGTGGATGATGTATGCGAAGAGAGTGTAGAAGCGGCAGAGAGAGAGCACGAAGATGTTTGTGAACACCGCTGTACACAGTTACAAGTGGACGAAGATTTGTTGATACCAGCAACATGGATTGCTGATGAAGATTTGGTGATTCCAGCAACAGAGCTTGCTGACAAAGGTTTGATGAAACCAGCAACACAGTTTGCTGATGATGACTTGTTGATTCCAACAACACAACTTGCTGATGATGATATGGTGAATCCAACAACGCAACTTGCTGCTGAAAATTTGATGGTTGATGTTAACTTTGATAATGAATTTTTGAATAATGATGACTGGTTGCAGATGATGCAACAAAAATATGATATTGACATGATGTTATTTGGTGAAATAAACCCATTGCAGTTAGTGGAAGACAACTTGTTTGCAACATTACAGGTTAGTGGAAAAGAGACAAAGACCAAAATAAAGAAAGAAGTCTACAAAGAAAAAGCAGAAACAGAGAAAGATGTAGAAGCAGAGAAGGAAATGCAACAGCAGAAAGCTCTCACTGCAGAGCAGAAGGAAACAAAGATAGAGGCAGAAATAGAGAAAGAAGCACAACAGGAGAAAGCTCTCATTGCAGAGCAAAAAGACTGAAACCAATGTCATTCTAAAAATATTTTGGATTCTGATATTGATTTCCAATGTGCAGGTACATAAAATGATTATAAAGAAGAGTTAAAGTTTATTGAAACATGGCTTGCAACACCATGTCTGGATGAGATCTACATAGAAGATGTAGAAATGAATTTGAAGGTGACATGCATGATGTACATGTCAATGAAATTTTCATGCATTGGAGTTTTGAAGAAATAAGACATTATTCTAATATTATGTTGCAGCAGATTGATCATGAAAACCATAATACGGAAGAAAATATGTAGCAGCATCCCACATTTCTTGAATATGTCCAGGACATGCATAGACAACCTGGAATAGTAAAAGACCTACACCAGCAAATGAAAAGTCTGAAGTTTGAACAATACAATAAGACGAATATGATGAAACAATTTAGAGGCTACAGAATTTGGAAGAAAAGAAGAAGAAAACCAAATCTAATTAAAAGTCAAGAGACTTCTCTCTGAATTCGGAAATATAGAATGAATTTCAATGTCAAAAGTTAGGAATAAAATAATGTAACCCTCAAGATTAAGAGGGAGTGTTAAATAATTAATCATTCGGTTAGTTTAGAAGTAGTTCTAGATTAGTTAATAATCAGTTTTGAGATTCAGTTTATGCGTAACTGTTTCTGACTTGTATAAATATACATTTCTCCTTTCAATAAAGGTGTGTAGTGTTGTTGTGCTCTCTGCAATTCTCTGTTGTCTTCCTTTGTTAATTTGACATGGTATCGGAGCAGGAGTCGATCTTGTTTGTTTGAAGTCAGCTCGACGCTGTTTGTAGTCCATTGTTTGAAGTCCACCGAAGCCGTAGGAGACTGACTGTCGTCGAGGGTAAGGCCTACACTTTGTTCGAAGGAGCCACATGTCTGGAGAGAAGGAAATGTCTATTCACGATGGCCTCTAACTGAAGAAAACCTTGAAAGAAGAGGGTTGTCGCCTTGCACGCTGGTGTGAAAGACCTCCGACGAAGATTTTATAGGATACGTAGCAGCGTTTTTGCCACGCGTTTCTCCTCTGTGTGTTTGGGTGTGTAGCTGGGACAATTTGTTTGTCTTGTCTTGTCGTCACCGCCAAAGATCGTTCTACCATCGGAGGGAAGATCAGCCTTGCCACCGTGTGTACAATCAAATCTTCCTTTTTGTGGATCCTGTTGGTCAAAGAAGACATCGTGGAGCGGTTTGAATGCCCAGCATCTGCGGTGCGAGACTGCCAACATCCAAGCTTTGAATTGGAGTGACTGCCAACATTTGGAGATGAGGCTGGTCTATGACTTTGCGTACTCAGTGGAGGAGACCCTCATTACAATCTGATTCCGGAAGTTTTTGGGACAAGGAAATCTTGGTGCAGTAAGACCCTGTTATAGTCCCCCGGCGTGATTGACAGGGAGGCCAGTGCAGAGGTGAAATCACAGGTGGTCAAAACGCGATTGGAGCAAGTGTAGAGGTGAAATCGACAGTTTTAAAGAGTTTTTGGAGACGAGGAAGCCAATGCTAAGGTGAAATTACTGGTGGTCAATACTTCTCCATCTTGACACGATCGTACGCCATTGGAACGGACAATTATGTAAGTCAAAAATAAAGTTTTTTGAAAATAAATTTGTTTGTGGTTGTGGCTATACCTATAGCAGAGAAGTAAATTCGGTGTGTTTGTGGACTAACGAGTAAGCCACGATCATTCTTTTGGATCGGGAACACGAGATTTCTCATCAAGTGTCCCCATTAATGTTATCTCCCTGTAACTAAGAAGTTTTACTCCATTAACCTCCTCAAATGACTCGGATCGGGGTTTTTTTCATTGTCGGCCCATTCTTCCTACCTTGACAACCAAAACATGAGGACGAGCGCACCCATCTGTGGAGGATCTCGAAAGTGTCCACGGTGTTGTTGGCATTGAACTCCCCGACACTTCCGGCCATTTGAATTTTGGTATTTGTCAAGCGATTTATAATTATACATTTCGAGTTTAGAGATTTAGGAGGAATTAATTGAATTTGAATAGAGTTGAGGAACGAAATCATGTTTTTGTGGTTCATTTAAATTAGAAGAGTAAAAAGTGGTGAGAAAATTGTGCAGTGTTAAAAGCTTTGTTAAAGTATTGTCTTACTATATAAATTTTGGAAGTTTTTGGAAGCAAGGTACTTGATGCATATGTAGACTCGTTCGTTTGTGGAAGTCAAGCAACGAGGTCATGGGAAAAGCCAAGAGGATAAAGCATAAACAGAAGATGTTCGAAATATTTTTAGATCTTGAAATAAATAGGCAAAAAGACGCTTATGCATTAAAATGCATAAAAGAATCAGTCGATAAAAGTATACTTCCCTTGATTTCAGATGCCAAGATAGCCAAGGAGGCTTGGGATACCCTTGAGAGATGTTTTGGTGACGTTGAAGATGAAGGTGGATCTGTAGCAGCAGATCCAAAACGAGATGAAGAGTTTGTTGAATCCCACTATGCTCAGTCACGAGTGGATGATGTATGTGAAGAAAGTGTAGAAGCGACAGAGAGAGAGCACGAAGATGTTTGTGAACCCCACTGTACACAGTTACAAGTGGACGAAGATTTGTTGATACCAGCAACATAGATTGCTGATGAGGCGAACTCATTCAGCCCAGCGAGCTGACCACAAAGGTTTGATGAAACCAGCAACACAGTTTGCTGATGATGACCTGTTGATTCCAACAACACAACTTGCTGATGATGATATGGTGAATCCAACAACGCAACTTGCTGCTGAAAATTTGATGGTTGATGTTAACTTTGATAATGAATTTTTGAATAATGATGACTGGTTGCAGATGATGCAACAAAAATATGATATTGACATGATGTTATTTGGTGAAATAAACCCATTGCAGTTAGTGGAAGACAACTTGTTTGCAACTTTACAGGTTAGTGGAAAAGAGACAAAGACAAAAGTAAAGAAAGAAGTCTACAAAGAAAAAGCAGAAACAGAGAAAGATGTAGAAGCAGAGAAGGAAATGCAACAGCAGAAAGCTCTCACTGCAGAGCAGAAGGAAACAAAGATAGAGGCAGAAATAGAGAAAGAAGCACAACAGGAGAAAGCTCTCATTGCAGAGAAAAAAGACTGAAACCAATGTCATTCTAAAAATATTTTGGATTCTGATATTGATTTCCAATGTCCAGGTACACAAAATGATTATAAAGAAGAGTTAAAGTTTATTGAAACATGGCTTGCAACACCATGTCTGGATGAGATCTACATAGAAGATGTAGAAATGAATTTGAAGGTGACATGCATGATGTACATGTCAATGAAATTTTCATGCATTGGAGTTTTGAAGAAATAAGACATTATTCTAATATTATGTTGCAGCAGATTGATCATGAAAACCATAATACGGAAGAAAATATGTAGCAGCATCCCACATTTCTTGAATATGTTCAGGACATGCATAGACAACCTGGAATAGTAAAAGACCTGCACCAGCAAATGAAAAGACTGAAGTTTGAACAATACAATAAGAGGAATATGATGAAACAATTTAGAGGCTACAGAATTTGGAAGAAAAGAAGAAGAAAACCAAATCTAATTAAAAGTCAAGAGACTTCTCTCTGAATTTGGAAATATAGAATGAATTTCAATGTCAAAAGTTAGGAATAAAATAATGTAACCCTCAAGATTAAGAGGGAGTGTTAAAGAATTAATCATTCGGTTAGTTTAGAAGTAGTTCTAGATTAGTTAATAATCAGTTTCCAGATTTAGTTTATGCGTAACTATTTCTGACTTGTATAAATATACATTTCTCCTTTCAATAAAGGTGTGTAGTGTCATTGTGATCTCTGCAATTCTCTGTTGTCTCCTTTTGTTAATTTGACATGGGATTCATGGCCATGCATATAGGCCGATCCGATTACTGTGAGGGGATCGGGATTAGTCAGACTTCTGAGAAGTCCAAACGTCGAGGCTGCCAAAATTTTCCTAATGAGATTAGTATGAAAAACAGGGCCATAAATACATTTGGGGTGATGCATTTATTCAGACGAAGATGAGTTGTGTCCCGCGGGACAGGTTTTAGTAAAGCTCTTGTCACTTTACTGTATATCCATGGGCCAGTGTAGATCTAATAGCAGCTGTTCCACCTGGCCATTGTAGAATTCTTCGGTTTCCTCCCGCAAATAGAAGGCAAAATGACTGATTGGAAGAAGGTTATGCTCTACATTACATTGAAATACCTTGATGAGGAGAACCACAAAGGGACGGTCCACCAGTAAGTTTTTTTTTGGTCTTTCCATCACCTTTTTTGTTTCTGCACTTGTGAATCTTGTTAGTGCATAGTATCTTGACCTTATCGTGGCATGCACGGGCGTAGGTTGGAGAGAGCATCGGAGATTTTCTTGAACCAGAAGTATCTTGAAGACCTACTGATGTTTGGAAAAATCGACCAGGCTGAACACTACCTAAATCGATGAAAATATGGAATCTCAGAATGAGGATGCAAAAATTTGTTGAGGCACTGAAACAGTAATTTTTTTCTGTCTTTCTGTACTTCTTAAATATGTTGAGATAATGCCTCAATTATTATGCTTACTTAGTTGGGATTGTGTTGTTGAGAAAGTTGAGAGATTCTCTCAACTTATCTCTCTAATATTAGCATTAGTTCAACTATATATATTTGATGTATCTCTGAGTATGAAATATAGAAATAATTATTTGTGTGTGAATTTCTGGTCTCTCCAATTTTTAATTTGGTATCAGAGCAACCCTTTTGACTCGCTGTTGAGATGCTCTCTGAATTATGCATTCCCGTTCCTCGTAGTTCAGATCTGCATTGTGCTGCTTAGAACACTAGCTTTACTCCAGCCTCGAGCCATTGCAAGAGCCTCCTGTCATAACGGAGCGTGTGTAATAAGGAAGACAACGTCAGCATTGTGATAGGATGGCGTCAGCGTTGTCATAGCAACTCCATACATACACTTTGCATTGTTGGAGTCAATGTGATCGCCCAATTTTTAAGACCTTTCTTCCGATTCGAATTCAGAACATATGCTTAGCTGGAGTGGAATTAATCAATCGTTGGTGCTGGTGTTTGCCAATTTCTGCCAGATTGGTTTGCCTCAAATAAATTTACATTTTTATTCAGTTTAATTGCAACCTGTTTTAGATTTGCAGAGTTTGAAAATCAGCTTCTTTTCTTTTTAACATGGCGCAGCCTATTGTGTTAGAAAAGTTTAATGGCTTTAATTTCTACACTTGGAAGGTAAAAGTTCAGTTGCAAATGATGAGTAGAAATTTATGGCATATTGTAGAAGGCTCAGAAATAGCACCTATAGATGCGCAATAGTTAATTACATGGGAAAAAAGAGAGGAAAGAGCCAAGTCTATCCTTGTACTATCACTTGCAGATTCCCAACTACATCTTATTGACTTAAAGAAATCTTCTGCAGCAATATGGGAAGAAATGAATAAGGTATTTGGGGCAAAAGTTGTTAATGCAAAAATTTTATTAAAGTTACAATTGTGTAAACTCCAAATGGAGAGTGAGACATCATTGTCAACACACATAAATGAGTTAAGAGCTTTGATGAAACAATTGTCAGAAATTAATTCTAAAGTAGATGATGATGATGCAAAGGCAATCTTATTAAATACTTTGTCTTCAAAATATGATAATGTCATATTTACTCTAAGTCAAATGCCACATCAATCACTTGATGAAATGATATCAGCTCTTATGGCAGAAGAAAAGAGGATAGGTGGCCCAGAGGCTAGTTCACATAATGAACTTGCACTATACTCCAAAGGAAGGGTGAATAAAATAAGACTGAATGTTTCTATTGTCATAAATATGGACATACAACATTCAATTTCAAAATTCGGGCTCGAGATATTTTGAATGGACAATTGAAAAAATCAGCCTATGCAACATTTTCAAACAATTCACCCGATGCAATATTTGAAGATTCTTCAAGTGAGGATGAACATCCTGATCCATCTCTTAAACTTTTCTAAAGCATGTTTTGTGATTTGCAAGTGTGTGGAATATAGTGTGGAGTTTAAGCCTTATATTTATTGCTATGAGAGTTGTGTAGAAGAGAACCAATTATTGAACAAATTGGCATTATTTAAATTAGTCATTCTCTACATTCTATAGGGACGAGAGAACAATTGGATAATTTGATTGTGTGGGTTTGTTATATGCTGATATTGTTGTGCTACGGGCCAAGAGCATCAGTTACAGGTTATAGGTATCCGTGTGAAGCAGGTCAAGTTGTTAGATTAGCTCTTGAACACATTCAGTATTCAGACCATTTGCCTAGCTATTGATGGATAGCCAAAAGAAAAATATCCGACAAATGGTGATTGGTCCATAGGATGGTTCATCACTTGTCAGCTCTTATCGTGGAAGCCCCAACGAGCCGAGTTGTCAATACTGTTGATCTTGCAAAGTTCATTATTGCTGGTCAGAAACAAATGTATTTTAAATGGGTTGAATGGTAGCTCGAAAATGGTGGAGAAAAGAGCGTTGTCTATGAGATCTCAGAGTGGGTACAAATGTTAATGAATACCAGGGAAGATAAATGTTTGTATTGATTTAGTGTGTTCTCCATTTCTGTAATGTAGGCGGTAAGAGGGGGTGTTGAGATAATGCCTCAATTACTATGCTTACTTACTTTGGATTGTGATGTTGAGGAAGTTGAAAGATTCTCTCAACTTCTCTCTCTAAGATTAGCATTAGTTCAACTATATATATTTGATGTATCTCTGAGTATGAAATATAGAAATAATTATTTGTGTGTGAATTTCTGGTCTCTCTAGTTTTCTGGTTATTTTCAACGTGTTTGATTGTGTTATTGGTCACTTTATCATCATGTCCTGCTTGCTCTTTCTCGCCTTTTGTGTTTTTCAATGTGAAGTTATGTGAAGTTGTTTATGGTTACTGGTCTTTCAAGTTTTCTCTCTAAATTCGGAAGATAGATGGGCAAGGCTTATTTGTGGGTTCCATCTAAAATTTTGGGACAACTTTCAGCATTAACTTTTGAAGATGTATGTGCAAGGATCTGTTTCATGTAAATTTTAAAATAATTTTTAGAGTGTTAATTATATGAGATTAATTAATTATAAATATTAACATAATTAAATTAATAAATGTAGTTAATATACATTTAAGACATATAATTGATATATATATTAAATTTATATCACAAACACAACCATATTAATAAATATAATTATAAATATTTCAAAATTTAAAAAAGAAAAAAAGAAAGAAGAGAGAAATACTTCACAACCATCCTGAACACAACGATCTTAAACAGTTTAAAGATTGCAATCCATACCTTTATAAAGGTATAACGAAACAATTTGCGGCTAGCGATCTCAGGTGATGATTGTTTTTTTCTATACATTTCGAGCCTCATCTTGGAAAAAACCCTCATGGATCAAAAGCTCGACTTGTTCTTTACTTCATAATAACAAATTGCCAAGATTGGATTAGGAATTCTCTACCTCCTTCTGTTCGTCAATCAGAAATTTTCATTATAGGATTAGGATTTACGACCTTTATGTTTATATTTTATTTTGAAAAAGGCGTTTGATGCAAGTTTTTTTAATGGGAACTTTTCAGAAATGCTTTTAACAATGACAATCAAACCATTATTTGATTTTGTATTTTTTTGGGTTTACTAGAGAGGAATGGATAATTTTGGATATTTTGTAATTTTTAATAATATTTTTTTTCTTGTATTGTGTTATACTATTGCTCAATCTTCATTTAATCGGGTTTATTGAATTTTATATATCTCTTTTCATGTATTATGTTATATTATTGTTCAGTTTTTAGTATTGTTTAGTTTCTCTAAAATCTTGCAAGAAGATGAATACATAATTTTGGATATTTTGTAGCTTTTAACAATATTTTTTACTAGATTGTGTTATACTATTGTTCAGTCTTCATTCAATCTGGATTTTTCAGTCTTGTATATCTTTTTTCCTGTATTATGTTACATTATTTCTCAGTTTTTATTATAGTTTAGTTTCTCTAAGATTTTAGAAGAATACAATTACTACCAATAGGGATTGAATAACACTGAACAAGAGTAAGATTATTCTAAATAAAGTTGGAATATATATATATACAAAAATGCTTTGGTCAATAACACCTTAAGTACAATGAAGAGGTAAAGTATTTTATTTATCTAAAAGAAAAGGAGGTTTACAACCCATTCCCAACAACATATGGAGGGAATTTGATAGCGAGTTCCAATTAGAATAGATTTTTGTTTAGCATAGTAACCTTCCACTTGGCCTTATTGCTACTTATTGGGTAGAGAATCTTGTATATTTTATCTACTATTACCAATATGTATTCTTCTCTTTGCTCTATTTTTACAATGATTTATTGAGAATCAGGGAGATTTATTATTAGATGCAATAGAATAGAAACAAATTTCGTTGAATTTTTTGCTTAAATGTAAACAAAATATAAGATGATTCGAGACTCGTCAAAATAATGATCTTATCTACAACCATAAGAAAATGAAATATTAATCAGTTAAAATTTAAATTATCCCAACATTCTCATAAATTGTATGCCAATATATAGTAAAATTGTATGAACAATACAAACAATTTACCATATAGAAAAAATAGATACATTACTTAGACAAATGGATCGTTGTATTAATCACTAAGATGAAGCCTTCATTTACAAAATAATAGAAAAATTCAGTCTTACAATCTTCTCTCTTTCTCTTTCTATTTTATTTTCTCTATGAAAATATGATTTTTTTTTTTAATGAATTTTATTTTAATCAAAAATTTTAGAAACTTTTTGATACACATGTTTTGTGATTAAATAATAATTTTATAACTTTTTCGTTAGAATCAATAGTCCACACATTTTTGCAAACAATAATAAACATAACATCATAACATGCAAACTTATAAAGTAAATGTTTCTGCATGTGAATTTTTTTTGTCACAAAATATAACATCATAACATCTTTTTGCTCTCTTATATTGATCAGGTTTTGAAGCTTCATGCTTGCAAATATCTTGAGAACTCGGCATTGATACCAATCTATACGTGAAAGATAAAAAAAACTTACTGTTTCAGTACTTCAATATGTTTCTGCATCTTAATATCAAAGAACATCTTCCGAGATTGAATATGTTCATCGATTTTTGTAAAACCTAACTAGTGTTCAGCCTGGTCGAATTTTCCAGCCATCACTAAGTCTTCAACATACTTCTGGTCCAGGAAAATCTCCAATTCTCGTTCCAGCCATCACTAAGTCTTCAACATACTTCTGGTCCAGGAAAATCTCTGATTCTCGTTCCAGCCTGGGGCCATGTATGCCACGAAAGGGTCAGTTGACTGTGCACGGACCAGATTAACAAAATGTAGAAAACAGATAGCAAAATGCAGAAAACAAACTTACTGGTGGACCGTTTCTTTGTACTTCTCATCATCAAGGTACTTGAGGACTATGAAGAGCAAATCCTTTTTCAAATCAGCCATTGTGCTTTCTAGATGCGGCGGGACCTCGAAGAATCATGCAATGGCCCTGGTGGAACTGCTAATATAGGCTGGCCTGGTGGACCAATCAACCAGCTTATATCTACACAAAAGCTTTAAAAACCTGACAAAAGTGACAAAAGCTTTACTAAAACCTGCCGCACGAACCACAAATCATCTGCCTCCGAAGATGTTACGACTAGTACCCAAATAAGTGCTGACCAGTAACGTGTTTTTGGGTCTAATTTATCTTATCAAAATGTAATATGGATATGAGAAATTATATCTTATATAATTAAATCTTTATTTTACATATAATTTTATAAATATAAAATATGAAAATGTAAGTTTTAATCTTTTCATCTCTCTTATATTTTTAATAAATAGAAAGCTGGAAAAAAATATCATTTTAAATAAAATAATTTAGTAATGTTTATTATATTTAAAATAAACCTATATTATAATATAATATTTATAAAAATAATAATAGTAAATTAACTATAAAATATTTAATTGTTTTTATTTGTTTTTATTTTCATGATTTTTTTTAAATAATATATATATATATATATATCACTCGAAAATTTTATTCTTTCATATATTTAATGATTTTATTGGCTTTAAAATTAAATAAGAACATTATCTTAATATTAAATTTTTTAAAAATTCAGGAAAAAAAAAATATTTTGAAGGCCTAGTACTTTTAATTCATTTTAATTAAATGATGAAAAACATATGAATTTACAGTTAGAAGAAAAAAAAATAAAAAATTTAAATTAATTTATCTTTTAAATATTTTTTTAAAATATGTGTTTATATATATATATATATATATATATATATATTTCTAATTATTTTATATTATATGATTAAAATGGCCTAGGAAGTCTTGGATAGATGGTGATCTGGTGTTCTGTTAAAGCACTCCTTGATGTGAAGGCACTGGTTCAATTCCTCCAACTAGAGTGATATATTAGACATAATGAATGTATTTCTACAAAACATGCAAAAAAGATATTATATCGTTAAGATAATACACCCAAAAAAATCATAATTTTAAATTAATTTATATTTTAGAACTTGTTTTACATTCGCACATATTATCATAGAACATTATTTGAGCATTTTAGAACTTCTCTTACTTCCATACATATAAGTTAAGTTCTGATGTTTGTAGAGCGTTTAGAGCATTTATATTGATAAAATAGAGCTTATTCCAATAACATATATTTCCAATTTTTTTATGATTTATGTTTATTAAATATATATTAAACACAAATTTTATAAAATTCAATAATTAAAATAATAATATCAAATTTAAATTGATTTATTTTTCAAACATTATTATATACATATATATTTTATCTCTTAATTACTTTGTAAGGTGTTTTTCTTTGAAAACAACTTTCCTACTCCCCACTTGTCATCATTCTATACCTTCGAATGATATGTTAGATGATTGAAATATTTTAAGCCATTTAATGAAGGTACTTGGAGAAACCATTAATGATAAATTCAATAACTTCTTGAGCATAGGTCATATCTCTTTTGACCTGTCTTGTTTGCTACTTCTATTGTTGGAGCTTGCAAACTCTCGCAGGGTGTCGGAAAGATATTCAACTGATTCCACAACCCAGTTTGGGGATCTCTGGTCTGCGCTCTGATGGCGTTTCTTAAGCCACAAAATTTTCGGAGAAGTATGACGTCCACGTCAATATAGATGCCACCGAACAACGAGATGGGGGATGTTGGAATGATTTTGTGCGAAGGGTGCTTCCCTAGGGTTGATATCGCCATTCTCAGTGATTCCTCTGTTGGTGTTTTCTTGAAAAGGTACTAGAGGTTCAGTGCCACTTCTATCACACGAATTCCTCGACTTGTGAAAAGTTGCAGACTCTCCTCTCCTGCCTTGGAGTCCATCGTGCGGGAGACGATGAGTAGTCAACATGATGGAGTCCACTTGAATAAGCTCTCTATGGATAGTTTCTCTTAAGAGCTGAAGGATTTGATCCACGATATTTAGGTCATGAAGAAGCACATATTGTAGAGCTTCAAGAAAGGCTTCATCTTCGTAGAGAATTGACATGACATCGAATATGAGTGGACGACCTTGAAGTTGGAAAATATCTTCTTGAACCAATTAGTTCTCTCTTGTTGGTTCATGTTCAGGGGAGGCTTCTATAAGCTTGGGACCAGCTTAACCCGCTTCCTTGAAGGTTTCATTTATGAGGTTCCATTAATAACAAATAAGAGAGGAACATGCAGAGTCTCTTCTCAAAGGACGTACAGGACAACACTCGGTTCTTTGTGTTAGATTTTTGTGGGGGTGTGACTGGAGAAACTAGCATTGTAAGTATCATAAATGGAATTTGAGGTAAGACGAACATGGACAAGTACAAAGGATTAGAAAATGATAATAAGTAGTAGGAAGAGTAGCAGAGAGGAGAAAACTACAAAGTGAAGTAGAGAAAAAACCCTCTCAAGGTTTCTTGGCGAAGAAGGTCAAGACCGTGCCACCCTCATATGAGAATAATAGTCGATGTCAGGATGTATGGGCGAGGAAGGGCATGTCAAGGTTTCTTGATGATGAAGGTCTCTGTGTTGTCCTCATATGACAAGAACAATCCTTGTCAGGGCTTATAGGAAAATAAGGTTGTGGAATTTAGGGGGATCATAGCTTTAGTACTATTCATATCTTGAGGACTATTCATCATGGAAGAAGAAGAAAAGAGGAATACCAGAGAGTGACGTGCATTTTTGGGGAAAATACTTGTTCACGACTTGTTATGCTTTTAGAGTCCTTCGTTATATCTGAATCTGTTCATGAAAACCTCAAAAACGTCACCTAACCTAACTGGGTCATTGGGGTTTTCTTTGATGGGAGAGCTTGCATGTTCAAGCTTAAGTCGTCCACCATGATACCTATTTTCTAGGGCTTGAAATCATTTCCTTGGAATGAATTATTTCTCAGTTTGTGTCTTAGGAAACTAAGAATTTGAACATGGAGTAAGTGAAGAAGCAATGGATAAGGTGCTTTGTGTGGCAACATGTTGTGGGTGCAGTCCTATGGATTTCATGGTACATGGCCATATCCTTAGCAGCCTCTTTTCTGGGCATGCTCTTGTCCCATGTGGCATTGGTCTCTCTCTGGGGTTATTTCAATTTCTTGGTGTTAGAGATCTCCCTGGCGATGCTCATAGTCGCTCATTGCATCATCACTTCGTTGGAGGTGGAGATGACATCCTCAATCTGGGAGATGACAGACAACCTAATTGGGGAAGTTCTCGGAGGGGGTGGGGGCAACCGTGGTGGCCATCACCGAAAGGCTCAGAATTTCGGTGACTAGTTGCTCTATGTGTTGACAAGCATGCTTGGGGTTTCTTGGCTATCTTGTTAGTGACTAGAGGGCTTGTGCAAATGGACGTGTTTGTGCCCTTCCACATCGCCCTACGAGGAGTGGCTGTTGGCTTCATTTACGGGGTTCATTACCTTTCACGAAGTGCTCGCCAATTCTATTGTTTCACATTATCCAACGTACCCTATTTTTTAGTCTTAAGATGGACATCCCCTCAACAACAAAAAGAGTTGTAAATCTATCTATTTTAGCACTCCTTTGCTCTATCTTAATGATTTTCTAACATGGAAATCTCTATGGTAATGGAATAGGAACTTTCTTGAAGGAACAGGTTCTTTTATTTCTTGGATCATATTTCATTTCTTTTTGTTGGGAGCTCATACATCACCTAATCCAGGTAGTGAAAACTTGAAGGTGTGTCTTTACCCCACCTCACAGTACGAGGAAAAGACCCTCTAGTGGAGGTTATAAATGAGGTTTTTAGTGTAATAAAATTGGCCAAAATTGTCAAAAAAAAAAATTCTACAACATCCGTTTTCGGTAATGGAGGTTTTGGTAGAGATTATAATGGATTTTCACCAAAACTAAAAAAAATTAGACGGACAGAGGTTGTTACAAATGTTTTTCTCATCAGCGTGTGCCTGAGGTGTGAACACACCAGTGCGTTTTACCATGTACACACTGGTATTGTAAACATATCAAGCACCAGGATTGAAAACAAATTTCGAATGCTCCAAGGCGTTTAAAAATTTCCTAGGGCATGTCACTCAGTAAGACGCACTGGGCCGATGGAAGGTGTATGCACCCGGTCATTAAGGTGTAAAAACACACCGGGTTGTCTAGGTACTAAAACGCACTGGGCCGTTAAGTTATAAAAACACATCGGCATGTTAAAGGAAAAATGTACCAATGCATGCAGTGCATATCAGACTGGCCAGGTGGTAGTCGTCAATAAAGCGCACCATGCGTTCTAATTGGTATTGGTATGTGTTTGGTGCCCATAGGTCATAGAAACACACCAGTGTACATTATAATACAAACGCACTAGTCGGCATTAAATAACACACACCAATGTTAATTTTGTATTTTTTAGAAACACCAACCTCTGATAGTGCAATTATTGTGATTTTTTAAAATTCATTATTAATCAAAAGTTAACACATATCTTATGAAAATATTCATATCAATTCAAATTATTATTAGTGCATTTGAATGTTATGTTTGGATTAATTTTTTATATCATATCATTAGATTTCACATCTCTCCATTATAATATTTACACATCTATATATTTAATCAATGGTGTAACATTTCACAATGACAATGCAGAACAGAACAGAATAAATTAAAAAATATTTTATTATATCTATATATATATATAAGAAACTCATTTTCATACAAAATGGGACAGTTATCGGTATCCCTTTGTCTTTCAATTGGGACACTATGTAGTGAAAATATTTTAAACAAAATATCTGATTTCACAGACAAATATTTTTAAAAATTTGATGCCTTTCTTTGATATCCAGACATATTGTTCATCATTTTTCACTAGAACTGGTGTCACTACTCGAGCTACTTCCATGACTTGGGTTATTTGGAGGAATGTTTTTTTCACTGTGTTGATTGTTTTCTTCTTCTTCAATTTCCATCTAGAAACATGAAAATAAAGTGTAATGATCGTATATACATTGGTGAGAATAATGAAAATTGAAATATTAAATAATGTACATAAATGTAAATCGAAAAGAAATGTACCATAGCAATAATTGACTCATGAACTATACACATTCTTTCAAAACTAAATTTCATGCCAGCTTTCAACAATTCATTTTTTTGCGCAGTTCCATACTTTTTTTCTTGCAATTTTTATATCCCATAACAAATTAAAGATTTAATATAAAATATTTTGTTGTTCTATTAATTATAGAAAAAGCTAAGTAAAACGAGATAGATGCTTACAAATTCCACAATTAATTTTTGATATGCCAACATCTACTAACAACCCATATTTAACCCAATGTCAGTCAATTCTTCTGATGGTTCTTCTTTGTATGTTATCACGTGTTGGAAGACATTCAATTATGATCGTTGTAAAAAAACTTAAAATATACAAAAAAAAATCTAGTTAAGTTGTTATAAGGAAGTAACAGTTACTCACAAACTTCAATATGAACCCTTTTCTTCCTTGTCATCCTATTTTATGTGCTGAATGGTTCCGTATTCTTTTCTTTTCTCCAAGAAAATACTTGAAAATTAATATTTAATGTTAAATTGTTTATTTATTGTACCTAATCGAAAAATTAAATAAATACATATTATATTTGAAGCATGTTGTTGTTGATATGGGTCCTTGTGCAATGCAATTATGTCCATTTCTTTGACCATCTCCTTGTACACCTTTTTTAACATTCCTACTGCCATATTTCTGATATTAGCTCGTTCATCCTTTGACATTTTCATAATCTTCCTGAAAATGTAACATGACAATTAACTATTTAATTTTTATATTGATATACGAAAATTAAATATAGCAAAATTGATATTTATAAATGATTTCTTTCTAGTAATATATACATATAATTATAGAAAAACACTTGAAGGAATATTACTTTTTCATTCCTTTTTTTTTGTTGTTGTACTTTTTTTCTATTAGAAGTATGACATGTCTCATTGACCAATTCTATGGAAATAATCATTCCCCTAGATCCCTCAAATTTTTGTAAAAATTTTCTCGCCTTTCATTAACCTCTCGCACCACTCCAAATGAGCTAATGAGCAATTCATTTTCCTTTGCATGTTCTATTTTTTTTTATTTTCGTAGAAATTCATTCATTTTCTTCATTGTTGGTCCCTGTATAACATTAAACATATGTGAATTAATATATTGTTTGAAACTTTTTATCTAATACTAAGTATATTTTTAATGAAAATTCAAAAAAAAAACTCATATTGGATTGATAGTATTTTTTCATTCACCTGATTCATCCTTCTACAAATTTTCCATCAGGCTTTTATGCTCTTCAAGTCTTAGATCATAAATAATATTATCAAGCTTCATCATTTTGTGGCTCTGCATGATACATAGTAAAAAGTACATATTAGTTAAACTTACATATAGTTCAAAAATAATATTTTTTGTAAATAATTTACAAAGAAATTTTTGTTTTATATTTTCTCAATGTGCTATCAGTATTTTTGCTTCTTGGACTCTTGTTAGCCATTTCTTTATCAATATGAAACCTGTACCATACCATTCATTAAAATATTTTAGAAATAAATCACATACTTTTCACGTTAAAAAAAATCAAGAAAACGGTGCGCCTTTCCCAAAGTACACACTGAACGCAGTGCAATAGGTTCTTATCAACGCACCGCCAATATAGTAGAAACACCGTATGATGCTCTTTGTCAACAAGGAGACCCGATGCGTTATATGTTAACCAGTGCACTGATTCACACAAACATACATTAATAAAAAATGGTTTTTATCTAATAGTGTGTTTTGCCAATACATGACCAGTGCACTATAATACAATAGCTCACCGGTGCACTATTTTAAATAAGGCACACCGATTTAAAAAAAATGTTTTTTAAAAAATCGTGCAAGGGCTGACATGGATGGGGATCTAACTCTACAAGTGGTCAAGCGGGTTAGATGTAATATGCTTATATATATAGTAATACGAACCATATAAATCTAAAATGAAAAGCTCTAATTGTGAAGTCACATAAACAAGAAGAAGCAAAGGTGTAACGTAAGAATGGATTTTTTGGTTTTTGTTTTTTTTCATTAACCTCTGGCACCACTCCAAATGAGCTAATGAGAAATTCATTTTCCTTTACATGTTCTATTTTTTTTCTTTTCGTAGAAATTCATTCCTTTTCTTCATTGTTGGTACTTGTATAACATTAAAAATATGTGAATTAATAGATTGTTTAAAACTTGTTATATAATATTAAGTATATTTTTAATGAAAATTAAAAAAAAAACTCATATTGGATTGATAGTATTTTTCATTCACCTGATTCATCCTTCTACAATTTTTCCATCAGGCTTTTACGCTCTGTCTTAGATCAGAAATAATATTATCAAGCTTCATCATTTTGTGGCTCTGCATGATACATAATAAAAATTACATATTAGTTAAACTTACATATAGTTCAACAATAATATTTTTTGTAAATAATTTACAAAGAAATTGTTGTTTTATATTTTCTTAATGTTCTATCAGTATTTTTGCTTCTTGGACTCTTGTTAGCCATTTATTTATCAATATGAAACCTGTACCATACCATTCATTAAAATATTTTAGAAATAAATCACATACTTTTCACATTAAAAAAAATCAAAAAAACGGTGCGCCTTTCCCAAAGTACACACTGAACGTAGTGCAATAGGTTCTTATCAACGCACCGCCAATATAGTAGAAACACCGTATGATGCTCTTTGTCAACAAGGAGACCCGATGCGTTATATGTTAACCGGTGCACTGATTAACACAAACATACATTAATAAAAAATGGTTTTTATCTAATAGTGTTTTTTGCCAATACGTGACTGGTGCACTATACTACAATAGCACACTGGTGCACTATTTTAAACAAGGCACACCAATTTAAAAAGTTTTTTAAAAAAATTGTGCAAGGGCTGACATGGATTGGGATCTGACTCTACAAGTGGTCACGTGGGTTAGATGTAATATGCTTATATATATAGTAATACAAACCATATAAATCTGAAATGAAAAGCTCCAATTGTGAAGTCACATAAACAAGAAGAAGCAAGGATTTAACGTAAGAATGGATTTTTTTTCTTTTTTCTTTTTTCTTTCTTTTTTTTTTTTCTTTCTGAAAATGCATAGTTAAATTTAAAATTTTTACTATGCATGTATTAAATCCAACAGAAACTATAAAAAAAACAATTGTAAAGTAAAATTTAACAATTTTACTATACTACATAGCTTTTGTGTGAATCACTAGATGTTTCAAATAATGGTTCTCTGAATAGTGCTTTTCTTCAAAAGTATTTTGTTGCTCCACAGTGTTCTCGTGCTCTCTTGCTCCACATATGTCTCGTGCAAATCCCTCCCTGAAATTTTTTGCAAAAATAATGAAATAATGAATAGTATTTACTATTTAAATAATTTCTTTATGAAATTATATTTTTCGAAAATAATTTGCTTCCCATTTTTCAATTTACCACTTATTTTTTCACTTCAAAAAAATAAAGTTTCTCTTTTGTTATTTTTGGATTTTCGGTATGTTTGTTAACTAACCTCACCAGTGTGTTAGTTAAGAAAACTGCACTAGTGCACAGTAACTAAAACACACCGGTGCGGTTAACAACACATTAGTACCAATAAAAATGAGTCCATTTTTAAGGCATCGAAATTACTTTTAGGTATATTGTACACCAAAATTTATTGTTGATTTTGCTCAAATGCATGGAGAAAATCTCATAATTATATCAAATGGAAAATTCTTCAAAATCTAGCTCGTTCCATAATATTTCTCAAATTCCATCATGGAGTTCTCCTTATCCATCTCCAGACATAATTACTGAAGATTTTATTTATATTTTCATTATCTAATTGAATTTATTTATTTTATCCATGTCAATCACTTGAATAAAATTAATGTATACAAATTTGCAGGTTCATGCAAATTCAAAATCAACTTAAAATGCAAAAAATATTCAAACAACTCCAAAACGTTGAAAGCTCTTATCAAGAGAAACGTACCGCAAAGTGCATTTGGTAGATGAAAATGGACAGCCGCTTCACCCTCCTAATTGTAACATTTCCTCTTCTAGCCACAATCCTAGGACAATGATGGTAATAATATTTGTTTGGTATATTAATGTAATTATTTCAATGTCAAACCAATTAATCATGCATTATCGACGTGCTTACTAATTCATATCATTGATTTTGTACTAATCGTGTTAAAATATAATTTTTGAAATTATTAGGATTCTAGTGATGATGAGAGACCTACCTACCATCTTTCGTTGCACCCCACGACAATGTCAAATTGAGACAAGGCTGAATTAAGAAAAAACTTAGAGAGGAATGATACCAAGAATTGTTGAATCAACCACCTATTCAATTCCCACTATGTCCAGATTCACCAATTAGGAATTAATACAAAAATAGTAGTTCTTCACAAGATGGAAATGGAGGCAATCAAATAGAAGCTAGTATGGATGATTAATTAATGGATACGACTAGCATGGAGACAATGTTGTTAGATGCATTCCAAAATGATTATCATCCATGGGATGATGCTCATATTGTTGATACCTTTTTCGAAAGCCTTAAATTTTCTTCCACTGCCCCTCTCTTTAGTCCTGGAGGTCAGTCAATTTCTACCCAGTTGGGGACAATGATGTTACTCTAAGACTTGAAAAAAAAATTGGCTTGTCGAATGCATGTTTCTCGAAAATTTTGGGGTAATTCTCCATCAATTCCTCCCTTATATTTTGAGAAATATAATCACATAATGAGCATTACAAATGGTCAATTTTATGAACGTTAATAATCATATCAACATTAATTTACATTTAATATTTTCCATGGCCAACTACAGGTTATTCAAAGATAAGGTTTTTCTAAGTGTTAATGTCTTGCCCGGTAGCTGCGAAGAGGTAAGGAAATTGTTGAAAATGTTGGGTGTTGAGTACATATCATATCATGCATGTCCAAATGATTGTATTATATATAGGGGATAATATGCAGACAAAGAGATATGTCTGATATGTGGGCATCAGAGGTATGATAAATCAAAAAATAAGGGTAAATCACCCGGTCTTCCTTTTAAGATATTGAAGCACATGCCTATAATCCAAAGGATTCAAAGGCTCTTTCGTTTCAAACAATTAGCTATGTTTCAGGGATGGCATTAGCCTAAAAAAAAACAATTAGCCTCACAGAAAAGTGATTTGGGAGTTATGAGAATCCCAACATATTCAATATCCATGAAGCATATAGAGGATACATGGCTCGAAAAATTCAAGGATGAAGTACAAAGTCTATGACTCAGCGTATACATGGATGGCGTCAACCCATATTCCCTCCAAAACACCAACTATTATGTTTGGCCTGTATTAGTGATCAATAACAATATCCCCCCATGGTTGTTCGCGAAGAATGAACATCTTATTTTGGCTCTCATACTCCATGGTAGAAGAAAAGTGAAGAATATGGATGTCCACTTACAACCATTGGTAAATGAATTTAAGGAAGTATGGGATGGAATAAATGTATATGATGTATCAAGACCCATTGCAGAAGAGAGGATTTTTACGTTGTATGGCATATCTGGTTACACGACACATGATTATCCAGGCTTAGGAGTTTGCTTTAGTAAATTACATGTTTATTAATTTGTTTATATATGTAACAATATTCTTTCGCATATTAGTTATATAGTTCATTGTAATTGTTCTTATATTCATGATATTCTTTAACGTGCCATGCATATTGTATACAATAATTTTGTAGGTCTTGTAACATAAGGGTATTATGCATTTAAATGTTGTGGACCTTCTATAAAAACTAGATGGTCCAATGACCTACGAAAGCCAGTGTATGAATCCTCCAGGGTATTCCTCTGAGAAGAACACCCTTATAGAAGAGAAACATTCACTTTCAATGGTAAACAAGAGAGAACCCAAAGGCCTCCAATAACGACACCAGCCCAATGGCTTAGAGAATATGAGAGAGAGAAGGAGAAAGAGTTCATATAAATGTTTGATTCAAATGGGAAGCCTATGTTCGATGATCCAGAATTATTAGACACCTATGTTGAGAAATTTCTCATTGGGATGAAAAGGAAATCTATCTTTTATAACCTCCCATATCGGGAGCATCTTAAGATTACTCACTTATTAGATCACATGCATATATTTAAAAATGTTTCATCTTCTTTATGGAGGCACATATCATCGAAACAAAGTGACACATTGGCTGTTAGAAAAGATCTTATTACTTCAAAAAATAAAAAGAAACATTGGCCAAGACGATTAGAAAGTACAGGATCTGAGGCAGCTCGTCCCTCTAATTAGTATTTCAAATAAGGTGATTTCCCATGAATTTAAAAAAAATAGTATCTTCCTTTGAGAAATGAAGTTATAATGGGTGTGAGGGTGCCATATTCATATGGGTCTTCACTACGGTGCTACTTCACCATGGATGACCATTTGTCGAGGTTGAAATTGCATGACCATTTGAATCTTCTAAGAGTACGTATAATTTCAAAAGAATGATTTTATTATTTGTTATATTAATAAATTTGATCCCATGAAGGGATCATAAAACATCAAATAATTTTTTATATTATTACATTTTTTTATATCTTTGCAGTGTCATTATAATTTTTTCATGCATGGGTGTGTGAAACATGACTTCCCCCAAGACCTAGGACGTGCCATATTTAAATTATATGCATTTGTACGTTAGATCACGTCAATGGAGATTCATGTGGCTAGAATTCCACGATGGCGTCAAGAGATAATTGAGATTGTTTGTATGTTTGAGAAGGAAATTCTGACGATTTTCATGGAGTTGCAAGTTCATCTTCTAATCCACATAGTAGATGAGGTTGAATTAGTTGGGGTGGTTTCTTGTCGTTGGATGTTCTTCTTAGAGAGGTACATGAAGAAATTGAAAGTTTTTGTTCGACAAAGGGAAAAACCTGAGGGGTCTATGGTAGATGGGTACATATTGTATGAATATTTTTATTAGTCCAGTGAGTAAATCAAGTATATCGGCAAGAAACCAGGAGCGGTTAATTGGGACAATGAAAGGGATGAAGAGAAAAGAGAAGGGGAGCTTCTCCAAACGAAAAGAAAAGGGCACTTGATAAAGAGTAAGTGACTTATAATTTTTCAAATTTACACAAAGTAAATATTCATGTTGAACTTCGATACAATTTATATTTTGATCTCATATGTACTATATGTTAGTTTGATTTCATCAATGAATGCAGAAATTGAAGAAATCAATAAATTTGTTCTTTATTATTCCGAAGTGACACAACAGTGGGTCGCATTATACGAACAAAAGAGGATGAAATGGGATAGTGAAAAGAAACAATTCAGACGGTTGAATGGTATAAGTGTGCCTTATCTCGATAATTTAAGAGAAAATATGAAAATTATACATGCCCCAACAGTTGGGTTGTTGACCAAGTCAGAGAGAAATACAGTGCAACAGGTCGTTACCCGCATGCTGAAGATGATGTGATAAACATAGGGATTGGGTGCACCCACTCTGTAATAATCTATTTATGTAAATTTTAACCTTAATAATGCACCTTTGAAAGGTAACATCTATATTTCATATTTTAATAGTTTGGTTATTATAAGATGCACGACACTATGATTTTGTAACTTTTTTATAGGTGATTTTTTTCCCATATATGTGGGCATATGGACACCATTTTCGTACAGAAAATGTCGATGATGGAAACATGAAAAAAGACTTTGGAGTGGAAGTCGAGTTTGGCCAATCTAGTCGAGCTAGCCACCAAGATCAAAACCTATTACGAGGGATGTTAGGTTACGTTAGAAAGTTACAAGAGATCCTTGAAGTGCATTTCTCTTCTCTCCAATGTGTTATTTTTAGGTGTAAGTGGTGGGACACCTTTTATCGGAATAATGTAAAGGAAGATCATGATAGTAGGATGATATGTATCAAGTCTAGAAAGATGTGGGATGAAGCTAAGGAGCCCTGTATTTTCCCCAAACACTGCAACCAAGTGTTGTTTTACCTAGATGTGTTGGATAGGGATTGGTTGTTCGTATTGAGACATGACCTTAGATCAAAACATATGTTTGAGAACAATAATTTTTTCATGCCAAATGAGCTAGAAGATAATGAGGGTCATCATGAGAGCTGAGAGTGATATGGTACATGTGTTATTTCATCATTTATACTTTTTAAGATGGGTTTTTATAAAGAATAGGACTTAACCTTATAACTAAGACTCATTTTTTTCGAAACATTATAATATGTATTTATAATTAATTGGTTTTCATTGTGTTAATGTTAAAATCATTTCACTTGATAATTTGCAATTATGTTGATCTCGGAAACAATGGCACACCGTATCAAGTTCCTTTTTTTATGTCAATTCCTAAAATAATAAAACTACTTGATTGCTTTAAATGTGTGTGAATGATATCTTCAAAATGTATATTGTTATTTTTGATATGTAGGATCATAATAAAATAATGATAATTCTAAACAAGAATTTATTTTCACTATCTTCTAAACACTATTATGTTACAAAAATTCATATTATTCTAGGTTTATTATTTTACAATTATTTATATTCATACAAATTTAAAAATTTACAATTATGGTAATTTAACAATATTTATGGTATACATTTTAATTACAGTAGTTATGGTTCAAAATTGACAATTAATTTACAAATTTACAAATTTTAATAAAATTGAATGATGACAATACATACAATTACAATTAAAATTTTACAATTTTACATACAATTATAATTACAATTACAATTACAATGACAATTACAATTTTACAATTTCACATACAATTACAATTACAATTAAAATTACAATTACAATTACATTTACGCATACAACTACAATTACAATTTTACAATTTCACAATACAATTATGTACAATTACAATTATAATTACAATTTTACAATTTTACATACAATTAAAATTTAAATTTCAATTACAATCACGACACAATATTTGATAAATATCATGGTTTAATATTAAAAATAAACATCACGATCATGATAGCCATCGTACAAACATCATATTCTAAAATGTGCATTCAAATTCTCTAACATCATCTAATCATCGTGATCATGATCATCTAACAAAACACAACCATTGTACAACATCATCACAACACAAACATCAAATATACATCTCATGTCAAATAACTACTATCACATACACTTATATTTGCAAGCACATTAAATGAACATATCTAACATGACCTACAGATATACACGTCATGATGAACAACAACATGTAAATTAAGTACATCAACATGAACATAAAATACTTTGACATTATATATATATATATATATATAATGTCAAAAATATACAACTATAATATAACTGCATATAAATGTCAAATATCTCATGGTACTACATCATGAATACTAGTACTAGTCGAGGCCTACTCAGTCAATGGTGCAACCTCAAGCTTAGATAGATGACGTGCCTGCTCCAGAGGTGTGTGTTGATCAGTTGATGGTGTAGTCTGCTCAGGAATTGTTTGTTGATGAGTCGTCAATGGTGCAGCCTTCTCAGATGGACCTGCCTACTTAGATGGACGTGTTTGCTCAGATGGACCTGCTTGCTCAGGATCAGGTGCATGCTGAGTCAATGTTCGTGCCTTCTCAGGACTAGGTGTCTGCTGAGATGGTGCACACTACTCAAAATATGCCTATTTATCAGGACTAGATGGTAGATGCTCATGATCTTTGGTGCCAGGTGAAGGAGGAGGTGGAGTACTATAATTATGATCACTCCCATCGTGATCATGATCATTAGATGAGTTGATCCATCGTGCATCTCCACGATGCCTACCCTTGCTATCCCACGCTAGTGATTTGGAAGTTCCAATGATATGACACATGAGGGTAATCATATAGTGAGGCATGTCTCTCTAGAGATGTGTGATCCTACGATAATCTTGGATCTCTCTGATCGTATCCGGGAAAACTCCCTCATCAACTAGGAGTCGACATAGTTGGTTGCCCAACGCCATCCTAAATTGGTTGTCCTACCTGCGCTGCACCCTCACAGGTATCTGAACCCGATCAATATTAGGTCTATCACCTTAATCCTCCTCCTCTGCCATCTTGTCGTCAACATATACACCTGGATCATTCGGTGGGAGTGGAATCATGTCCCCAACGAATTTCCAAATATCTACAAAATATATAGTACACAAAAATAATTAGACAATTTAATTAACTAATTTAATAAAACAAGTTAAAGAACATGTTAGAATAAATTTTATAATTCTAATTAATTAATTAAGAAAATAAAATGAAACTATATTAATTTAAATAAAATACTAATATTACCACTTGCATTCGGTGGATCATCTTGTGTGAAGAGGATATTGGTACACCCTCGCCAATCCAGACCGACGTACGGACATGGCACCGCAACAAACGAATAATCATCAACACTGGCAAGAAACTCCAATCCATCAGTAGATATCCTGGTGAGTAAGTCAAGCTGGCCCCTCTTGGGCAGCATCTGGCCCCGCATCTTCATCCGCACATGCAGCATCAGCTTACGAGGCTGTTAAACAAAAGTAGGCGTCGTCTCTGGAAACCACTCAAAAAATAAACAAAATAACTCTGAAGAAAAAGGGAAGGTCAACCTCCCACATGCCTGAGAATGACATATGTCTAATGCTGCACAAAACTACAGTAAAAAAGTCGAAGACAATATCACAAGTCATTGCGCTAGGAATAAAGAATCAACATAAAGTAAAAGCAGGAAACTAATGCATTTTTGATCACTCGTATAGTGTGAAATGGTTTTCAGCAGTAGTGAGAGGCACCTCACCTCCTTTACACCAAATGAATCAATACATAACTGACCACCAGACACCTAAAAGAATGCAAGAGAAGTTATATCATCCATAATGTATGTATGGGAGTATGCCAACTGACTCTTTGCCGCATAGCCAATAGGGACATCTGGGAACTACGAAAAATCCCGCCCTCTCCTAGATAGGCCAGTAATAAAATATATTTCCTCCTCTATGGGCAAAAACCACTGGCCAAGACCCACCCGAAAAGCCTGTCGGTGGGCATCCGACCTGAAGATCAATTGTCCCTATAACCCACTACAGCCCTTTAGGGATGTAGCCTCCTCCTAGAACTTGAGGAGGCCTACCTCTGGTAGGAGCAGCTGGGTGGTTGTCATAATAGGGTGAGGGTACAAAATTCTATCCCTCTCTCGTGCCTCCCACCGTTGAATCACGTTATAACAATACTCCATATGTTCTTGTTCTTCCCTTTGTTCTCTCTGTGGACGTCGCTGAATGATTCACATATTAAATACAATTTTTTTATTAAATGAGAAATATATATATATATATATATACAAAAAAAAATAGTAAATGCACCCAAAAAAACAATCGGTGCACCCAAAAAAGTTTTCGGTGCGCCCAAAAAAATAGTCACACACTACGCTCCGTGTGCATGGAAAATGATCGCGCATCGCCGAAGAAGGGAATATTTTTCTGCAATGCGTTCATGAAAATATTTTCCCTAGGGTGGATAGTTTGGTCAATGCAGTGCCCAATAACAGTACATGGTCAATGGCACGGTCTTGTAAACAACCACACCATTGGTGATGTATTGTTTTTGGGCGGGCGGTGCACTGACCTAGCTATCTGCCCCAGGGCATATAGTTTGGTCAACGCACTGCCCAACAAAAATACATTGTCAATAGTACGGTCATGTAAACGACCGCATTGTTGACTATGTAATGCTGTCAGGCGGGCGGTGCGCTAACCTAACTATCTTCCCCAGGGGAGTTAGTTTGGTCAATGCACCGCCCTCCCGATACTATTACATAGTCAATGGTGTGGTCGTTTAAATGACCACACCACCTTTTTATTTTTTAAATTAGTTACAGTCCGCATTTTTTTGATATCACACCAGAGCCTGGTGTGATTTCTGCTAACATTGTTCGCAGTGTGTCCTGTAAATTTACCGGAAACACCGTGAATGACTTGAACTCAACGCGCATAATTTTTTTGTAAATGGTTAATTTTAAGTTAATTTTAAAATTTTATCCACTAAAAGGTTTATTTATTGAGAAAAAAGTATATTATTTGTACATTTGCGCATCGAGGAGTCATATTTGATGAGGAATTGAAGAAACCAAATTTGCCCACCGTTTTCGAAAATTTGAGCTCCACACAATGGGAAATGGACGGTAGAAGTGCATGCAATGGGAGCACCGATGTAAAGGTGCCTCACAGAATACAAACTCACACTGGTTCTTGAGAGGTCTGGAACACTGAAGAAGTATAAATGAAATTTTTACGGTGAGTATTTTGTTTTATTTAACCCTGTTTTGGTTCGTGGGTTTTTAAGACGCACCGGGCAGTATTATCAATGGTGCACCACACATCGTTACGATGCGCAGGATTACAGAGACACAATAGGCATGTTTATACATAGAGCACCAGTGCGCTAGAGTACTTACATGCACCAGGCGGGTTTGTATGGAGAGCATGGTGTCTCGGAGTGCGAATTTTTAGTATGCACGGGTGTGTTTTGCATAAAATGCACCGGTGCAGTTTATGATGAGAAACATACCGCAAAAACCTCGACCCACCAACCTCCTATAGAGACCTCTACTACAAACGAATATCTAGGTTGTTTTTATAAGGGTTTCCTAAAAAACATACGCTAGAGGGTCTTTTCCTTGTAGTGTCAAGGTTCAGTTGCTGCAGAAACAAATCCAACTGATCCACTTCTTGTGGCATTGGAAGAGATCAGTCAAAGATATTTGGATCAATATCTTTCTTATCTTGATCTGTGTATGGTATCTAAAAATAATGTGAACAATTGGCTCTGGGCAGACTTCTTTGAAGAGACTTGAGAAACCTACAAGAGAATTATATCAACTTGTTTAAGACCTTTAGAACATATGGTAATAATGATTTTTGAAGGATTGGCCATTTCATCTGTAGATAATACACCATATATTTTGTCTCAACAGATGCGTTCACCAATAGATCACACATTGTATGATAATGTAAAAGAAAAAGAAGTTTTGAATGATTTCCAACATTTTTCATGGTGTGCAAGAACTGTGGCATCCTTAACAGCATGTTCACACGATGAATACATATTTTTGGTTGCTCAAATAAGTGGTTGTAATGGTGTACTTCTTTCAAAAGTATTTTCTTTTTTTCTTATTGTTCGAGTGTACCATGGTAAGCAAAGCAACATCCAACCCATGCACTTTTTTTGTCCTACAAGAATCAAGTGGACAGTACCTTCAAGAGGTGCGATTATGGAAGGTAGGAAAAAGGCACTGTGTGACCTTGAAGAAGACTATTGTACACAAAAAATACTATGTAATGGAAAACATGTTTCCCATATCAATTTATCAAATATTTAGTGTGTTTCAAATCTATTTGAATGATGTTCCAGTTTTAGGGGCTATTGGATAACAAAATGTTTTTACTTTGGTAACTTCTATGGCAACTTGTTCCCTCATCTATCTCTTTATGAGTATATGTACTTTGGGTTTTGGTGCTACATATAGAATAAGTGGCCAATTCCAATTGTTTATAAAGAAAACTGATACATTTTTTTTGCAAAAAAATTGATGATAAATTATTTTGAAACACCAACATGTTCATTTAATTTACTGAGAAAGTCTAGATTTTGTAATCTTTGTAATGTGAAAAAATTGAAATGGATTGAAATCATAATAAAACCTTTCAATAATTAACGATTGATAAGGATTGGCCACACTTCCATTGGTTGAGGTCAGTGTGAACCTAGTTTTATTCACCAATGCAATGCATAAGAAGAACCACTTATTTATAATGCACTGGACTTAGAGTAAAAATAAGTAAAAAAATTATTTATCAAATACCATGAAATAATAATATTAATAAATCAAGGATTGGCCACACTTCCATTGCTTAGGGTGATTTTGAACCTCGTTTTATTCACCAATATAACCAATATAATCTATCCGAGGAACAACTTATTTATAATGCATCAGACTTAGAGTAAAAAGAAGTGAAAAAATTATTTATCAAATAGCATGAATTACAATACCTTTTGTCTTCAAAGTTTGTGATCACAACTTTAATTCTCATATATACACCAACTTTAGTATAAATATTTCAATAAAATACAATTAATTTTTCTATACATTGTTGGAATAGAAAATCGGTGATGGTTATTTTGTAAAGACAGGGTTTGAACTTTTGGTTTTAATTTGATAGTAGAGCATATTGATTGCAATATTTAAATTGATAGCAAGCTTGACAGTGAGCTTGATTGTATTTTTTAGCATGTCTCCTCTCCTAACACATGGCACAACCACTACTCATGAGGTTTGATCCCAGGTCACCTTGCTAAGGATGTCATTTTTTCGAATTAAAAAGAAGGTCATTTTTTCCACCTTGTGAGGTTTGATCCCGGCTCACCTTGCTAAGGAGGTCATTTTTTTCCGATTAAAGAGAATGAGGTCATTTTTTCCAATTAAAAATACGTTTGTGATTAATCATATTCCAAATTTGTTTATATTTTGTCACATGGTGATGTTGTTTGTTGCTAGTCACTTTACAATCTTGTTTATCGTTCATCACATTGTCACAACACTTGTTTGTCACATTGTGATGACATTTGATGTTAGTCACATTTTGATGTCATAAAATTGAAAATATATTGAGAACTCAGCATTGATTCCACTCTGTACAGGAACAAAACTTCCAGAGCTCTACGAGTTGGATTTATCCTATGGTACTATTAGTTAGAGATTAATATCGGTTGAATTGCTTCCTTTCCCAACCTTCTTGAATACATGTGCTTGAGCTTGAGGGAAGGGAATGAAGGGACTGAATGACGGAGCGAAGCCAATTGATTTAATACAATTAATAGATGGGAGAGGAATTTTTTATTTTCTCTTGGTGTGAACCAATTGGTAGAGAAAGATTTTGAATGATCTCTAATACCACACTTAGATAAAAAAAAAGACAAAAAAAATGATACCCATGTTTGCAAAATATACATGAATTGGTATATAAAAAAATGCTTTTTCTTCACTCTAATATCAACAATTAAAATAAAATTTTAATAAAAAATGACTAGAAAAATGAAAAGCTCACACATTACAAATTTTACATGTTTGAACTTTAACAATGTTTAAGGTAAATTATTTTATTTATCAAAATTAAAAGAATGCTTACACCCCATCCATATATCTCTTTTAGACTAATTTGATATATCTATCTATCGATCGCAAAATCTAGGTAATGTTATTAACAAAGGGAGGGAACTAGAAAACAAAGGGAGGAAAATCGATCACGAGTTCCAATTAGAATCATTTTTTTTTCATAGTAACCTCCCACTGATACGTGGACCCGATTGCTACTTATTGGGTAAATAATAATTTTACAAGTTGTATATTTATTTTCTATTAGCTATTTTTCTTTTTTCTCGATTCTATTTTAAAAATGATTCGTTAGGAATTAGGCATATTTATTATTAAATCAAATAGAATAGAAACAACGCTAACCACTTTGTGCTCAGTAAAATAAGACCTGTGAGAAAGTAAATTTCTCTTGTGAGTAAGGTGTTTCTACAGACCACCTACTCCATTGTGAGCACGAAGGCTCCTCTGTGAGCACTAAGGCTCCCATGTTCACCTGAGGCACTGTAGCCATGAAGGTTCCATAGCCATGAAGGCTCTATAGGCACTATGGCTCGCATGTGGTTTCTGGCTCACCAAAAACCATCACTTCAATGTGACAAAAGTGGTTTCTAGTTGACCACAAACCTGTAATTACAAAGTGGAAATTACAAATTGGTTTTTAGATAACCACGAACTTCACGTGGATACATATGACTTTACAAGGCTAAGATGACACACTCCAGCTCTTGGAGTTACTAGGTACATACAAAGACCACTACAAAACCATCCTAGACTTGCTTACCATTCAACTGTGTGACGCATCATCAAGAGCCTATTCCAAGAAACTCACACAAAAAAAAATTTCACCTTAGTTTTCCATCATAATCGATGTTGTTGCTCCTTCACCTCATATTTTCATTGTTCATATCTTAGGTATCTTTGTCTTTGTCCATTAGTTCTTGGAACTCCATGATTAACCTATCATTTGTTAGAGTCTAGAATTCTAACAAAGTAACTTTACCTACATTGAGTTATCTAGGCTCAATAAGGCTCAATAATTTTAAACATGATTCCAAAAAACAAAAGAAAAACATAAACTTTTCAGATTAACAAGAACATCAAATTTATCTATCTCTGCCCAAGGATTACTATTTCCCTAACATAAAAACAACCATTCCTCTCCAATACCTCATAGGGTTCCACTGAAAAAGAAACGGATCGACGACTTTTCAACTGGTCTCAATGTAGTGGATTCCAGCACAAATGATCTAGACGTAGGCACTCATAGCCACACGAAGAGAAAAAATAACAAATTGTCCCTCTCAAATTGAAAATCCAAGTCTCCACCATCTGATCTTGTGTCGCCCACAAAATCACTGTCAACATGCATAAAATGGACGATTTTCCAAAGAAAGTTCCTGTATTAGCGTCCAATTCCCTGGCATCACAGCGTAATGCCACTTACCCTGTTCATAATATCAAGGATGTTGACTTATTCCAAGCATACCTCCTCATGCTCACTGCCAGGATGCAACAATGAAGACCCACTGTCGAGCTAATATCCTCACAATTAAACATGCATATCTACAATCTCTTAACATATTTCAAACAAAAAAACTGAATTTCTATCTTCTTGTTACACAAGAAAAAAAATTCAGGCACTTTGTTTCAAATTGCTTGTTTCCATCACAATCTACTCCCTTGGATCACATTGGGCGCACACAAACTCGATCATACTCCAATCTCTGATGTAGCTCCAACCACTATCCTTTGATTTCATTTTCACTGTCATGTCTTCCTCATATCTGGTAGTAAATAATTCCTGAAAATAAATTTGTCTATTATTGGAATGGTCAATTCCAACAAAGACTCAAACTCATGAAAATAGTTGGCCAAAATAAATCTCACAATAAATAAATCAATTCTTTCAACTGGATTTACATTACTCACATGACCACTCTTGAAGAAATATTAAAAAATTGAAACATGAAATCATGTAGGGGAGCTCTGAGATCCATTAACTAATAAAAATGCATAAATCTTCTTCTATTATTCTCCCTTCCATATGGTTATTTAGGAATTAGCATGAACACAATAAAGGAAATCCCCAACTTTGCATTTTCTGCAAATTTCTCTGGTATAATACCCCTAGCTATGGAAAAAACACGTCGGGGGAAGATAAACCATTGACAACAAATCAGTCGACGTGATCACAGTTCAAAACATATTTCTAAAACTATCTATGAGAAGTTTTCCTCCTCCATGATCGAGTCTCAATCACTGCCACAGGTAATCTCCAACCAAGCCATGCAAAAATCATGTGACTCCTCTGTCCATTCTGCATCGACATAATCTCACCTTTCTCTGTCAAACAAAATTTCCCAATTACCGAACACATTTTATCTTTCTTCAATCCCATTTCGTTGCACAGTGCCCAAAAGGTCCCAAAAGATAGGCTCTAAAATTAACACTTCACCATGCCATTTCTTTGCACATATTTAGTGCCTCTTCCCAAAATTCCTTACGATCTCAACCTGTTCAAAAATAAACATCCACTTGCGTGAATGCACAGATCCCCATTATGTCCTCTTCGTATTCAAAAAAAATATATCAATGGCAATCACTTCCCTCACAGTGATAGGGTCCTCCAATGAGCCACAACAGTCAAAGACCCGACATCCATATTCGACGCAGCCACCTGGGCTTGTACCAACTCTCCACCACAGCTCGCAAATGGAACCCCCAACGAAACTAGCAACGACAACCAACTGACAGCAAAACTCACACGACACATGGTTGGTTCCTCATGTCCAGATACAATTCGTTGCTAGAAACATGATCTCGAGCTGTGTTTAACTCGAGCCTCCTCCATCTTAGGTCTGATCTGGATCACAGATCTCGGCCTCTACCTTAGATCTGTAAACTAGCTTTGTTCATAGATTTGCAAAAAATGAAAATCGACGACACTCTATCTATGCACTAACTCACTTTGCACTCAACCTCTTATTTGACAGCACGTCCATAATCGAGCTCGATGAACAAACAAACGAAATACTTACCAAACTCATTGTTCCACTGAACGTCTGCAATTCAATGCCATGGACGATCACCAGGCACATCCCTTAGCAGAAAACAAATCCAGATCCATTACAACATCAGGTATCATAGATGGATCCAACCCATAAATGCTAATAACCAACCAACAAACGCCGCAGCAAATATCCAACTCGTAGATCACTCAGAAAAGCAACAGGTATATCGTTGTCCTCCCTAACGGACAGAAGGTTACGATGGAAAAATTATAACAATAAAAATATACTCTTTTATTTCCCTCGGCCCAATAGGGGCCAAGGCCATGCCTAAACAGGCTGTGATACCAAGATAAAATTTTACTGTGCACACTATATTATATTAATCAAAAGGATTACATATATATATATATACATGAAGTATAGTGTCAATATAGAAAAACTATCTTGGGTGCCCAATAAGGTGGTTGAGAGAATATCTCAACCACACACCAAACTATGAATATTTAGATTTAGCTACCTCTTATGATATAGGAACAAACTCCTTACATAGAGCATTACAACCGCAGACAAGTAGGAATTACATATTCCAACAAACATAAAAATAAAGTATAATGAGTGTATATACATTGGTGAGAATAATGAAAATTACAATATTAAATAATGTACATTAATATAAATCGAAAAGTAATGTATCATAGCAAGAATTGACTCATGAACTATACACGTTATTTCAAAACCAAATTTCATGCAATATTTCAACAATTCATTTGTTGGCACAGTTCCATACTTTTTTTCCTACAAGTTTTATTCCTAATAACAAATCATAGATTTCATATGAAATATTTTTTTTTTCTATTAATTATAGACGGAGCTAAGTAAAAAAAGATAGATGCTTACAAAGTCCACAATTAATTTCTAATATGCCAACATATAATGACAACCTTTATTTAACCTAATGTCAATCAATTCTTATGATGGTTTCTCTTTGTATGTTAGCACGTGTTTCAAGACGTTCAATGATGATTGTTTTAAAAAAAACTTAAAATATACAAGAATGAAATATAGTTAAGTTGTTATAAGGAAGTAACAATTACTTACAAACTTAGATATCAACCTTTTTCTTATATTAGGGGAATTTTGAGGTCTAAATGGGCCCCGTAAGGGAATTATAAAATAATAGTGGAAATAATAAAATAAGATTTGATTACATCATTAAATTTTAGACGGAAAAAAGAGAAAATTACTTTTTCAAGTAGTATTTTCAAATGATCTCCTAAAGTTTTTACCCAAATTTTGAGCAGGAGTACTCGTTGGATGTAAAATTTAATTCCTCATCCAAGGAGTACCCATGTTGCATACTTTTGATGGATCCTCCTACATGAAAAATGAGAAATATATGGAAAACGTGATTGCAATCACATTTTTTTCATGCATTTCTCATTTTTCGTGTAGAAAGGTCCATCAAAAGTATGCAACATGGGTACTCCTTGGATGAGGAATTAACTTTTTCATCCAATGAGTACTCCCACTCGAAATTTGAGTAAAAAAATTGGGAGATAAGTTCAAAATATGAGTTTAAAATATAGTTTTATTATTTTATTATTTTTAATATTTTTACCCTTTTACTTAAAAAATGGTGAATCGTCCCCCGTGGTTGACATCATCATCTTGAATCCTATTGGTTCTTATAAAGTTTATTTTTGTTGTACATTTTTCTTAGGAGGCCCATTTTAGACCTAAAAAATCCCTTAATACTTGTCATCCTATTTTATGCGCTGAATGGGTTCCATATTCCTTTATTTTTTGCAAGAAAATACTTGAAAATTAATATTTAATGCTAAATTCTTATTTAATGTACCTAATCGAAAAATTCAATGATTACATATTACATTTAAAGCACGTTGTTGTTGAGATGGCTCCTTGTGCAATCCAATTATGTCCATTTCTTTTACCATCTCCTTGTACACCTTTTTGGACATTCCTATTGACATATTTATGATATCAACTAGTTCATCCTTTGAGATTTTCATAATCTTCCTGAAAATGTATCATGACAATAAAGTATTTAATTTTTATATTGATATATGAAAAGTAAATATAACAAAAGTGATATTTATAAATGATTGCTTTCTAGTACTATATATATATATATATATAATTCTAGAAAAAAAATTAAAAGAATATTATTTTTGCATTCCTTCTTTTTTGTTGTTGTACATTTTTTCTATTAAAGTCTGAGATGTCTCATTGACCATAACTCTCGAAGTTCATCTTGTAGTTTAAATAAATTTTGGTTCTTGGAATCATTGGATTTATTTTTGTATTTTAAGTGGAAATAATGTCTATACATTCATTCCACTAGATCCCTCAAAGTTTTGTAAAATTTTTCCCCCTTTCGTTAACATTCAACACCACTCCAAATGGGTTAATGAGAAATTAATTTTCATTTTCATGTTCTATTTTTTTTCTTTCTTAGAACAAAATTTATTTTCTTCGCAATTGGTCTCTGTATAATAGTATACATATTTGAATTAATAGATTGTTTGAAACATGTTATATAATATTTTTAAGTATATTATTAATTAAAATTCAAAAAAGAAACTCATACTGGATCGATAGTATTTTTTCAATCACCTAATTCATCCTTTTGCAATTTTTCCATGAAGCTTTTAAGATTTTCCTGTCTTAGATCAGAAATAATATTATCAAGATTCATCATTTTTTGGATCTGCATGATACACAAGAAATAATACATATTAGTTAAACTTACATATAGTTCAAAAATAACTTTTTTTGCAAATAATTTACAAAGAACTTGTCGTTTTTTATTTTCTTGATGTTATATCAGTATTTTTGTTACTTGAACTCTTGTCAGCCATTTCTTTGTCAATATGAAACCTATACCATACCATTCATTAATATATTTTATAAATGAATCATATAATTTTCAAATTAAAAAAAATAAATCAAAGAAATGGTGCACCTTTCCCAAAGTACGCCCCAAAGGCGGCACAATAGGTTCTTATCAACACATCATAGATACAGCAGAAACACCGTATAGTTCTCTTTGTCAACAAGGAGACTTGGTGCATTATATGTTAACCGATGCACTAATTAACACAAACATAAATTAATAAAAAAATGGTTTTTTTCTAATAGTGTTTTTTTTTTTTTTTCCAGTACGTGACTAGTGCACTATACTACAATAACGCACCGGTGCGCTATTTAAAACACGACACACTGATTTAATTTTTTTTTTTTAAAATCGTGCAAGGGTCAACATGGATTCGGATCTGACTCTACAAGTCGTCCCGCGGGTTAGATGTCTTATGCCTATATATATAGTAATACAAACCCTATAAATATAAGATAAAAAGTCGTAATTGTGAATTCACATAAACAAGAATAAGAAAGGGTTTAACATAAGAATGGATTTTTATTTTTATTTTTTTTGTTTTATTTATTTATTTATTTATTTAAAAATGCACAGTAAAATTTAAAATTTTTACTATGCATGCATTAAATCCAATAGAAACTGTAAAAAAAAAATAGTACAGTAAAATTTAACAATTTTACTATGCTACAGGACTATTGTCTGAATAACCAGATGCTTCAAATTATGATTCTCTGAATAGTGTTGTTGTTCAAAAGTATTTTGTTGCTCCACAGTGCTCTTGTATTCTCTTGCTCTAGGTATGTCTCTCGTGCAAATCCCTCTCTGAAATGTTTTGAAAAAATAATGAAATAATGAATAGTTTTTACTATTTAAAGAACTCTTTTATGAAATTAGATTTTTGAAAATAATTTGCCACCCATTTTTCAATTTACCTCTCTTTTTTCACTTCAAAAAAATAAAGTTGCACCTTTTTTATTTCTGGATTTTAGGTGTGTTTTTAAGCTAATAGCAGCAGTGCGTCAGTTAATAAAACTGCACCAGTGCACAGTAACTAAAATGCACCAGTGCAGTTAACAATACATCAGCACCGATAACAAGAAGTCCATTTTTATGGCGCCAAAATTACTTATATTGTACACCAAAATTTATTTTGATTTTTCTCAAATGCGGGGAGATAATCTCATAATTATATCAAATGGATAATTCTTTAAAATCCATCTTGTTCCATAACATTTCTCAAAGTCTATTGTGGACTTCTCCCTATCCATCTCTAGACATAATTACTTTAGATTTTATTTATATTTTCATTATCTAATTGAATTTAAATACAAGGAAAAGTCCCTCTAGCAGATGTTTTTGAGGAACCCCTTAAAAAAATACCCCAGACATTCGTTTCTAGCGGAGGTTACTAGGGGAGGTTAGTGAGCAGAGGTTTTTGTGAATGTTTTTCATCTGGTGCACTTATCATTCTAAACCGCATTGGTGAGCTCAACAAGAGAAAGCACTGGTGCGTACAAACAACTGGCACATCGGACACCATGCGTTCCGTACACACTCGCCCGATGTGTCTTATTATTGCAGTGCACCGGTGATTTACAACTCTATCATGCTAATGCATCATAAAACATTGCACCAAAACAAGAACTTCCCGGTGTAGTCATAAGTAACTGCACCAGTGTGCCTATAAATCCCCCGCACCAGAACAGGGTTAAATAAAAAACAAATTACGGTGAAAAAACCGCATTTTTCTGAGTGCTCCAGAGCTCTCAAGCACCGGTGTAATTTATCCTTGCCCGAGCCTGCCTGACATTGGTGCTCCCATTGCACCCATTTCCTTCATTGCTTATGTGCATTTCGCACCAATCTCCAGCTTGAATTTTTCAAAACGGTGGGCAAATTTTATTTTGCAAATTCTATAGCCAATATGCCTCCTCGACGACCAAATGTATAGGTATTTTTCTTCTTTTTCCATGATTAAGCTTTTTAGCGAATTAGAATTTCAAATAACCTTAGAAATAACCATTTAAAAGAAAACAAATAATTTTGTCTCACGGTGCGCTCGAGCCGTTTGGCTCACAGCAATAAGCGGTGCTGCCTGTAAATTTATTAGTTGCACCGCAACCGGTGCTAATGGTATCCACACTAGCTCCGGGGTGGTACCGAACACCGCACTGTGTTATTTTAAAATTGTTAAAAAAGTTCTGCGTGGTCGTTTACCTGGCCGCACTGTTGACCATGTGGAATAGCGACAATGCGGTGCATTGACTTAAATATCCACCCCGGGGCGGGAATTTTTTTCAGCGCACTGAATTTGACATTTCAACAGGGTCAACGATGAAGCCTGGTAAAATACCACACTGTTGACTATGTAATGATGTTAGAAGGTCGGTGCGCTGATCCAACTATACGCGCCAGGGTGTATATTTTAGTCAGTGCACCGCACTCCTGACACTGTACATAGTCAACGGTGCTCTACAAATTTTCAAGTGCACTGCTCTGGTGCATGGAATATCATTTGGTTCACCGCCACTGGTGCACGACAAAAAATTACGCATCGGAATCAATGCATGACTATTTTTTGTGGTGCACTGACTGTTTTGTTTTTTTTTTTCAAAAAAAAACTATATATGTATATTCCTAAATACATGTCTCATTTAATAATAAAAAATTGTTTAATATTTCAATCATTCAGAGAGAAGATGGGGAACAACAAAAACAACAGATGGAGAAGTATGACATGGTTCGCCTTTGGGAGGAATGAGAGAGGGAGAGAGATGCGTACCCTCACCCTATTACAGAAGTTACCCAAGGGATCATAAGGCGAGTAGGCTTCCTCATATTCTATGAGGAGGCTACTTCCCTAAAGGGCCATGGTGTGTTTTTGAGATATCTTGTCTGCTAGTGGAATGCCCACCGACAGGATTTTCAGGTTGGTCCTAACCAGTGGTACACGCCCACTGAGGAGGACATATATTTCATTACAAGGCTATCAAGGAGAGGGGTGGATTTTCCCTCGTTCCCAGAGGTTCCAGTTGGATATGCAACAGGGAATCAGTTGGTGTACACCCAAAGATAAATTAGCACAAATATATTGTCTCCTGTAGATTTTCAGGTCTCTGGAGGTCAGTTACATATTGGTGGATTTGGTAGTGAGGAGGTGAGGTGCCTCTCACTTTTGATTTCAAAAATTTCACACAACACTAGTGACATGCAACACATTAGTTTCTTGCTTCTATATTATTTTTATTCTTTAGTATAGTAGCTACGACTTGTCAGGTGGTTTGCCATTTTTTTGCGGCAGTTATGTACAACCTTCGATAGATGTCGTGCTCATGCACAAGATAGGGTCAACTCCCCTTTTTCTTTAGAGATTTTTTGTTTATTTTTTGAGAGGTTTCCATAGACGAGGCCTACTTTATTTCGACATCCTCATAGGCCAATATTCAAGGCATGTATGCACATGTGGGGGCATTTTATTCCCAAGAGGGGTGAGACTATGTTTCCAGTGAGGATATTGCATGATGCACTAGAGTTGCTAGCTAGTGTTGATGAGATAATTCCCTTCATTATGGTCCATTGTCCTTATGCTGGATTGGATTGGTGAGGGTGTGTCAACATCCTCTTCACAGATGATAAGCCGCCGGATGATAGACGAAACATTATTGTTTTATTTAAATTTATTCTAACATGTTATTTAACTTGTTTTTATTAAATTGTGTAATCAAATTGTCTAATTATTGTTGTGTACTTATATATATTTTGTATAAATTGGGTCTTTTGATGGTGAGGACATATCAGCACCACCACATGATCCAGGTGTGGATCCTGATGACGATCAGGGCATGCGAGATGCCGAGGATCATCAAGAGGCTAGTATAGAGAGACCTGCTCCTTCTGGTGTGCCGATACCACCTTTTGTGAGGCGTGGTCGACTTGATAGCAGATACAAGATGGAGTTGGATGACCAACTCACTGCATTTATTTCTGAGGCGGGCATCATGCTTGCTAATATGGGTGACATACAAGTCGATGGTAGGTTGTTACATGTGTGGAGAGGCATGCCACGTGACATGTACAGTCCAATGCAACATTTCGTAGGAGCTACGACCTTAGTTACGTGGTTGAGGAGGACCGTTGCACGTTATAAGTGTTGTTGAGATGCAAGACGTGATCGATAGTTTGCGAGTAGCGACTCATCAGCTCATGATTATTCACCTCGTGTCGTGCCAAATGAGTGGCCTCCAATAGCATCTAGTAGCAGTCATCATGGAGAGTAGGCTGGACCATCGGCCACATCCAATCAATAGCCTGCAACATCCAACAGTACTAATGATGATGAGCAGGTTAGACCATCAACCATCAAGGATACACCATTGACTGAGCAGGGCCTTGAATAATACTGCTACTCATGTTGTACCACCAGTTGATCCATAAAATTTATATTACAGTTGTATATTTTTCACATTATTTAGTTATATATATATATGGTACATGTATTTTATGTTCATGTATATATATATATAGTCCATGTATTTTATGTTCATGTTGCAGTTGTACTTAATTTACATGTTGGTTATAATCATGATGTGTATATTGTTAGGTCATGTTAGATATGTTCATTTAATGTTCAGCTTGCATATAGACGTGTATGTGATAGCATGAGTTATTTCACATGAGATGTATATTTGATTTTTGTGTTGTGATGATGTTATACAATGCTAATTGCATTTTGTTAGATGATCATCACGGAATATTTTAAGGATGGAAATTTATTTTAATGTTTAGAAAACTTGGTGAATCTTATGAGTCCCTAATATGTACACTATAAAATATTTGGTGATATTTTCTTAAATATATCCAAATTTATAATGATTTTATATATTCTCTATAATTTTTTGTTGATTTTTAGAATAACATAATTTTATACTATAAAATTTGGGTGAAATTTTTTTAGAAAAAACTGGAAATTGGCAAATCTTTTTTTTTTGGAAAAACCATGGAAAATTAGCCCAGGTGCGAATATTAGCCCCTAAAATTTTCCATGATGATCATGATCACGATGATGTTAGTGAATTTGAATGTGTTTTTTAGTCGAATACGATGTTTGTATGATGGTTATCATCATCGTGATGTTTATTAATTAATTTAATATTAAATGATCGTGAAATTTATTAAATATTATGTCGTGATCATTGTAATTGAAATTCTAATTTAATTGTATGTAAAATTGTAAAATTGTATTTGTATTTGTAATTGTAATTTTAACTGTAATTGTATGTAAAATATTTGTAAAATTATAATTATAATTGTAATATTTAATTTATTGTGAAATGATTGTAATTGTATATATGACAGATTGTAAAATTGTAATTGTAATTTTAATTGTAATTGTATATAAAATATTTGTAAAATTGTAGTTCTAATTGTAATTTTAATTCTAATTGTATGTAAAATATCTGCAAAATTTTAATTGTATCACTGTGAAATGATTGTAATTGTCATATTTGTAATTGTATGTAAAATTCTAAAATTGTAATTGTAATTCTAATTGTAACTGTATGTGAAATTGTAAAATTGTAATTGTAATTTTAATTGTAGTTGTAACTGTAATTGTAATTTTCATTGTAATTGTATGTAAAATATTCATAAAATTTTAATTGTATTAATGTGAAATGATTTTATTAAAATTTTTAAATTTGTGAATTTATAAAATTGTAAATAATTGTAAAATAATAAATCTAGAATAATATGAATTTTTGTAACATAATAAAGTTTAGAAAATAATGCAAATAAATTCATGTACTTTAGAATTATCATTATTTTATTATGATCTTACATACAAAAACAAAGAACTTTATACAATACGTCATTTTTATTGAGATCAACATAATTACGAATTATCAAGTGAAATGTTGACTTTAACGTTAATTCAAAATAGATATTATAATGTTTCGAAAAAAAGAGTCTTATAAGGTATAAGGTAATTAATTCCTCTTCTTTATAAAACCTATTTTAAAAAGTATAAATATTGATGAATTAATAACACATGCACCATTTCACATGTACTAATTCCATTGAACATATTTTAGAAGAATTGAAGTATATTACCATTGCGTTGCCTCTTATGGATGCTAATTCCATGAACAGATTTTAGAAGAATTCGAGTGTCAATAATGCAATAGAAAAAAAAAGCATTTTTGGACTATTTTTCAATTTATTAAAAGGTTTTTGAGATTTTTTGTAGGGTTTATGGGTTCAGAGGACAGTAGACAATACCGACCCTATCGTATTGGTATTTTAGTTGAATTTTTCCTAGCAACAATATGACTGAATCTTGTAGCTAAGAATTTAACACAGAACCCATTTATTTTGAGAATATGATTGAGGACTATTGTCATATACTTGAGCACATTCCATATTCTGCAATTTGATGAGGGTTGGAGGGAGCTTACAATCCTATATCTATTAGTAATTGCACCGTTCAGTAGAACCAAAGAAAATTCAGGCAGATTCCTCAGTGAAGTGGACTAGCCATAATCAATTACTTCAACACCTCAACAGAAGAAATAGATATGCATGTCAGCGGCTCCTGTTGGCACCTTTTCTTGTTGCAGGTTGTGGAAAGGTTCAAGTTTCTTTTTCTGAAGGAAGAAGAGGTGTAGTTTTGAAAATAAATGGCCCAAATATTTTAACAAAAAAAATGTACATTTCCAACATGTCTAAAAACTAAAATATCTCCAACTTCAATAAACTACTTAGAAACAAAAATTTCCCAACCATTTGTGAAAATTGCCCATGTCTTAGCATAGCACAGGTTCACATGCCACAATTGCCCAGTTGGGCCCTCTAGTATTGCATCTTCACATGCCCCACATTGCATCATATCCACATAATCAGTGGGGACCTCCTGTAATAAATAAAGTGTATTTGAAGAATAGTTATTTCCATCGAGAATTTATCCAATTATAATTCTAATTATAATTATCAAGAATAAAAAAGTTTCTAATTCTAATTGCATATTTCGATCAAGGATAAAAAAAATTATAATTCTCAATTTCTATGGTTGGAGTTCACTAAATTTTGGTGTATACACCTAAAAGTAATTTTGAAGCCTTAACTGCAAATCCGTGCTAATGTACAGATAATCACACCGTTGCATTTTTAGTTACTACGCACTGGTGTTGTGTTATCAATGGATGCACCAGTGCGGTTCTATTAAGTGATGCACCAGTGACGAATAATTGCAAATAAAAAAAGCACAACTCTATTTTATTTAAGTGAAAAAAAAACAATAAATTGAAAAATGGTCGGTAAAATATTTTCGAATATCTAATTTCATAAAACAATTCTTTAAATACTAAACACTTTAATTTTCATTATTTCACTATTTTTGCAAAAAATTTCCACCAGAGATATGCAGGAGACATACCTAGAGCAAGAGAGCATGAGAGAATTGTGGAGCAGCAAAATACATTCGAAAAGAAGTATTCAGATAATCAAAATTCCAAACCTTTGGTGATTCAAACCCTGTAGCATAGAATTTCAAATGATGTCATGATTAAATTTGAATTTTTTTTACTTTTTCTGCAGTTTTGTTTTTCATTTTCAGAAACAAAAAAAATATCCATTTTTACCCTAAACCCTTCATTCTTTTTGTTTCTGCCCTTTCTTCTCCTTGTTTCTGTGATTTCAGAATTAGGGATTTTGATTTTAGATTGAAATTCAACCCACGAGACGACTTGCATAGTCGGATCCAAATACATGTCGGCCCTTGCGTGAATTTTTTATAAAAAAAAGGGGTTTTTATTTTATTGGTGCGCCCTGAGTAACCTAGCGCACAGGGGCTTTGTATTATCCCAACGCACTGCGTAAGTACTGTAATAAAAAATTTAAAAACATTTTTTTTTAATCAGTGCGCCATATATAAAATAGAGCACCGGTGCGCTAGGTTATGAGGGGCACACCGACAACGAGATATTTCATTAAGGTGCACAACGAACGTGATGTTTCAAAAAAAATTGTTCTATTTTGTTAATCGGTGCACCATGTAACATATAATGCACCACACCGGGTCTCCTAGTTGAAAGAGAGAACCGTATGGTAGTCCCTTGATTTCGCAGGGCGTTTATGCCACAAAAACTAACACTGTGCGATCTTTATTATTTTCTCTGTGTTAATAGGTGTGGTGGTTAACATGTAATGCACTGATGCTCCTTGTTGACATAGAGAATTGTATGGTCTATTATAATATTTGTGTGGTGTGCTTTTCAGTCCCCCACGTACTGACGTTGGTGCGTACATCATGTTTCTTGAGATTTCTTTTTTACTTGAAAAGTTGACAATTTATTTATAAATATATTAATGAATGATATGATACAGGTTTCAGATTGATAAAGAAATTGACAAGAGATCAAGTAACAAAAATACTAATAACACATCAAGAAAAGTAGAAAGGGCAAGCTCTTTGTAAATTATTTACAAAAAATATTATTTTTTAACTATATGTCAGTTTAACTAATATGTGTTGTTTACTGTGTATCATCTAGAGCAACAAAATGAAGAAGCTTGATAAGATTATTTCTGATCTAGGACTAGAAGAGCGTAAAATCTTGATGAAAATTTTGCAAAAGGATGAATGAGGTGAATGATAAAATACTATGGATCCAATATGAGTTTCTTTTTTTAATTTTCATTAATAATGTACTTAAAATTATTAGATAACATGTGTCAAACAGTGTATTAAGTCACATATGTTTAATGTTCTACAGTGACCAACAACTCAGAAAAGGAATGTTTTTGTAAGAAAAGAAAAAAATAAAACATGCAAATGAAAATGAATTTCTCCTTAGCTCATATGGAGTGGTGCTATAGGTTAACGAAAGGGGGAAAAGTTTTACAAAATTTTGAGGGATCTAGTGGAATGAATGTATATACGTCCTTTCCACTTACAATACAAAAATCAATCCAATGATTCCAAGAACCAAATTTTATCTAAACTACAGGAAGAGTTTCTAGAGAATTGGTCAATGAGACATGTCAGACTTTTAATAGAAAAAACATACAACAACAAAAAAGAAGGAATGAAAAAGTAATATTTCTTTAAATGTTTGTCTAGAATTATTTATAAATATCACTTTTGTTTTATTTTCTTTTCATATATCAATATAAAAATTAAATATTTTATTGTCATGCTACATTTTCAGGAAGATTATGAAAATTTCAAAATATGAACGAGTTGATATCAAAAATATGCCAATAGGAATTTTCAAAATGGTGTACAAGGAGATGGTCAAAGAAATGGACAAAATTGCAACGCAGGAGGAGCCATCTAAAAAAAAACGTGCTTCAAATGTAATATTTAATCATTAAATTTTTCGATCATTAGGTACAAAAAATAAACAATTTAGCATTAAATATTCTTTTTCATGTATTTTCTTGCAGAAAATAAAAGAAAATGGAACCCATTCAACACACAAAACAGGATGAGAAGGAAGAAAAGGGTTGATATCTAAGTTTGTGAGTAATTGTTACTTCGTTATAACAACTTAACTAGATCTCATTTTTGTATTTTTTAAGTTGTTTTACAAAAATCATCATTGAATGTCTTCAAACAGGTGCTAACATACAAAGAAGAACCATCAGATGAATTGATTGAAATTGGGTTAAATATGGGTTGTGAGTATATGTTTTCATATCATAAATTAATTGTGGAATTTGTAAGCATCTATTGATCTTGTTTTACTTAGCTCCATTTATAATTAACAAAACAATTTTTTTTTTATATTAAACATATGATTTGTTATGGGGTATAAAACTTGCAGGAAACAAAGTATGGAACTGCACCAACAGATGAAATTTTGAAAGATGGCATGGTACATGGTTTTGAAAGAATGTGTATAGTTTATGAGTCAATTGTTGCTATGGTACGTCATTTCTTTTCGATTTACATTGATGTAATATATTATTTAATATTGCAATTTTCATTATTCTCACCAATGTATATACACTCATTACAGTTTGTTTTTATGTTTGTAGATGGAAGGAGAAAAAAAAAGAAAACAATCAACACCGTGAACAAAACATTCCTGAAAATAACCCAAGTCATGGAAGTAGCTCTAGCAGTGACAGCATTTGAAGTGAATAATGATGATCACTATGTTTGGATATCAAAGCAAGGTCTTGTATTTTTTGAAATATATGTCTGTGAAATCAGACATTTTGTTTAATGTAATGGACATAGTGTCCCAATTGAAAGACAAAGGGATACCAATAATTGTCCCGTTTTGTATGACAAAGATTGTCTTATATATATGTGTGTGTGTGTGTGTGTTTTAATTTATTCTATTGTGTTCTCCATTGTCATTCTCAAATGCACTAACAAAAATTTAATTCATATCAATATTGTTATAAGATATATATGTGTCGAATTTTGATGAATAATGAATTTTAAAAAATCACAATAATTATGATATGATATAACAAATTAATCCAAACATCACATTCAAATGCATTAATAAAAAATTAATTAATATGAATATTGTTATAAGATGTGTCGACTTTTGATGAATAATGTATTTAGAAAAATCAAAATAATTGCACTGTCAGAGGTCGATGTTTCTAAAAAATACAAAATGAACACCGATGTGTGTCAGTTACTGTACACTGATGCGTTTGTATGCTGCAGCACACTGGTGCATTTCTACGACCTATGGGCACCACACAAATACCAAAACCAATTAAAAATCTCAGTGCATTTGTGCGATACTATGCACCGGTGCTTTTATGTGATACTACACACCAGTGCATTAGTACGACGTATGGGCACCGCACAAATACCAATACCAATTATAAATATCAGTGTGTTTGTCTGATATGGCGAACCGGTGTGTTTCTATAAGTCTACATACTGGTGCGTTGAGATGACATGTGGGCACGACACAAATCCCTAGACGAATTAGAACGGCCCCATGCGTTATATCACCAACACTGCGCACGGTGCGGGTTTTATACCTTAACGGCTCGGTGCATGCACCTTCGACTACCCTGGGGCGACCGACTAGATAATACGCACCAGTGCGTTTAAACCTTAGTAACACAACGATGAAAAAAACATACGTAATAACCTCCGACCACCTAGTTTTTTTATTTGTGTTGAATTTTCGTTAAAAGCTTCGCCAAAACCTTCGTAACCATAAATGGATGTCGTAGAATTTTTTTTTTTTACAATTTTGGCCAATTTTATAACACTAAAAACTTCCTTTATAACCTCCGCTAGAGGGTCTTTTCCTTGTAGTGTTTATTTATTTTATCCATGTCAATCAGCTGAATAAAATTAATTTATACAAATTTGCAGGTTCATGCAAATTCAAAATCGAGTTCAAATTCACAAAATATTCAAACAGCTCTGAAACGTCGAAAGCTCTTACCAAGAGAAACATACCGCAAGGCGCATTTGGTAGATGAAAATGGACTGCCACTTCACCCTTCTAATTGTATAATTTCATCTTCTAGCCACAATCCTAGGATAATGATGGTAATAATAATTCTTTGGTATATTAATGTAATTATTTCAACATCAAACCAATTAATCATGCATTCTCAATGTGCTTACTAATTGATATCATCGATTTTCTACTAATCATGTTCAAACATTTTTTTTTTAATTATTAGGATTCTAGTGATGATGAACGACCTACCTACCATGTTCTGTTGCACCCCATGAAAATTTCAAACTGAGAGAAGGTTGAATCAGTAGAAAAAATTAGAGAGGAACGATACCAAGAATGGTTGAATCAACCACCTATTCAATTCCCACTACGTCCAAATTCGCCAATTATGAATGAATACAACAATAGTAGTTCTTCACAAGCTGGAAATGGAGGCAATCAAATAGAGGTTGGTATGGATGACTAATTAAGGGATATGATTAGCATGCAGACAATGTTTTTAGATGCATTCCAGAATGATGATTAGCTAAGGGATGATGCTCATATCATGGATACCTTTTTCAAAAGCCTTAAATTTTCATCCACCATCCCTCTCTTTAGACTTGGTGGTCAATTAATGTCTACCCAATTGGGGACAAGAATGTTACTGTAAAACTTGAAAGAAAATTTTGGCTTATCAAATGCATGTTTCTCGGAAATTTTGAGGTAATTGACCATAAATTCCTCCCTTATATTTTGAGAAATATAATCACACAATGAACATTAAAAATGGTCAATTTTATGAACGTTAATAATTATATCGGCATTAATTTACATTTAATATTTTCCATGACCAACTACAGTTTATTCAAAGATAAGGTTCTTTTGAGTGATAATGTCTTGCCTGGTAGCTGCAAAGAGGCAAAGAAATTGTTGAAAATGTTGGGTGTTGAGTACATATCATATCATGCATGTCAAAATGGTTGTATTCTATATAGAGGATATTATGCAGACAAAGAGATATGTCCAAAATGCGGGCATGCCAAGTAAAATAAATAAAAAAATAAGGGTAAATCGCGTGGTCCTCCTTTTAAGATATTGAGGCACATGCCTATAATCGTAAGGATTCAAAGGATATTTCATTTCAAACAATTAGCTATGTTTCAAGGATGGCATCCCTCACACAGAAGTGAGTTGGGAGTTATGAGAATCCCAACATATTCAATATCAATTGAAGCAAATATAAGATACATGGCCCAAAAAATTTGAGGATGAAGTACGAAGTCTATGATGCAGTATAGCCATGGATGGGGACAACCTATATTCCCTTCAGAACATCAAATATTCTATTTGTCCTGTAGTAGTGATCAATAAAAATACCCCCCCATGGTTTTCCTTGAAGTATAAACATCTTATGTTGGCTCTAATACTCCCTGGTAGAAGAAAAGTGAAGAATATGGATGTCTACTTACAGCCAAAGGTAGATGAATTGAAGGAATTATGGGATGGGATAAATCTATATGATGTATCAAGACCCATCGCAGGAGAGAAGAGTTTGGAATTGTATGGCATATGTGCTTACATGACACATGATTATCCAGGCTTAAGAGTTTTCTCTGGTAAATTACATGTTTATTGATTTGTTTATATACGTAACAATATGCTTTCGCATATTAGTTATTTAATTCATTGTAATTTTTCAGATATTCATGATATTATTTAACATCCCATGCATATTGTATACAATAATTTTGCAAGTCTTATAAAAAAAGGGTATTATATATGTAAATGTTGTGGGCCTTATATGAAATCTATATGGTCCAACGACCTACAAAATCTAGTGTATGACTCATCCAAGGTATTCCACCCAGAAGAACACCCTTACAGAAGAGCAACATCCACTTTCAATGGAAAATGAGAGAGAACCCAAAGGCCTCCAATAACGACACCAACTGAATGGCTTAGAGCATATGAGAGAGAGAAGGAGAATGAGTTCATAAAAATGTTTGATTCAAATGGGAAGCCTATGTTCGATGATCCAGACTTCTTCGACACCTATTTTGAGAAATTTCCCATTGGGATGAAAAGGAAATCTATCTTTTATAACCTCCCATATTGGGATCATCTTAAGATTACACACTTATTATATCCCATGCATATATTTAAAAATGTTTCATCTTATTTATGGAGGCACATCTCATCGAAAAAAAGTGACACAATGGCTATTAGGAAAGATATCATTACTTCAGAAACGAAAATGAAACATTGGCTAAGATGATTAGAAAGTATAGGATCTGAGGGAGCTGGTCCCTCTAATTGGTATTTCAAATAAGGTGATGTCCCATGAATTTTTTAAAAATATGATATTCCTTTGGGAGATTAATTTATAATGGGTGTAAGGGTTCCATATTCATATGGGTCTTCATTACAACGTTGCTTCACCGTGGATGACCATTTGTTGGGGTTGAAATCGCATGACGATTTCAATATTCTAAAATCAAAATCAAAAGAATGATTTTATTATTTGTTATATTAATAAATTTTATCCCATGTAGGGATCATAAAACATAAATAATGTTGCATATTATTGCATGTGTTCATATCTTTGCAATGTCATTATCCTTTTCTCATGCGTGGGTGTGTGAAACATGACTTCCCCCAAGACCTAGGATGTGCCATATTTAAATTATTTGCATTTGTATGTTTGATCACGTCAAAGGAGATTCATGTGGCTATCATTCCATGGTGGTGTCAAGAGATAGTTAATATTGTTTGTATGTTTGAGAAGGAACTTCCGACGAGTTTCATGGACTTGCAAGTTCATCTTCTAATCCACCTAGTAGATGAGGTTGAGTTAGTTGGGGTGGTTTCTTCTCGTTGGGTGTTCTTCATAGAGAGGTACATGAAGAAATTGAAAGGTTTTGTTCGACAAAGCGAAAAACCTGAGGGGTATATGGTTGAGGGGTACATATCGTATGAATATTTCTATTATTCTAGTGAGTACATCAAGGATATCGACAAAAAAATGGGTGCGGTGAATTGGTTCGATGAAAAGGATGAAGACAAAAGACAAGGGGAGATTCTCCAAATGAATAGAAAAAGGCTCTTGATAAAGAGTAAGAGAATTATAATTTTTCAAATTTACACAAAGTAAATATTCATGTTGAACTTCGATATAATGTATATTTTGATCTCATATGTACTATATGTCAGTTTGATTTCATCAGTGAATTCAGAAATTGAAGTAATCAATAAATTTGTTCTTTACAATTGCAAAGTGACACAACCGTGGGTCGCATTTTACAAACAAAAGAGGATGAAATGGGATAGTGATGGAAAGAATTCATACGGTTGAATTGTAGAAGTGTACCTTATCCCAATCATTTAAAATAAAATATGCCAATTATATGCCCCAATAGCTGGGTTGATGACCAAGTCAAAGAGAAATACGGTGCAACTGGTCATTACCCACGTGCTAAAGAGGATGTGCTAAACATAGGTATTGGGTGCACCCACTTTGTAATAATCTATTTATGTACTTTTTAAACTTAATAATGTAGAAATTTGAATAATAGCTGAATTATTCACCAAGATTATCCTGATTACACACTATTTAAGCTTCATGCATAATACATAACCTCTTCCATAATTGATCATCAATTTGCGGAAATAGAAGTAGTCGCATGCGCTCATTAAAACATAATCAAGCACACATATAACACAGTATGTAATGGGGAAAGCATACAGCTGAAAACCCCCAACTATCTATATATTATAATGATAGAGAACATGTAACAATACATAGCACAAATCTCTCCCAGCTCTCAGCACTATCTCACATGCTACACACAAAACTAGCATGGAAAGTGAACAAGTCACAGGTTCAAATCTCCTCCACAAGTCTACCTGCCTTTACTGCGCAATACGAGATCAATAATCATGAGATCCAAGTTTGAATCCACCTGGCTTGTACTGCGCAATCCTCATTAGCAATCTCAATCAATGTGTGTGCAAATCTCATGCACATCCATAGTCACAACTGATAGTAGCCTCACCCTTTCACCCACCTCTAACACTGGTCTCCATTGAATTGTCCATGCATTGCAGTTAACTAATGTGTTCTTTAGTTGATTTATAAGTTAATAATTAGTGAATTAATTAATAATTAATTCACACCACTCATCACTAGTGTATTTATCAGTTATAATAAATACAACCAGTTCAACTAAGTTAAACCGAACACAACTCCACCAACTGTCTCATCAACTCCACCAAACTCTGCCACATGAGTTCTAACTGAAGTCAACCATGCAATAGCTCAACTAACCCTTAGGAAAAGTGTATTTCCTTTTGTCAGCTGCATGTGCCACATCCAAGCATCAAACTGAAGTGCTCCAAGAGGATAAGATAATGTTTATAGTCTAAATATTATTAAGGGTTAATAATATTTGATTGTTCTATTTTTAGCCCGGTAGTCTAAAAATAGATTCCGCCCAATGTATAAAAATAGAGGTCCATATATTTTTACCAACATGACCAATCATCCATAAATAACATCCTGCAACTCATAGACCATGATCCATATGTCTAAAAATAGACATAGTCTAAAAATAGACTTTGTGCCAAAAATAGCCTGTGGGCCCACTTAGTGAAGGCGACTTCTTTTCACTAAGCTCCATCATCTTGTTGCATTTCCAACACTCCCTGTCAACAAGATATTGATTGTCTACAACCCCTATCTTGCCTCTGTGGTATTCAAATTTTATCCTGGTGAGTGCCTTCGTCAAGATATCAACATCTTGATCATTCGTGGGAATGTATGAAAGTAACATGATTCTCCGCTGCACACAATATCTGATATGATGGTACCTGATGTCGATTTGTTTGGATCTATCATGAAATATTGGATTAGCCGAGAGTTTAATGCAACTCTGGCTATCACAATAAATCACAGTAGGCTCCAAGTGTGACCCAAACAACCCGACCAGGATCTTCCTCATCCATATGGCCTCGCATGCAGCCAAGCTTGCTGCCATATACTCAGCCTCTGCTTAACTGAGTGCCACGGATCTCTACTTCCTGCTGTACCAAGAAACTTCTGTCGACCCGATACTGAAGATCCCTCCAAATGTGCTCTTTCTGTCCGTTGGGCTCCCTACCCAATCTGCATCCGTGAAGCCACACAGCTTCACCTCATCCTCCTGTATGTAACACAAGCCATATCCCGATGTGCTTCTAATATAACGCAATACATGCTTGCCTGCCTTCCCGAAGAGCTTGGTAGGCTTAACCATAGCTTGCGAAAGCTAGTTAATAGCATAGCATATATCGGGTCGTGTATTGACCAGATACATAAGCGACCCCACCAAATTTCGATAAATAGTGGCATCCACTACCTCCGCTGAAGTAGCATCCTCCTTCCTCCAACCTGCAGGAACATGAGTATCAACAGGCTTGCAGCCATGCATGTTGAATGTCTCCAGTATCTCCCAGGCATACTTACCCTGAGAAACAAACAGTCCATCACTGCGCTGCCAAATTTCCAATCCCAGGAAATAATGAAGGAGGCCCAAGTCCTTCATCTCAAACTCTCTAGCAAGATCCTCCTTGCATGAAAGTATCAATAGCTCATCACCCGTCAAAATCAGATCATCTACATATAGTACAATGATCAGCAACTTCCCCTCCACCACAATCTGGTACAGGTTAGGATCCGCCTCACTCTTGGAGAATCCAAGTCTGGTGAAATAACTGTCTATCCGTGTGTACCAAGCACGAGGTGCTTGCTTCAACCCATACAGTGCTCTCTTGAGTCTGCACACATGCGACTCACTGCTGAAGATCTCGAAACCTTTGGGCTACTCTATGTACACCTCCTCCTCAATGACTCCGTTGAGGAACGCAGTCTTCACATCCATCTGATGGATGTGCCACCCCATCTGCGCTGAGAGAGCTAGGATCGTCTGTATGGAAGAATACCTTGCGACAGGTGCAAAGGTCTCCTCATAATCGATCCCCTCTATCTGTGAGAAGCCTCGGGCAACAAATCTTGCCTTTTACTTCTCCACACTCCCGTCAGCCGCCTGCTTCACTTTGTAGATCCATCTCGAACCCACCACTAATTTCCCTTCCAGCCTTGGGACAATCTCCCATGCACTGTTTCTGACAATCGAATCATACTCTTCCACCATGGCATCTACCCATGCGGGGTCCTCCACAGCTTCCTCGAAAGAGGATGGCTCTATCACAACACATTTTCTCACAAGAGCCATGTATCTAGTGTACCGGTCCAGTGACTGTCTCTATCTGCACTGTGTTGTAGGTGGTCCTACAACCTTCTCTGCATCTTGAGCCAGTCGCTCAGCTTCTGTAGTGCGCTTGCGCCCTCTGATGGTTGGTTCTGCATGAGTGGTCTCTTCCACTCCTTGAACATCCTATTGTAGCTGATCCACATCCTGAAGCTCATCCTTAGGAACTAATAGCTCCTCATCTGCATGTAAGTGTGGCTCCCTCTCAAGCGAACACTTCATGGTTTTCTCCTCCTGAAATTTGATATCCCATTACACAACAATCTTGCGACTGTCTGGAAAATACACATGATATTTGTGGGGCGTATCAGTGTACCCCACAAATATCCCAACCTCTGCGGTCGGATCCAGCTTCTTCCTGGCATCCTTCATCACATGCATGTAGACAGGTGAGCCAAAAATTCTCAAATGGGAAATATGAGGCCTCTTGCCAGAAAACGCCTCCTTCAGTGTACTCATGCCAAGTATCTTGTGAGGACAATGGTTCTGCACATATACTGCAGTATTACATGCCTCTGCCCACAAGTGAAGGGGTAGGACCTGATCATGCAACATCACCTGTGTAGCACCCACGATCGTTCTGTTCTTCCGCTCAGCAACCCCGTTCTGCTGTGGGTTATGAGGTGCTATGAGATCTCTTTGAATTCCTTCTGCACTGCAAAAGTCCTTGAATTTAGCAGAGATGAATTCACCACCATTGTCGCTCCTAAGAGCCTTCACATCCTTCCCCGATTCCTTCTCAACCAGCGCCTTGAACTCATAGAACTTTGAGTATGTCTCGCTCTTCTTCTGTATGAAGAAGATCCATCACTTCCGAGAAAAATCATCAACAAATATCACATAGTACTTGTGCTTTGCTGTCAAAGCTACTGAGAAAGGTCCACACACGTCTGTGTGAATTCTCTCAAGGATCGTCGTGGCGCGACTATCCTTCTTGTGAAAGGTGGCTTTCACAAATTTTCCCAAGGTACACCCCTTGCACTGATCTGACTACGCAAGAGTGCCCTTAGGAAGCCCAGTAGAAATCTGCTACAGTATCTTCAAAGCTCCATGGTGAAGGTGGCCCAATCTCCGGTGCCACAGCTCACCATCATCCCGGCTCACCACTCCTTCTGCCTTGCATGCCATTGCTGTGCAGCCATCTACTTGCAACTGATAAATGTTCTTGACTCGAACCCCTATCTTTCGGGTTTCTCCGGTTGTCTTACTGCGCAAGAAAGCCTTTCCTTCACTGAAGAAAACATCGTACCCCTTGTCTTGTAACATCGCCACAGAGATCAGATTCTTCTTCAATCCTAGAACATGCATCGCTTCCTTCAATACAAACGGTTTACCAGACTCCCTCTCAAAGGAAATGGTACTGATATCGGTTGCACTGTATCTACCATCATCGCCCATCTTGATGTGCACTCCAAGATCTTTCTCATCCAGATCTGAAAACAAATCTTGATCTTCAGTCATGTGAAAAGACGCACCACTGTCCAAGAACCATACTGATCCCATCACACTTGAGACCAAGCATGCGATCAACAAAAAATCTAGCTCAAACTGTGAGGCTAAGGCCTCTCCCACTGCAGATCTAGTAGCCTGCTTATTTTTCTTCTTCTATGGACAATTTGTGGCATAATGTCCGTGCTCATGACAGTGAAAGCACTTCACCTTGGACATGTCATTCTTCTTGCCTTTCGCACCGGAATGAGAAGCTTTCTTGCTCTTCCCCTTCTTTGCTTTGGTAGCCAAAGCACAATTTTCTTCATCAGATGCCTTTGATGAAGATCCATCCGTGGTACTCCGCCTTAGCTCCTCTTGCACAAGATCCGAACAAAGTCTCTCCCATCCTAGCAATTTCTCCCGACCATTGACAGAATCCTGATAGGCATGCCAACTCTTCGGAAGACCAAGGAGAGCCAAGATCACCAATTCCTCATCATCTAAAATCACCCCCACACTTCCCAGCTCATCCCTGCATTGGATGAACTTCGTGAGGTACTTGGGCATACTGTCGCCTTTCTCCATATTTATGTGTCTGAGTTTATCCTTGAGCGCCAACTTCCTCTGGTCTCTCTTGCTTTGGAATAAATCTGTCAACGCTTTCCACATCAAGTATGGAGAAGCTTTTGCATGCATGCTGGATACAATATAATATTTGGGTTATTATAATACACATGACACTATGATTTTTTAACTTTTTTATAGGTGAATTTGTTCCCATCTATGTGGGCATATGGACACCATTTTTTCATAGAAAATGCTGATGATGGACACATGACACAAGAATGTGGAGTGGAAGTCGATTTCAATCAATCTAGTTGAGCTAGCCACCGTGATCAAAACCTACTATGAGGGATGTTAGGTTACGTCAAAAAGATACAACAGATCTTTGAAGTTCATTTATCTTCATTGCAATGTTTTATTTTTAGGTGAAAGTGGTGGGACATATTTTATCGGAATAATGTAAAGGAATATCGTGATATTAGGTTGATATGTATCAACTCTAGAAATATGTGGGATGAAGCTAAGGAGCCCTGTGTTTTCCCCAAACACTGAAACTAAGACATGACCCTATATCAAAACATATTTTTGAGAACAATAGTGTTTTCATGCCAAGCGAATTGGAAGATAATGAAGGTGATCATGAGAACCTAGAGTGATATGGTTCATGTTTTATTTCATCATTTATAATTTTTAAGATGGGTTGTTATAAAGAATAGGACTTAACCTTATAACTAGACTCTTTTTTTTTTAAACATTATAATATGTATTTTGAATTAATTGGTTTGCATTGTGTTAATGTTAAAATCATTTCAGTTGATAATTTTCAATTATGTTAATCTCGAAAACAATGGCGCACTGTATCAAGTTCTTTTTTATGTCAATTCCTAAAATAATACAACTACTTGATTTCTTTAAACTTTTGTGAATGATATCTTCAAAATATATATTGTTATTTTTGTTATCTAAACATGAATTTATTTGCATTATTTTCTAAACATTATTATGGTAAAAAAATTCATATTATTTTAGATTTATTATTTTATAGTTATTTATATTCATACAAATTTACAATTATGGTAATTTACCAATATTTACGGTATACATTTTACTTACGGTAGTTATGGTTCAAAATTGACAATTAATTTACAATTTTACAAATTCACAAATTTACACATTTTAATAAAATTGAATGATGACAGTACATACAATTACAATTACAATTACAATTTTACAATTTTGCATACAATTAAAATTTCAATTTCAATTACTATCACAATATAATATTTAATAGATATCATTATTTAATATTAAAAATAAACATCAGGATCATGATAACCATTGTACCAACATCATATTCTAAAATACACATTCAAATTTGCTAACATCATCTAATCTTCGCGATCACGATCATATTGTTATCACCTCGTAAATTTGAAGGTTGAGGATAGAACCAGGTGGTGCATCATCAAACCACTTTGGAATATAGGACCTAGCCTTCCTGGACTCAGAGAGGGATCTCTCTGTTAGATATAAATTTGTTTATGGGGGGCATTTTAGGTGATCTATTAGTGCATTTGGGTTTTTTTGAAGATTTGATTGAGGCAATAGAAGGGGGCCATTGGGCTATGGATTCAAACAGGTGCAAACAGATTCAAATGGATTAATAACTGAGGTCAGGTGCAACCAGGCAAGCTAGCCATGTTGATGGATATTTACAGCTTGTGAAATGGAAAAGAGGAGGAGATTAAGGTTCAATGGGAATGCAGAGCCGATCATCTTTGAATTATACATTCCGGTATTTCAACGTGGATGCAGAGAAGATAGTCTCTGAATTCTACATCCAAGTCTCAGAGGAAAACATAATGTACGGTTCCAAGACTGAGAAGGGTACCCCACTGTAAATCCTACTCAAAACTTCTATCAACAGTAAAGAAAGAAGAACAATATGTAAAACTAGAGATAATAGATTACAAGAAAAGGATCACTTCACCACAGAGCATAACACAAGAATCTGGAAAACAACATACTCATTCAGTCATCCAAAAGAGAGTGCTTACAAACAACAGAGTCTATTAAAATGGTTTTTTCCCCTTTTGGGCCTCTCTTATACTACTAATTCATGCAGTATTTATACAAAACTTAAGTCGGTTAACCTGTCTACTGCATTGATTACAGTCAAGAAGAACTTGACAAGTGGAATCATGCAAGCAGTGATAATATAGGTCTGGCATTGACAGTGGTCTTAGCAGTCCATTATTAATTGCAGATTGATCATAATCAAGTTTGAATGATGCCGAAGAGGAAATGAGGGATCTGAGACTTTGGCTCTTCCTCTTCAGAAAATAGTTTTGGGATTATTAAATTGATGTGGTGTTTAAATCAATAGTTGTGCTTGATGTGGTTTTTTCCCCTTTGGTTTCTATTTTTATATCCCAAAACGCTCGGCTCGACCCCTTTTGTCTATTTCCTTGTGACGTTCATCATTACTTTTCCCTTTTTCTCCCTGTTCGGTCCTATCTGAATCTTCCTACCTTGTGGAAAAATAATGCACAAACCCATAGGCCTGGATGTGAAGGGATGGTGGTTGGTGGACGTGGATAGATGATGGAGGATGTGGCATGGTGACACTGCCGATGGTCGCAGGTCGCAAGTAGTTTGGAGGATAGTGGAAAAAAAATTTCGGAGAGGGGCTCAAGTGGTAAGTGGTAACGGAGGGGGGAGGGGTGCGATTTAGCAGAGGGCGACATGTAGTAGGGATTGTGGTAAGGGATACCACCCATTTTGGACCCCCCTCCCCCACCAATGGTTAAAGTTTGAAAGCTATGGGGAGTGCGAAGTGAAATAAGGTCCGCCAGATGAGGAGAAGAGGAGCAGAGAAGGAGGCAAGGTGGAGGGCGATTAGAGGTGGAATGACATGGCACACATGTGGGACCTAATCGCGGCCTGTGGATCGCAATGTTTTTTTAAGGGCAATGGGAGGTAAGTTCTAAGATTTGTGAAATACAAGTAAGGGGAGTTGACGTGGAAGGAAGGTGGGACCCAAGCCGTATTGCGATCATATTTAGGAAAGGTTTTGTTATGGGCGGTGGAGGTAAACACTAAAATATGCTAAGTGCGAAGTGCAGCGAGAGAGGAGGTGATATGGCAGGCAAGGTGTGACCGACGCCTATCACAAATCGCAAATCTTAATTTTTTGTTAAGAGCGCGGGGGTTAAATGCTAAAACATGTAGTATGACATGCGATTGGAACCCACCCACATCACACATCATAATGTTTATATTTTACAGCATGTCTCAAGGTTTAGATTTTGGGGAAGGCGATACAAGTTGAAATCTATGAAGTGTGATTTGTGTTGTTGGGGAATGATGTGGCATGGTGGAGATGGTTCCCACTGCATCTATGGAGTTTATAAAGTGGCGAATGGAATGGGAATAGTAGCAAAGGAAAGGCATACAATGGTGAGCGGAGTATTATGGTGGGGCCAACCACATCACAACTTAAAAAAAATACCTTGCGGATGCTTTAAACAGTAATTTATAAAATTTATGATCTTGCGATGTGATGGATATCACACATCATAGGTTTTAAGATTTTGCTGCAAAGTGCGAAAAGTTATAATCGTCTATCTGAAAAGTGGTATATTATGCGATGTGAAATGGATGGTGGGGGAGAGGGTGATGTGTCACGGAAAGGTGGTCCCACTTTAATCATGATCGAGGAATCAGGAAGGCAGATGGTAAGTGAAAGAAATGATATAGCGATGGAAAAGGTAAAGTAGAAAGATAAAGCGGAAAGGCAGAAAAGGGTAAGGTTTATGGTGTAATGTTTTATGCCACGGCTATTTGATGGGTGGGCAGAGCTATAGTATTTAAGACTACATACTTTGATATATGTGGGTTTATAAAGTGATAATTCTGAAAGGTTATGTATGTGTCTCTTGGGGTTTAAATGTGATTAAGAGCATTGGAGTTCAACATTTGGGAAAATGAAAGGTGAGAATAGGGTATATGGAATGAATGAGGGTAGTATAGATTTTTCTCACCATCACACCTTACCAACAATATTTTCCCCTTTCCACTAAACTGAAAGAGGCATATTTATTCCTTTGAAGCTCTTGACAGTTAGGATATCCCTTTATTTTATTTAAAATAAATGATAGCCACAGAATATTATTTTCATTATGAAAAATCTAAACAATAATCATTCACCTGGTGATACTATGAAATACAGGATTCTAACCCATCTAAAAAAACGAAAAAATTGTATAACATCATCACAACACAAACATCAAATATACATCTCATGTCAAATAACTACTATCACAGACACATCTATCTGCAAGCACATTAAATGAACATATCTAACATGACCTAACAATATACACATCATGATGAACACCAACATGTAAATTAAGTACATCGACATGAACATAAAATACATGGACCATATATATATATATATATATATATATATATAATGTCAAAAATATACAATTTTAATATAGCTTCATATAAATGTCAAATATGTTGTGGTACTACATCATGAATAATAGTACTAGTCGAGGTCTGCTCAGTCGATGGTGCATCCTCATGCTCATATAGATGACCTGCCTGCTCAAGATCAAGTGCCTGCTTAGCCAATGGTCATGCCTACTTAGGACTAGGCATCTATTGAAATGGTGTAGACTTCTCGGAATATGCCTGTTGATCAGGACTAGATGTTGGCTGTTCATGATCTTCGACGCGAGGTGAAGGAGGAGGAGGTGGAGTACTAGAATGATGATCACTCCCATCATGATCATGATCATCAGATGATCTAGAAGCTCGATTATATGATGCATGAGGTTAGTCATATCATGGGTCATGCCTCCCTAGATTTTTGTGAACTTATGATAATCTTGGATCTCTCTAATCATAGCTGGGCAGACTCCCTCGTCAACTAGGAGTCGACACAGGTGGTCATCCAAATCCATCCTAAATTCGGTGTCTGGCCTACGCCACACCCCCACGGGTATCTGCACCCAATCAGGATTAGTTCTATCACCCTTATCCTCCTCCTCTTCCATCTTCTTGTCAAAATATACACCTGGATCATTCGATGGGGGTGGAATCATGTCCCCAACAAATGTCCCAATGACTACAAAATATATAGTACACAAAAATAATTAGAAAATTTCAATAAAAAATTTAATAAAACAAGTTAAAGAACGTGTTAGAATAAATTTTAAAATTATAATTAATTAATTAATACAATAAATTGAAACTATATTAATTTAAATAAAACACTAATACTACCTCTCACACTCGGTGACTCATCCTGTGTGAAGAGGATGTTGGTCCACCCTCGCCAATCAAAACTGGCATAAAGACGTGGCACCAGAACGAACGACTGATCATTAACATTGGCAAGAAACTCTAGTTCATTAGTAGATGTCCTGGCGGGAAATTCAGATTGGCCCCTTTTGGGCATCATCTAGCCCCACATATGCATCCACACATGCAGCATTAGCCTGCGAGGCTGCAGAGCAAAAGTAGGCCTCATCTCTAAAAACCTCTCAAAAAATAAACAAAATAAATCTAAAGAAAAAGTGAAGGTCAACCTCCCACATGCCTAAGAATGGAATCTACCTAATGTTGTACAAAACTGCTGCAAAAAAATCGTAGACCATCTCATAAGTCATGGTTCCTAGAATAAAGAATAGAAATAAAATAAAAGTAGGAAACTAATGTGTTGTTGGTCACTAGTATAGTGTGCAATGGTCATCAGCAATAGTGAGAGGCACCTCACCTCCTCTACACCCAATGAAGCAATACGTAACTAAACATCGGACACCTGAAAATTTCCAGGAGAAAATATATCTTCCTTAATGTATCTCTGGGATTACACCAACTGACTCTCTATTGTATAGCCAATTAGGATCTCTGGGAACTGGGAAAAATACTGCCCTCTACTAGATAGGTTAGTAATAAAATATATGTCCTCCTTAGTGGGTGTGGACCACTGGCTAGGACGACCCGAAAAGCCAATTGGTGGGCATCCCACTTGAAGATCAGTTGTCCCAATAACCCACTATGGCCCTTCAGGGATGTAGCCTCCTCGTAGAAATTGAGAAGGCCTACCTTCTTTAGGAACAACTGGGTGGCTTCCGTAATATGGTGAGGGTACAAAAGTCTCTCCCTCTCTCGTGCCTCCCACCGCCGAATCACATTATAACAGTCCTCCATATGTTCTTGTCATTCCCTTTGTTCTCTCTGTGGACGTCACTTAATGATTCACATATTAAATATAATTTTTTTTATTAAATCATAAATGTATTTTAATATATATATATATATATATATATATATATATATATATATATATATATCTGTGTGTGTGTGTGTGTGTGTGTGTATAAAACAGTTGTGGCTGCCAAAAAAATAGTCAGTGGGCCCAAAAAACCAATCACACACAAGTACCAGTGCGTACTTTTTTATCACGCACTGCGCTCCGTGCACATGGAAAAGGCTCACACACCGCCAAAGAAGGGATTTTTTTCTACAGGGAATTCAAGAAACTATCCGCCCTGGGGAAGATAGTTTGGTCAATGCCGAACCCAACAACAATACATGGTCAATGGTGTGGTGTTGTAAACGACCAAACCGTTAGCGATGTACTGTTGTAGGGTGGGCATTGCACTAACCTAACTATCTGCTCCAGGGTAGATAGTTTGGTCAATGCACCACCCAACAACAGTACATAGGCAATAGTGCGGTCATGTAAATTACCACATCATTAACTATGTAGTGATGTCAGACGGGTGGTGCGTTGACCTAACTATCCACCCCCGGCTGTTTAGTTTGGTCAATGCACTACCCTCCCAACATTATTACATACTCAATGGTGAGGTTCTTTAAATGACCACACCTCCTTCTTATTTTCTAAATTAATTACGGTGCGCATTTTTTTGATAGCACACCAGAACCTGATGCAGTTTCTGTTAACATTGTTCGCAGTGCGGCTTGTAAATTTACAGGAAGCACCGTGAATGATCGAATGCATCGGGCATAATTTTTTTCATTTTTAAATGTTAATTTTAACTTAATTTCAACATTTAATCCGCTAAAAGGTTTATTTATTTAGAAACAAGTAGATTATCTGTACATTTGCACATCGAGGAGGCATATTTGTTGAGGAATTCAAGAAACAAAATTTGTCCACCGTTTTCGAAAATTTTAACTCCACATAGTGGGCAATGGATGGCAACAATGCGTGCAATGGGAGCATCGATGGCAGGGCACCTCACACAAGACAAACTCACACTGGTGGTTGAGACATCTGGAGCACTAAAGAAGTAAAAATGACATTTTTACCACAGGTATTTTTTTTAAACCCCGTTTCAGTGCACGGGTTTTTGAGATGCATCAGGCAATATTATCAATGGTGTACCACATGTTGTTATGGTCAATTTTATTATGGAGACACATCAGTCATGTTTATACATAGAGAACCAGTGCGCTAGAATACTTAGACACACCGGGTCGGTTTGTATGGAGAGCACAGTGTCTCGGTGTACCAATTTTTTGTATGCACTAGTGTGTTTTGCGTAAAATGCACCAATGCGATTTATGATGAGAAATGAACTACAAAAAACCATGTGTGAAAACCTCCACCTACCAACCTCTTCTACAGACCTCCACTACAAATAGATATCTGGGTTGTTTTTATAAGGGATTCCTCAAAAACATCTGCTAGAGGGTCTTTTCCTTGTAGTGTCAAGGTTTAGTTGTTGTAGAAACAAATCCAACTGATTCTCTTCTTGTGGCATTGGAAGAGAGTAGTCACAGATATTTGGCTCAATATATTTCTTATCTTGATCTATGTATGGTCTCTAAAAATAATGTGGACAATTGGTGTTGGGCTTCCTTCTTTGAAGAGACTTGAGAAACCTACAAGAGAATTATATCAGCTCACTTAAGACCTTTCGAATATATTGTAATAAACCTTTTTGAAGGCTTGGCCAGTTAATTTGTAGATAATACAACATATATTTTGTCTCAATAGATGCGTTCACTAACAGATCACACATTGTATGAGAATGTAAAAGAAAATTAAGTTTTGAATTATTTCCAGCTTTGTTCATGGTGTGCAAGAACTGTGGCATCCTTAACAGCATGTTCACACGATGAAGACGGATTTGGGGTTGCTCAACTGAGTGGTTGCAATGGTGTATTTCTTTCATCAATATTGTCTTGTTTTCTTATTTTTCGAGTGTACCTTGGTAAATGAAGCAACATCCAACCCATGCACTTTTTTCGTCCTGCAAGCATCAAGTGGACAGTACCTTGAAGAGGTGCGGTTATGGAAGGTAGGGAAAAGGCATGGTGTGACCTTGAAGAATATTTTTGTACATAAAGAAGCGTATGCAATGGAAAACATTCTTCGCATATAAATTTATCAAATTGTTAGTGTGTTTCAAGTCTATTTGAACGATGTTCCAGTTTTAGGGGTTGTTGGATAAATTTTTCTTTTTAGTTTGGTAACTTTTATGGAAAAATTTTCCCTCATATATCTCTTTATGAGTATATGTACTTTGGGTTTTGGTGCTACATCCAGAATAAATGGCCAATTTCAATTATTTATAAAGAAAACTAATACATTTTTTTTGCAAAACAAATTACGATAAATTATTTTGAAACATCAACATGTTCATTTAATTTGCTGAGAAATTCTAGATTTTGTAATCTCCGTGATGTGAAAAAATTCAAATGGATTGAAATCATAATCAACCCTTTTAATCATTAATGATTGATAAGGATTTCCCACACTTCCATTGATTGAGGTGAGTGTGAACCTAGTTTTATTCACCAATACAATGCATCGGAAGAACTACTTATTTATAATGCACTAGACTTAGAGTAAAAAGAAGTAAAAAAATGATTTATCAAATAGCATGAAATATTAATATTAATAAATCAAGGATTGGCCATACTTCCATTTCTTAGGGTGATTGGGAACCTCATTTTATTCACCAATATAGCAGATATAATGCATCCGGGGAACTACTTATTCATAATGCATTGGACTTAGATTAAAAGGAAGTGAAAATTATATTTATAAAATAGCATGAATTACTATACATTTTGGCTTCAAAGTTTTTTATCACAAATTTAATTCTCATATATAAAATTAAAATACAATTAAATTTTTTGTACACTATTGGAATATAAAATAGGTGATGGGTATTTTGCAAAGACGGAGTTTGGCCTTTTGGTTTTAATTTGATAGTAGAGCATGTTGATTTCAATATTTAAATTGATAGCAAGATTGACAGGGAGCTTGATTGTATTTTTTAGCATGTATCCTCCCCTAGCACAGGGTAGAGCCATCACTCCTGAGGTTTGATCCCAGGTCACCTTGCTAAGGAGGTCATTTTCCCAAATTAAAAGGGAGGTCATTTCTTCCCATCTCGTGATGTTTGATCCCAGGTCACTTTTCTAAGGAGGTCATTTTTTTCCCATTAAAAAGAATGAGTTCACTTTTTTCCAATAAAATACGTTTGTGGTTCATCATATTCCAATTTTTTTTTTTTTTTTTTCACAAGGTGATGTTGTTTGTTGTTAGTCACTTTACAATCTTGTTTGTTGTTCATCACATTTTCACAACACTTGTTAATCACATTGAGATGAAATTTTTTGTTCATCACATTTTGATGTCATAACATTGCAAATATCTTGAGAACTCGGCATTGATTCCACTCTATACAGCAACATAACTTCCAGAGCTCGACGAGTTGGATTTATCCTATCGTATTATTAGTCAGAGATTGAAATCAGTCAAATTGCTTCCTTTCCCAACCTTCTTGAAGGCTTCTTCTTGAGCTCGAGGGAAGGGAATGGAGGGACTGAATGACAGAGCGAAGCCAATTGATTAAATACAATTAACAGATGAGAGAGGAATTTTTTTTGTTCTCATGGTGTGAACCAAGAGGTATATAAATATTTTGAATGATCTCTAATACAACCACACTTGGATAAAATAAATTGAAAAAAAAAACGAGACCCATGTTTGCAAAATATACATGAATTGGTATATAAAAACAATGCTCTTTCGTCACTCTAATATCAAAAAATAAAATAAAATTTTAATAAGAAATGACTAGAAAATTGAAAAGTTCACACATTAGAAATTTTACGCCTTTCAACTCTAACAATTTTTAAGGTTAATTATTTTATTTATCAAAGTGAAAATAATTCTTACAACCCATCCATCTATCTATTCTAGACTACTTTGATATATCTCTATATCAATCGCAAAATATGGGGAATGTCATCAACAAAGGGAAGGAACTGGAAAACAAAGGGAGTGAACTTGATCACGAGTTCCAATTAGAATCATTTGTTTCGCATAGTAACCTCCCACTGATACATGGACCCGATTGCTACTTATTGGGTAAATAATAATTTTAAAAGTTGTATATTTATTTGCTATTAGCAATTTGTTTTTTCTCTCGATTCTGTTTTTACAATGATTCATTAGGAATTAGGCATATTTATTATTAAATAAAATATAATAGAAACAAAATTGATTGAATTTTTTGCTTAAATGTAAGAAGAGCATAAGATGATTATAGACTCATCATAATAATAATCTCATCCACAACCATATGAAAACAAAATACTAATCAAATAATTTTAAGTGAGCCCAAGTATTATCATAAACGTTATTCCAATATGCAAGGCTCATGCAATAAAATGCAAACAATTTACCATATCAGAAAAATATATATATCTCTTGGACAAGGTGATTTTATTAATAAGTAGGCTGAGACCCTCAATTACAAAATATTGTGAAATAGGGCATTTAAAAAAGACATTAAGTATTAAAATCTTCTCCCTTGTCCCCTTCTCCTTCTACTTTTCTATATGTAAGAACTCTCTATTTATATATCTACAATACAATTACAAAATAGATTTTGGCCAATAACACCTTAAGCACAATGGAGAGGTAAATTATTTTATTTATCAAATGGAAAATCAGGCTTACAAACCATTCCCATTCCATCTATCGTTTTTAGACTACTTTGATATAGCTATCTATAGATCGGGAAATCCTTGGTATTACATCAACAAAGGGAGGTAATTTGATCAGGATTTCCAATTAGAATTGCTACTTATTGGGTAAATAATAATTTTACAAGTTGTATATTGTATCTACTATTAGAAATCATTTTTGTTCTCTTTGTTATATTTTTACAATGATTCATTGGGAATTAAGAAGATTTATTATTAAATGGAATACAATAGAAACAAAATAGATTGAATTATTTTATTAAATGTAAGCATAGCATAAGATGATTTCAGACTCGTCGAAATTATGATCTTATATACAACCATCAGAAAATGAAATACTAAACAATTAATTTTAAATTAGCCCAATATTCTCATAAATTTTATGCCAATACACAAATCTCATGCAATACAATACAAACAATTTACGATATAGTAAAAATACATATATCACTTAGACAAGGGGGATCATTGTATTAATCACCAGGATGAGGCCTTCATTTACAAAATATTGCGAAATAGGGTGTTTAACAGAGGAATTTAGTCTTACAATATTCTCCCCTCTCCCCTTCTCCTTCTATTTTTTCTCTATGGAAGAAATTTCTATTTATATATTTATAGTACAATTAAAAAAGGGATTTTGGCCAATAACAGCTCAGGAAGAATGGAGACATTAATGTTTCTTTGATGAAGCTTGATGTTGGTGCATTTTCTTGGCTGTGTGGGTGTCCAAGAATTCAAAAATCCCAGGGTCTTCCATATTTTGTAATTTTTTTATTTTCTTCAACTCTTAATCTTCTAGCCTTTGTATGTCATTCTTCCTCTTGATGGTATATTAATAAAGTTTATTTTCTAGGGAAATATATTATGTTTGTCCAAAAATTGTTTCATAATGTTTAATGTTTATGTTTTATTTATTGAATCTATAAATATGACCATTTACGCAACGCGAAACTTGTTTTTGTTTTTTTTTTATAATGAATTTTATTTTAATAGAATTTTTTGGGGAATTTCTGATAAACATGTAGTAATTTAATAATTTTTTCCTTGGAAAAATAATCCACACTTCTAACTTAGACATTTTTGTAGACGATAATAAGCATAGCATCATAACCTGAAAATTTCTAAAGTAAATGTTTCTTCATGTGTAATTTTTTTGTCACAAAATTTAACATATTTGTGCTCCCTCATATTCATCAGGTTTTGAAGCTTCATGCTTGCAAATATCTTGAGAACTTGGCATTGATTCCACTCTATACATGAAGAGAACTTCCAAAGCTCCATAAGTTGGATTTATCCTATGGTACTCTTAGTGAGAGATCGAAATTAGTCGAGCTGCTTCCTTTCCAAACCTTCTTGAAGACATGTTCTTGAGCTCGAGGGAAGGAAATGAAGGAATGGAATGAAGGAGAAAAGCTAATTTATTAAAGACAATTAACAGATGAGGGAGGAAAATCTTCTTTTCTCTTGGTGTGAACCAAGAGGTAGAGAAATATTTTGAATGATCTCTAATACAAACACACTTGGATAAAAGAAAGTAAAAAAAACATGTGAGACCCATGTTTGCAAAAAATACATTGCTTGGAGTCTACAACTGATGTCTCTAACTTCAGTATTTACAAGTAGACATAAGGAATAAAGTCTACAAAATGCAATTACAACCAAGGGTGAAATTGGAAAAGTACCATATTCATATTTATATTCATGCATTATATTAAATTTCAATTACAACCAATCCAAATAAATTGTATCTTGAATCCAATGTGGAATTTATATTCATGGAAACATTTCTAACCTACTTTTGATATTCTTAACTTGATGAAAAAAAGTTTACTATTAAAAACTAAAAATACATCTTGTAACGTTGTGAAAAATAAACAAAGAAATGTGAATGATATAATAACATGAGACACCTATATAAGCCTAAATCAAAGCATGATTTTCTTAGAGTTATCTTACGATGAAAATTCCTCTTTGAAATTTTGACTTTTTTCTCGGACAAACACTAGTAAAAAATAAAATTGCATAATTTTTTTACGTATTTCTTCTATGTTATTCTTTCCTATGCTACTGCCTTACGATGTTTCCTTTGCAACATGTGGTGTAATTTCTAGTATTAAATATTATTCTATAACTTGGCAACACAACGTCTCCAAAATATTGATCCACCTAACTATTTTCTATGTAAAATAATATAATAAAACTATTTATATTATAAAAATCGATTATTTAGAAATTAAAATCTATTATTGTTTTAAAATGAAATTGATATTGTCAAATTATTATTAATTTAAATTTATTTAAATTTATTACATATTAGAAAAAATTAAAATTTAAAATTTCTATATAAATTTTAAAATATTTTAAGATGAAAAATTGTTACGTATAATTTTCATATGAGTAGTTTTTAAAGTGTAATTTTTTGGAAAGTTTTTTGGTTATTGAAACCATAAATTTTACAAGTGAAATCTTCACAATCCAAAGACCATAGGGGCTTTTGAGAGTATTGAATCCATATATACATTAAAAAAACAAGTTAAACAACATAAATCAAGAGTTGGCAGAAAATGTTTTAGCTCAATTAAATCCAATAAAAACTCCAAAAAATGGAACCTAAAAAGTACTTAATTTTTATAATATTAAAAATATAAAATAATATTAGGAATATAAAATGTATATATCCTAAACAAAAGAGTTTGAAAGTACTATTAAATTTTATCTCACATATTTTTGATAAATAAAAAAGGACAAGAAATGAGTTAGTAAATGTACTCTACCAGGGTTCAAAATCTCATGAGGATATGGAATCACGGATAATTCTCACTAAATATACCTAAACTATGAGCCATTTTAACAAGCTGCAGATCATAAATAATTGAGCCTAGAGACCCATTCCACAACCTAGTATGAGGGGATGTGTAAGTTTTTCGGTTCATCTGTGCCTCTTTAAATTATAAATGAAATTTTAAAATTATGTTCTAAATAGAATATGTTGTAAAGTAATTAGAAGTAAAAAAATCAGTGAATAGGATGTTTAAATCTTAAACTTTTCAAAAATATTTCAATAAGAGATTTAATTTTTTTTATTTGTTCCTATATATACTCTATTTAGCATTCAAAAATACAATTTAAATAATGAAAAATAACACATTGTAATTTGCACTCTAAAAAAATTTGCACTTAAAGAAATTTGATCCCTGTCAGCTCATGTTAGATCCATACTTAAGATGGATCTATGTTGGTTTTACTGATTTTCAGTTCAAATAATTTATTTCCCATTATAATATTTTCTTTTACAAAGTCAGTTATTGTGATATCTATTCCAAAAAGAAAAGGAGAAAGCTCCCATTACAGGGAGGGTTTAAAGAGGAGCAGGCTTAAGGAGATAAGAGTGGGAGCGCAGTCCTAGTCACCTAAAGCCTTGTTTCCAAAATTTCTTGAATATCCTACTACATTTTTGGCATACAGCCTTACAAATTGAAAAAGAAGAGAAACACATTTCGATAACATAATGGAAAAGGATTAAAATATGTCGAATGAATATCCTTCTATGTATTATGAGATCTACTAGTTATTGATTAGAGAATTTGTCCCTATGTTGTGCCCATGTTGTGTTATTGTTGGTCCCTTGTTGTGCTCTTGTTGTGCCCTTCTTGTGCCCTCGGGATGCCTGTTCAAGGCCAAATTCTCTGATATTACCTAAAATTTCAATTTTTTTATTGTCTCTCTTACTTTGCCCATCATGTATTTCTTAGTGCTGCTCAAGACACATCTCTCATTTTGAGAGGTTATTTCTATTGAGTTAATATCAATTATTGGTTGTTGAGGAGACTTATGGTCAATCTGTTGATGGTAAGTGGTAGAGTGATGATCCTCTGTGTGTTGGAGATAAAGAGATTTGGTTCTAGTGTGAAGTCTTGAAGATGAATGTTTGGATTGATCCGAAGTTCTTTGATCTGATATTTTAAGAGGAACTAATGAGACACGGAGAGCGTCGCAGGCCAAAACAGATAGTGCAAAAGAGATATGACTAGCAATGAATAGGGTGGAGGAGATTGGAGAAGGGGGGAACTTCCAGGTAGCAAGGCACGTGGGGGAAGAAATGATTGAGGGGAAAGGTTGGTGAAATGGAATAGAGGAAATGTAGAGCTTGATGATCGTAAGAAAACAAGGCCAAGGGACATGAAGGCAAAGGCCAAGTCTAAGGAATCTTTGGGCACAAATGTGATCGGGATTTCAGGTGAATTAAGGAGGGCGACACATTGGTTATTATGTAGGGATAGGGAGAACATTGATTGGAGAGTTACGGGAAAGAGAATAGATGAGAGTAGAATCCAAGAATGATCAATTTGGATCTTGTTGGTACTAGAAAATATTCAATTTCTAGGCTTGTTCAGGGTATTGCTAATTTTGAGAGGGATTCCTTCCTGCATGTTTGATTTCTGATAGATTTTCTTTATGATAGGATTGGTATTTTTACAAGATCTCTGTCAATATTGTCTCGTCCCATTGTTCTATCAAATGCCTTATTTGACTAAGAGTATGCACTTTTATTACTATCCCTTAAGATGTGATAATAGGTCATTTTCCCAATATTCTTTGCATATTGATTTATCCTTTATAGAATATGGCATAGGGATGCATTTTTTAAAATATTTCCATTGACCATTGCCTGTATAATTATAAACAAGTTTCCAAACATTATTAGGTTCATTATCCTTATTTCTCTTAATTCTTTGACCAAAAGGAGAAGCTCATAATGTTTCGCTTTGTTGTTAGACATAATTCCTAATCCCCAATCATACAAGTTTCATTCAATAAATTCCTTTTGTTCCTTTAGAAAAATAGAATTCAAAGACTTGCCCCCATGTTTTAGATATTATTATTTCCACTCTTGGTTTTTTTATTCTTGAAAATATTGTTTCTATCTAACGAGATCTTCCAGCATAAAAACGAGGGAATTTTGGTCCAGTACCTTTACACAGTGATTTTATTTTTTACAGAGTAAGGATAATTATTTTTCTAGTTAGGTAGAAACTCATTCAGTGGGGTGGTGTAATTTAGGTTTGATTCTATTAGAGAGGCCACACCCTTCCAACATTTTTTGGTGAAGTTACATTCCTTGAACAATTGTTGAATGTTTTCCTCCTCCTATAGACACAATGGGCACTGAGAGGGCCCACAATCCCTCTTTTTTTCAAGACTTCTTCACTGAGAATGTTTCTATTTAGAAGAGTCCAAATGAATATTTTAATTATAGTAAGCTTTCAACTTTCCAAGCAAGTTTCCAAAGGTGCCAATCTTGTCGCTCTTGTTGTTCTTAAAGCGTTGCATATCCTGATTTGACGGTATAATCCCCTATTGTAGGAGTCCAAATGTGTGCATCTTGTTTCCTTTGCTCCAATTGGGTTGCACCTTTTAGCAGGGAAGTCAGAACATCCCATTGTTTTTTTAATTCATGTGGTAGATTATGATTTTTCCATTGTTTCCAAGTTCCAACAGAGTCGCACTATGATATTTTTCCCAAGTTGGAGAGTCCCTTTGAATTCATCGAGTTCCTTAGAATTAAATTTTCTTAGTTTATACATAATGGCTTACTTCACATTATGTTTTCCATCCACAAATTAATGTTTTTACCATTTCCCAACATTCTTGAACTGTTGTTTTTTATCAGCGGTAGCACCTTGAAAATGAGCTTCCATATTTTAGTACAAGGTCTAAGAGGTGCCTTCATCTCCAAGATGGAGATCCTTTGATCTCTTAAATATTTTGACTCTAAATCATCCTTCCACCAACTTATTTCCTCAGTAATGAATCTCCAAGAAATACGGGATCCAATTGCCATATTCATTAAATTAGGTATTCTAACAGAGAGACCTCCATTCTTATATTGTGTTATTACTTGACTCCATTTGATCAAATTGAATTTATTGGTTTCTGTTTTTCCTCCTTGCCATAGAAATCCTCTTATTATAATTTATATTTTATTACGTATGCTTGCAGGTGCTAATATCATGGAAAAGAGATAGATAGGAAGGTAAGAGAGAATAGATTTTATAAGGATGAATCTACCTACTTGATTCAACCAAATCATTCCCCAAGGATGGATCTTCTTTTTCATCTTCTCAGTGTATTTATTCCAAATCTTGGTTTTCATATTTTTCTTAGTAATTGGCTGCCCAAGATATTGGAAATGATTCTAGTTGGATTGGAAAAGAATTTTTAAGATTTGAGACATTATTTGTAGTGTCCGATGAGGAGTGTCCTAGACAAAGATGCAGGTTTTTTCATTGCTCACTAGTCCTCCATAGACATTCATAAAATTTTCAATGATTGTTTTGAATATTCTTGCAATTACACAATACGCTCCTCCCATGAGAAGGGTGTCATCAGAAAATAGCGAGAGATTTATAATTTTAACCCCTTTTCTTATTAACAGAACAGTCACAGTGTGATTTATTCTACATTTCTCCAAATTTCTACTCAGAGAGTCAGACATTAAGGTATAAATAAAAGGGGATAGGGGATAGCCCTACCTTAGTCCCCTAGAGCTCTGGAAAAAAATACAAGGTCTTCCATTGACTAAAGGAGCGATCCAAGGCACATTGGTGCATGCCCTTATGATTTCAATGAACTCAGCTAAAAAGCCAATTTCTTGTAAATCGCTGGAAGAAAATACAAATTAACTCTATCAAAATCATTTTCCATGTCCATTTTCAAATTTAATCCATACTCTTTTTGTGCAATGCTAGAATGTAAAGCCTCTTTTACTAGAATGATGTAGTGTGTTATTTTTCTGCAAGGGACGAATCCACCTTGGTTTTCTACGATTAGAGAATGGAGTAGGTGCTTAATGCGATTTGCCAAAATTTTTGATATTATTTTGTAAGAGGAATTAAAAAGGGATATTGGTCGAAATATGCCTAGAGAGGAAGGGTGGGCATCTTTTGGAATAATGGATAGGTAGGTAGAGTTTATGAATCCTCCAGATGGTTGTCATGAACTCTGCATCTATGACCTCTTTAGTTATCTCATTATTATTTTCCTCATTTATTATATGCGGGATGTGTTTTAAGAAATATAATGTATCTGCTTGCCATTTTCTGTTGTTAGCAGTAATTTGAAGTGATTGTACACCTCTTTCTTTATATCTTCATGTCCTTTAATCTCAACACCTTCCTCTCACATAATTTTTTCAATGTTGTTTCTAATAATTCTGGTCTTTGTTGAATTATGGAAGAAATTTTTGTTCTTGTCCCCTTCTTGGATCCACAATTGTCTGTACTTTAACCTCCATGCCTCTTCTTCCCTCCTATTGTTTCTGTATATCTTCCAATGCCACTCTTTTTTCCTTATCTGATTTTCTTTTATGTCCTCCATATTTTCGATTTTCTACTGAGTTTTTACAATTTCTTTTTGCAGCTCCTCCTTTTCATTGTGTGGTTCCTTTGAACCTTTTTTTCCCACTCCTTAAGGCTTGTTTTGACACTCTTCAGTTTAGATTCCCATATGAAGCTAGGACAGAAATTTATTTTCTGCTTCCAAGATTTTATGATTAACTTATTTTCCTCTTCATTGTTGTTCCATAGTTGGTTGTACCTAAATGGGAGAGGCCCTAGATTTATAGTGGAGCCCAAAACAAGAGCCACCGGTTTATGGTCGGAGGTTGTTGAGGGAATGACCTTAGAGAATATGAGACTATAGTTAGATACAATGATGTCCTTAATTTAAAAAGATCCAGTCGTTCCTTTATGTTATCCTTGTCTACCATCTTATTATCCCAAGTGTAATTTATGTTCCTCAGAGGAATATCCAATAAATTGCAGCTCTTAATGAGCTCTTCAAGAGTGTCACAAGAGGTATATGGATGGAACTAGCCCCCTTCTTTTTCAACAGAATTTAGAACTAAATTTAGATCTCCTCGAAGAATGAGTTTTTCTTTTTTTTTCAAGCATCATATTTTGTTTCAGTGATTTCCAACATGTTTCCTTATCTTTATAATGATTCAGGGTGTAGACATTATAAAGGTTGATTTGTATTTCTGTATTTTTACTTTTTAACTCTGTATTTATCCAGTGTACCTCCATTCTCTGATTCTCTATTTCCCATTTTCCTTTGTGCCAAATTGTACTGATTCCTCCTAATGCCAATGGCGAACAATTTTGTTCCTTCATAGTTTCTCATTTTTTGTATGATGTTACCCTTTACTTGACTGCTGATTTTGGTCTTCTAGATAATTAGGATATCTGTTTTTTCCCCTGATATAATATCCCTTATTATGTTTATTTTGGAGGGATGTCCTAATCCTATGCAATTCCAAGAGACCATTATAATTATTTATTTTGGTTTGATGCCAAGGGACCTTTCCCTCGATGATTCTATTGGCCTTTATCTTTGCTTCTAAATCATAACTCAAGGTGAATTTCGATGGGTTGTTGGGTGCCTAGAGTAAGCTCCTTTGTTGTTTCCTCGTCCCTTAGTTCCTTATTTGATTTCCTTCCAGCTTTCTTAGAAGTATCAGTAGATGCCAAATATTCTTTGGATTGATTTCGGTTGAGGATCATTTCCTAGGAAGGGATGGGAGGATTAGGAGGGAAGGGAGGGGTATTAAAAACATGAGGACCCAAGAATGCAAATTTAGGTGAGGAGGGGGGTGAGGAGGATAAGAGCAGCCACCGGGGGGCGTTGGAGAGGAGAATATGGGAGCATGGGGGGGTGGAGGAGGTTCAGAGGGGATGTCGAGGGGATCAAAGGGATTCAAGCCATAAAGCGGAGAGAATTAGGGGGGAAGGAGGAGGAGTGGAGGGGATTCCTTGAGGGAGGGGAAGAGGGGGTTGTGGTTGATGTAGGAATAGGGACATGCGATGTTTTATTTGTTGTATTTTTCTTTTTAATTTCTCCCATTTTTTATCTTGTGCTTCTTCGAGTTTATTTTCTTGATATTCTTTATTACTACATATCTACGAAATTCCCATATTCATGACATACCTTGCACTTGAAGGGTATTTAACCATAATACAGTAGTTGTATGTGTGTAAATCTGTCTACCTTGAGCTTGATAGCCTCTAGTAGTCCTTCTCCTAAGTGGAATTACATACAAATCCTTGGACAAGCCTTGAAGTTGTCTTTTTTCTCACTTCTGTTGCTATATTTTCCAACAATTGTTCCAATATTTTTGACATCTTATTATCCCCAAAAATTGAAGGGGAGATGTGGTAGTCGAATCCACACAGGGAAAGAATTAGGGACATCTAGTTCATAATCAAATTCTGGAGTCCATCTATTCAGATAGATTCCTCTTATATCCATAAATACATGCCGCTTCTGAAGATAAGGTATTTGTCTTCCTCGGTTTTGAGGTGAAAGGAGAAGTATCCCCTTCCTCATAATCTGATGCATATTTTCCTTTGTGACACTTGAGACCAAGTTCTCTCTACCCACTTCTAAATTTTTTTTGGAGAGGGCCATAGTCCTATGAACTGTCCAAATAATCTTTTTTCTGATAATGAGATGAAATATCTATGTGGGAGAGTTGGAGGCAAAGTGATCTAATGTATTCCTTCAAGCTTCTTCACAAATTTTTATATTGTAGGACATGTTCGCAGAGGTCCCATTGAGGAGACTAGTGAGGCAAAGGCGATTTGTGATGCATTGTGAGCAGGCTGCAAATCGGGTTGTGGAGGATTTGAGAGTGGTTCCCCACCCAGATTGGGCTCAAGGGGGGTCATGTCGATGGAGGGGTGATGCATAGGATTAGTTCAGAATCCTAGGTGAGGTAGTGCACGCGCAACAGCCCATGATTTTGATTTGCCCGTTATAATAGTATTCTTACATTTAAGAAGGTGTTTCGAGATGTTGTTCTACTTGTACTCTCTCATAATTTGTAGGATAATCATCATGGTTATTTTAGGGAGTTAAATATTTTTCTATATACAGTATTGTAGGTTCTAGTTTGAAAATTCAAATACTATAGGCTTTGGTTTGAAAATTCATAAATATAAAATATAGGGAAATATTTGAGAAAAAGAATATGTAATTTACTATCAAAATTAATAATTTTTTTAACAATCATGCAAGAAAGAAAGAAAAACTAATTTTTAACCAAATTAACAAATTTCAGAAAATGTACCCCCCAAAAAATAGGGCTCATGGTAAAACGAAGACTATCATGAAGATCTCTATTGTAGAGTAAACCTAGAGTATCACCAATTTCTCATATCATCACGTTAGTCGTAAAAATATAAAAATGTGTTTGCTAAACGTAGAGAGAAGAAAAATCATAAACAATCAATAATACTGGATGGATCCTAATTATTATGTATTAGAAAAATCACTCCAAAGGCAAGATGCGAAACAAGAACCATTGTTAATAGTAAATACATATCACATTTCATATCATTTAACATTTTGATGGAAAATACTAATTGAAAAATACAACATTATGCAGGCTTGTAATCAACATTGGATTCCTTTAAGGTAGCAATGACTATCCCAGCTTGGATGCTCTATTTGGTAGTGCAACTCGAACGGTGTTTAGGAGGACCCGATGATTCCTTCAACTTTTTCACCTTTTTTCCTTACTTTGGTCTATTCCAGTGTATTGTTGGCATCATTCAGTAGCGGCGACACTCAGGAAAAAATAATGAGCAAAACCCAAAATATTAAAAAAGTTCCCTGGCTAAGATAATCTACTAGATTTGTGAGTTTATTAGAAGGAGCTAGAGTGAAGGGCACCTGTACATTTAAACGTCCATGAGTTGTGATTTTATTAAAAGGATGAGCTAGAGTGAGTGAAGGGTACCTGTACATTTAAATTACCATGTCTGGGCCCAGACGACTGGGCCTTCTCAAAGATTTGATCATGGGCTTCCCCAATTGTGTGATAATGAGATTTTGTGGGTAGTTCGCATGTATTATAAATGACAAAGTTACATTAACATTAAAGGATGAAGTACAAAACCTGTAGCCCAGTTGGTTGAAGTTTTTTCTTAGTCATTGGCCTTTTTTCATGAGGTGGGGTTCAATTACGATTTGGTAATCATTCGCCACTAAATTTATGTAGGGTGGGATCTATCCCTTTAAAAAATTAAAGAAGCAATATTAAGAGATGAAGTAAAAAATGTACATCTGAGTTATATAAACATTCTACTATAATTGCCACTCTTGTAGATCTATATATCTATATATATAAATAAATAAATATATATATATATATATATATATATATATATATATATATGAGGTGGTAGCCCAGTTGGTTTAAGTCCCTGCTTAGTCATTGGCCCTTTGTCATGAGGTGGGGTTAAATTCTAGTTTCTTAATCATCAGCCCTGTGTCATGGGGTGGGGTTCAATTCTAGTTGAGTCGATGAATACAAAAAATTAAAGGACAAAGTTACAATATCATTAAAGGATGAAGTAAAAAATGTACATCTGAGAGTTGAGGCGGTAACTGAGTTGGTTGAAGTCCCTGTTTATTCATTGGCCCTCTGTGATGAGGTGGGGTTTAATTGTAGGTGCTTAATCATTGGTCCTATGTCATGAGGTTGGGTTCAGTTCTAGTTGGGTCCATGAGTACAAAGCATTAAAGTACAAAGCTACAATAACATTAAAGGATGAAGTACAAAACATACATCCCAAATTTGAGGTGGTAGCCTAGTTGGTTGAAGTATGTGCTTAGTCACAAGTCATGTATTCAATTCTAGTTGCTTAATAATTGGCCCTATGTCATGAGGTGGGGTTCAATTCTAGTTGGGTCCATGAGTGAAAAACATTAAGGGAAAAAGTTACAATAACATTAAAAGATGAAGTACAAAAATTACATCCTAGAGTTGAGGCGATAGCCCAGTAGGTTGAAGTCCCTCCTTATCCATTTGATTGAAGTCCCTGCTTAGTCATTGGCCCTATATCATGAGGTGGGGTTCAATTCTATTTACTTAATTATTGACCCTCTGTCATGAGTTGGGGCTCAATTCTAGTTGGTTCCATCAGTACAAAACATTAAAGGAAAAATTTACAATAAAATTTGATCCAAGTGGGTTGAACAGGTCCAATTACAAGTGGCTTAAGTACAAAGGCTCAAAACTCAAAGTGTCATAAATGTCGCAAACTTAGTGTCAAGTTAAATATCTCATCTTTCTGATTCCAACAGCGCAGATGACACTCAATTCTGAGTCAGTATGAAGGAGTTAGGAGCAGTCAATGTTTGAGGGTTGACTTGGTGAGGTGGCAGCTTAAGTAGGCGACACATTTGTAGAAACCTGACCACCAGATTCCAGAAAAATTCGATTGGATTTCGGGAAAAAATGCGGGACAGTTAAATTGCCTCCTTCGGTCTATTTTTATAATTTTCAAAGAAATCGGTTTGTTTAAAACAAATAAAAAAAATATTAAAAAAGGGTAGGGCAGGCCATGACCCCTGCCCTAAGAAACGAATATAACAAATAAAATTATAATAAGGGGTTCAACGGCCATGACACTGTCGCCCCCACATTCCATGGCCCACACATTATGACAGCACTGTATTAAATGGGTAGTGGGGGTTTCTAACCCCACTGCCAACCCACCATTACTCCTCCATGCATACGGTACCGTCGGTGGAAGTGGCGGGGCGGGTCGTCCAATGCGGGCCTGGCCCCCTCAACATGCCACTTGAATCAAATATAATATGGCGTAGGGTTTTTAAAAATTAAATCGACATTTTTATAAAACAAAACTCGACATAATAGGGAGGGGGCGGGGTTTTACCATTCGACCGCCTCCCTCAAATTCGGATCTCAAACCAATTCGCCAACATTGGACTTGGTAAAGTCTGCCCAACTCTTCCATATTTAAACCAGTCATTTCATAAGTGTGCCCAGGCAGGCCAGGAATGGGAACGAAGTACGAGACAACATGGAACAATGAGTCATTTGCAAGAGGGGGGCGGAACCATGATCTGAGCCATTTCCAGAGGGGTCAGATTTTCACCTTGTCAAATTCAGGAAAATTTTATATGGATTATGCACCTCTTGGCGCCATGAATCCAACAGTGCTATCCATGTTTTCATCAGAGGTCTCCAATTTTTGGGCACTTTCAGCTATGGAGGTATAACAGTGTAATTTTTCATTTATACTTGTAGTTTCACTTTGATTGCCACTTAATGAAAGAGGGCCTCCCCATTGATTGAGCAAGACCTAGAGACGTAGTCCCTCCTGGACGAACTTCGATATCAATTTTGTGTCTTCTTGCATGATTTTATGTGTTTCTCTCTTCCTATGTTTATGCCTTTAAAGTTTCATGGTTAAGCTGCAATTTTACATGTTAATTCTTTAATACATCTCAAGAAAAATATCCTTGGATCAAGTGGTATCAGAGTAGGTGTTTGTAGATGTGAATTGCATGTCTGTATCCTAACTAGAAATAGGCTACGAAGAGGTGAAGGGACACTAAATTCTTTTTATCCTGAAGCAGGATGTTCACATCGAAGAAGAAGCATGGATGACAATGTTCGAAATGAGGAGGAGCTAAACTTCCACAAGAGCTTCTACACCATGGTAGACCGGGTCGAGAATTTGTTCTCTAGACTCGAGAGAGTAGAGAAATTAGGGGAGAATGCTTGAGAAGGGAAAGGTTCAGGGCATGGAGATAATTTAGGAGATCACCTCCTCCTCTAGCGAGTGAAATTTCTTCCTCCTATTCTCACCATCATCATAGGAATTTAGGAAATGTATATAGTAAAACTTTCTTTAAGTCATATGTATACCCATGTATACTGGTGAAAGTAATTCAGAGAAAATTAACAATTGGATTAGGAAGCTTTAAATCTATTACAAGATTCAGCAGATTTTGAAGGATGAGGCAAAGATCCAGTTGGCTTCTCTTCAACTCAATGGCACAACTCTCATCTGGTGGGAGAGAAAACTTCAAGGCAGCAGTGATTTGGGTAACCTTTTTTCCTCATGGTCAGATTTTATTGATGCACTTAAATATCAATTCTATCCCTTGGGTTATAACCAAAAATCCTTAATGGAGTGGCAGTACCTAAGGCAAGGTAAGGGACAAAACATACAGAGCTTTACCGAGGAATTTGGAAAACAAGCACTATGTTTGGGCATTTCATTAGATTCTCCTGAAGTGGTAGCTAAGTACATTGGGTCATTACATAGTTACATTACACATTCAATGTTAATTTTTTAACCTACTAATATTGACTCGGGCAGTGTAAAGGTCATTCATCTTGAAAACATGGGCTGAAATGATAAATATGATCATTCAAGGAAACCACCTTTCAAATCTTCAAATGGAAAATTCAAAGGGAAAGGAAAGGGAAAGGAAAAGAAGACAGCATCAAAGAAGAAATATTAAGGATAAAAGTCTTATTTCACTCACTACAAAAAGGAAGGTCATGACGACAATCATTTTTGGAAGTTGTACCCAGAAAGGAAGCCAAAGAGATATTGTGGAAAGGGTAAGAAAAAGACACTAGAAACCACACAACAAGACCTTGGATCCAACTCTAGCGACGAGGCATTGATCACAACAACAAGCACAAAAGGTACTCTTTCTCTTCATGCTAATTCTGAATTGCATGAAAGAACTAGTTCAACAGATGATCCTCTTCCTAAAGAACGAATGGGAATTGAGTTGTTTCATATTATATTTGTCATAAATCATACAAAAGTAGAAACTCTATTTGATTCAGGCTCTCAATAAAATTTAATCTCATAATCCTTGGTTAAAAAGTTAGGCTTAGAATTTAAGCCTCATCTGAAACCTTATTGGATTGGATGGATACATGACAAAGTAAAACTAAATGTAACCAAGCAATGTAAGGTTAAATTTGTAATTTCTTCTAAACTGGTGGATGAGGTAGAACTTGATATCAGACCGTTGGATATTTGTGGTATTGTTTTAGGGAGTCCCTATCTTTACGACATGAAAGCAGTTTTATTTCGACATGAAAATAAATACAAAATCACAAAATGTGGGGTAGATTATATTGTAAGAGCTCATTAAACCAAGGTCAGTGCCAGTATTGTACGTGAAGGACAGATGAATATATTGGTGAATTCTAGGAAGGGATTTTTTCTCATGGTTGTGAGAGAAAAAGATTCAGATACATATGATGCTTTCTGAGGATGTGATCTGGCTCATAAATAGGAATTATGTGAATTTATTTCTAAATATGATGATTTTTTTCAGGAACCCATATTATTGCCTCCTAAATGAGAAATCCAACATGAGATCCATTTGTAGCATGATGTTCCATTTCCAAACACTAGTATGTATAGGATGTCATCTATTGAGATGGAGGAGATAAAAAAGAAGGTACAAGAATTGTTGAACCAAGGGGTCATCCGACCAAGTACTTCTCCTTGTGGCTCGCTGATCATGTTAGTACCCAAGAAATATGGCACATGGAAGATGTGCGTGGATTATCAGGCGCTAAAACAAATCACGATGATAAATTGATACCCTCTCCCTCGCATTTATGACTTGTTCGATCAATTAAAGAATGCTATCTATTTCACCAAATTGGATTTGCGTAGTGGTTATCACCAGGTCATAATTACAGAGCAGGATGTGTGGAAAACCACATTCAAGACCAAATGGGGGTTGTTGGAATGGATGGTGATGCCATTTGGACTGTGCAACGCTCCAGCCAAATTCATGAGGGTCTTGAATGATCTTCTTAGGCCTTTCATTGATGAATTTTTCCTTGTATATTTAGATGATATTCTTGTCTTTAGTAGAACTTGGGATGAACATGTATGCCATGTAAAGAAAGTGCTTGATGTATTGAAGAGGGAAGAATTTTATGTAAAATTTTCAAAGTGCGAGTTCAGGAAAACCTCTTTGGTTTACCTAGGTCATATTTTCGATAATGGTCAATTAAAAATAGACCCCTCCAAGTTTGAGGCGATTGAAAAATTTCCTAAGCGTACAAATGTAATAGAGGTCCATAGTTTTCAAGGTGCAATATAGTACTGGAGGATATTCATTACCAACTTATTCATTATTGCATCACCCTTACATGCACTAACAAGTATAAAAAAATCCTTTTAGTGGGGAGGAAAGCAGCAGAAGTCCTTCGAAGCACTGAAAGAGAAAATCATCACCACACCAATCCTATATTTACCCAATCTCCAGTAGCCTTTTGATATCAAAACCAATGCCAATGGGTACGCCATGGGATTTGTACTGTTGCAGCAGAAGAAGCCGATATGTTACCATTTGGAGAATTTCTCCTAGGCTGTCAACAATTACCCCACTTATGAGAAGGAACTTTATGCCTTGGTCCAAAGTGTGAAAAAGTGGAAAAACTACTTGATTTGCAAGGAAACCATTATCCATATGGATTACCAGCCCTTGCAATATCTTCAGTAAAAAACAAAGCTACAATAGTCTCTTCATTTCAGGTGGATGGGTTTTCTAGAGCAGTTTCATCTGGTAATAAAGTATAGGAAGGGAACTAGTAACAAAGTAGCAGATATGCTCTCTCGCCCTCCTATTGTTGCTTCTATTATTTTTCATAATGCTTTGTTGTATTTTTAAATTTATGCTGAACAATATGCTAACGATGATGAATTTAAAGAGATATATGCAAAAGTAAAACATGGATCATAGGTGGACAACTATCATTTGCAGGGGAAGTTGTTATATCACCTAGGAAAATTGTACATATCCACAACAGAAAGGGTACATGTAATTCAAGAGGCACATACCTCTCTTGTGTCTAGTCACTTTGGTGTCAAAAAAATGTTATGTCATTTGCGAAGGTTTTTCTTTTGGCCTCATATGAAAAAGAATGTAACCCGATTCGTAAAGGGATGTGTGATGTGTTCTATTTGAAAGCCCTCTAATAGAAAACTCAAGATCTACACACCACTCCCTATTCCGGCTCTACCATGGGAAAGTGTGTCGATGGAGTTTGGAGGAGTTTTTCCTATGTCTAGAAAGGGTCATGACTATTTGTATGTAGTCGTAGATCACTTTAGTAAAATTTTCATATTAATGCCTTGTAAAAAGAAGGTCACTGCTGAGAAGACTGCTTATCTTTTCTTTCAGTTTGTTTGGGTCCACTTTGGGTTGCACACATCGATTGCCTCAGATCGAGACTATCACTTCCTTGGAGTGTTTTTGACTAGCTTGTGGTGAATGATGTTCACCAAGTTGAAGAGAAGTACGACATTCCATCCACAAATCAACAACCAAACAGAGGTCGTCAACCATACCATGGTACACTTGTTGCGGGGCTATTGCAACAAACATTCCAAGTTATGGGATGAGCATTTTCCATATGTGTAGCATGCTTACAACAGAGCAGTGCATTCATCTACGCAGCGTTCACCATTTGAGACATGTTTTGGTTACCTACCAAAGGACCCTTTTGACATGATCTATGGAAGGGATGAAGATGCCAATGGACGTGATGATAGGGAAAAAGCACAATGGCTCATCCAAAAAATATAGACAATTCACCAAACAGTGCAAGAGTAGTTGGAAAAGAGTCGGGATCAATATAAGGCCCAACATGATAAGCACCAAGTCGATCATCAATTTCAAGTTGGTGACAAGGTATGGTTCCATATCATCAACGATCGAATGAAGGGGGAACTTAATAAATTGCGACCAATCCAGTATGGTCCATTTACCATATTGGAGAAGATTCGGAATAATTATTTTCAACTCGATTTTCTTGTATACATGTAGATGTACTTAGTTGCGAATGTCGAAAATTGGAAACTTTATGAACCACCATTGATTACGGACGCCGAGGAGGTAGGATCAATTCCTACAGTGAATTACTTTGCACCAGAGTATCTCAATGAAATTCCAGAAGACATCATTCTAGATCGAATAACCAAGAGTTCATGATGAGGAGATGTGGAATATCTCTATGTTGGTTTCAAATGGATGTACCCAAGTAAAGCTAAATGGCTTGAAAAGGAGAAGGTGAGGGAGAAATTCCCTCACTATCCTATTGGTTGATAAGGCCTTTGGGGGTCCAAAATCTCTTAGGTGGGGAGTAATGATCAAGGTGGATCAAACATGGCCATGTACAAGTTGGTTAAGTACAAAGGGTCAAAAATAAAAGTGTCATAAATGTGGAAAACTTAGTGTCAAGTTAAATATCTCGTCTTCATGATTCCAACGATGCAAACGACACTCAATTCTGAGTCTCTATGAAGCAGTTAGGAGCAGTCAAAGTTTGATCATTGACATGGTGATGTGGGAGCTTAAGGAGGTGACAAATTTGTAGAAACCTGACCGCTACATTCTGGGAAAAAATGTGGGATGGTTAAATTGACTCCTTTGGTCAATTTTTAGAATTTTTAAAGAAATTAGTTTGTTTAAAACAAATATATATATATATATATATATATATATTAGGGCAGGGCAGGCCATGACCCCTACCCTACCCAATGAATATAAAAAATCAAATTATAATAAGGGGGTTGGCGGCCATGTCCTTGCCATCCCCACATTCCACTACCCACACATTATGGAAAAAATATATTAAATGGGTGGTAGGGGTTTTTAACCCCACCATTACTCCTCCATGCATACGGTATCACCGACGGAAGAGGTGAGGCGGGACGCCCAATGTGGTCTCACCCCCCCCCCCGCAACATGCCACTTGAATCAAATATAATATCGCGTGGGGTTTTTAACAAGTAAATCCATGGTTTTATAAAACAAAACTTCACTTAATACAGAGGGGCGAGGTTTGACCACCCAACCCCCTCCCTCCAATTCCTATCTCAAACCAATTTTCCAACGACAGACTTGGTAAAATCTGCCCAACTCTTTCATATTTAAACTAGTCATATCATAAGTGCGCCCAGGCAGGCCAGGAGCAAGCATAGAGTATGAGACAGGGTGGAACCATGAGCAATTTGTAGGAGGGGGCAAAACGATGATCTGAGCCATTTCCAAAGTGGTCATATTTTCACTTTGTCAAATTCAGAAAATTTTATATGGACTCTGCACCTCTCAGCGCCACGAATCCAACAATGTTATAAATTTCTTCATAAGAGGTCTCCAATTTTCGGGCACTTTCAGCTATGGAGGTATAAGGGTATAATTTTTCATTTATACTTGTACTTTCATTTTTATTGCCACTTAATGAAAGAGGTCCTCCCCACTGATTGAGAAAGGCTTAGGGATGTAGTCCCTCCTCGACGAACTCAGATATCAATTATGTGTCTTCTTACATGATTTTATGTTCTTCTCCCTTCTTATGTTTATGGCTTTAAATTTTTAGGGTTTAGCTGCAATTTTACATGTTAATTATTTAATACATCTCAAGAAAAATATCCTTGGATCAACATTAAAGGATGAAGTACAAAAAATAAATCCCAGAGTTGAAGGAGTAGCTGAGTTGGTGGACAAAGTTACAATAACATTAAAGGAAGAAGTACAGAAAGTACATCCCAGAGTTGAGGTGGTAGCCCAGTTGGTTGAAGTCTCTACCTAGTCATTGGCCTTCTGTCATGAGATGAAGTTATAGTTGAGTCCATGAGTCTTAGATTCCTTGTATTAGCATACAATGAGAGGGCGTGAGGGTGTTAGGCCTTTAGGGTGGAGGCACCCCCATTTCTTTTAAAAAATTAGGATTTTAGGAATGTTTGAATTGGTGGAAATAGATGAAATACCATCAAAATCTAGAGGCTCCAAAAATCTTGAAGTTTGACTATTTTAACCCAAAATTCTCAATATTTTTGGACTATTTTGTGAACATATCACATGGATCACAAAAATATAACCTTGTTAAACTACTCTATTGGAACAGGGTCTCCTGCAAGATGCGAAACTGGTACATTTTTTTATATTTTTTATTATATTTAGTCTAGTGCAGTGGTTTTGGGGTGGGACAAAGCCCCTAAAGAATTGTAAATGGGTCAAGGGTAGACTAAGAGTCTGCAACCACAGTTTGTGGACCATTAGATGCATAGGCTAAAATAATATAAGTAGTTGAACCTTTTTGAGTTGTAAAGGAGATTAAGAATGAAAAGAGATTGATGCTAAGTACAAATTGATAGATCTGGTTAGGGTTGTTGGGTAAGGAATATTGTTGCTATGTGCACAGAGGGCCTCTATCCTGTTGTGTGAAGACCCTGCTGCTATGTGTGCAAGTTGGGTTTCGAGGTGTTGTAAGTAGATTTGAAGGATTAATGAATGCGGAAGTATTGTTGAATATCTGAATCCATTGGAATTGTTGTGATCTGAATCTCTGATGTTTTGTTACTTAATATATGATGTTGTATTATTGATTTAAGCTGCGAATATATGTGTGTTACTTATTTATGCTGAAATTTGGGTCTATTCTATTGCACTTTATATAAATAATTGCGTTATCATTATATCAGTTCATGATGTGTTGATTACTGTGAGTATCATTGTTGTTGCGCACGTGGATGCGAAGGGAATCTATAGATGTGGGCTTTGTGATTCAAGATATGGTCACTCTAAGGTTGAATGTAGATCTTCTTGACTTACCTACCCTCTCCCAGGGTGCAGAAACCTGGTTCCAACACCCACCCATACTACTTCAAGTGAGGCTTTGTTGTACGTAAGTAGGTCACTGCCGAAAGGGCTAGTAATATAAGGGTTTGTTGGCAAAGTTTGAATATCTGAACCTGGGTCAAGACCCCTTGAGCTAGCAAATGGTTCCATTGCTGGGACCGGGAGAATTTTGAGAGAGGAATCAGGTAATTCCAAGGCCGTACTAGAAGCTTGAGAGAAAGGAAATCGATGAATGGTTTGAACAGCAAGTTAAGGAATTTTCCGTAAAATAAAACCGCAATGAGAGGTTGACCACCGAAGAGTGGAAGAATAAGTAAATTTTCACAGATATCTACGAGATATTATTTGTAAAAATCCTGATTGAGTTCCAGGAGTGGCTCGCAAGGTTGGTGGAATTTCAAAAGTGTTGGAAGGACGAGTGGGTCATAGAGTGGACCCCTGAACTAATCCAGAAATTAGAAAAGGCTGATAATACCATCACTCACACGGTGGACCATTGGGTAGACAGTGTGTTAGGAGGATTTGTGACATAATTTTCCATTGATCAATTTTTCTCCTACTCTGAAGTAGAGCGAAGATTCTTTAAGGGGTTCCGAGGTAATTTTCTGAAGACATGACCATTGTTGATCAAGATATTATTATGTGAAAAGAGTATTATGTGTAGCCATACCAGGTGAATGACCTCTGATCTGTATGGGAGCACAAAGTGAAGTGGTAAGTATTATAGACCCAAACTAGAAGGAGATTGATTGGTCTACAATCTGGTAAGAGAAGCAGCTTTGTAGAGTCCTCCATCCACACCGCTTTCCAACTAGCCTAGGGGTAAGAATTCACCTACACCTCCGCAACCGGAAGACGACATGGTTGCACACATGAATTTTCCGACCTTTAAGGGTGTGGGGGATGAAGACATGGATCATTTCTAGTTTTCCATGGGATCGGTATGGACTGCGCAAAACGTAGCTAGTGATGCGGTGAAAAGAGCACAACTGTCCCTTGCCTTCGAAGGAAGAGTGTTGGACTAGTACATGGGATACATCGACCAAAATGAAAATGTAACCATTGAAGATATTAAGACCGCCCTGAAACAACAGTTCAGGAACCCTACGTCCTACTCTCAAATCGTGGTTGATCTAAGGGATTTAAAACAAGGTTCATCTAAATATGTGTGGGAGTTCGATCAACGACTAAAGAAGGTGATCAAAAATGGGGATTCCAATATGATGACAGACATCAGATAGAATTATTTATTGCTATCTTGCTACCTCACCTATGCGTACCTATGACGAACCAAACTTTCGAATCATAGGAGAAAGCCTTGGAGGGTGCCATGAAGTTAGAAGTTGTGCCTTGGGATGAGACTCAGCTGCGCATCCAACCGATCCAGGGACAGCTAGAAGAAATGCATGTAGAAATATAGAACCCACGGAAGGAACGAGGGGTAGAGGCTAGCCCTGAGAGATGGTGCATACGATGTCGGGTGAATGGTCATACCAAGGATAACTTTGCTCTGTTTGTAGACTATATGTAGGTCGGGGAACCTACCCATTGCACCCTAGGGACACTGCGGGACCCAGTCGGCCAGCGTTATGGTGTGATGATTGTCGCGTCGCAGGGCTACACGATACCAACCACTATCCTTGCCTTGATGCGTAAGTTCCAAAGATAAATTAACAATGGTGTAGGTTCTGCAGATCGGTGGGACATGATGAACAGAAGTTCTAGATGTATGATTTGATGATGGATTGAGGAAACTTATATAGAGTACAATCAGACCTTGTGTCACCAAGAACCCCTGTAGGCATAGGTGGCTCCCCGTCAAGGGGTAGGGGAGGAGGGCAAGGTGGAAGTGCAAGTCGGGGACAAGGTTAGTTAATCTATTTATAACTGTGGAGAAGCAGGACACTTTGCAAGGGACCTCCTGAACCCTACAAGGAAATCCTGCCAATATTGCAGACAGCTGGACCATGCGATTGAATATTTGTTGGCTTGAGGGGTCTTGACCCAGGATCGGTGTGCAAGGTTTGCCAACAAACCCCGATGCTACTAGCCCTTTCGGCAATGGCCTGGTTTCGTAGGTCATAGTCTCACCCAAAGTAGTATGGGTGGGTGATGGAACCAAATTTCCGCACCCTGAGAAAGGAAGGGTGGCAAGCAGGGCTGCGTTCTGTTCAGATTAACTTGGTTCTTCGTAGGGTTAATTATATATCTATTTTCATCCATGTGCACTAGATCTAAAATTATATGCTTTTCATAACATCAACACAACATTATATAAAAAGAGCAGAATAGATCTAGATCCAACCATTCAGTATATAGACTTTCACAATAGAAAGATAGAAAATACATAACACAATAGTTATCAGCAGTTCATACACCAGTACTCATGGATTCAGATCTCTATCAATCCTTTGCATTAATTCATTCATCAACCTTTCCTTACAATTCCATTCCCAACCTGAGCACAGAGCAGCAGGGTCCACACATAGCTGAACTAGGAGCTCCCCGCACATAGCTAGCAGGAGTCTGTTCCCCCAAAACCCAAACATATAACTTAAACAACAGATCGTATTAATAGCTCATCAATTCTTATCCTTTACAATCTAAAATTCATCTCTATTTATAACAATCTAGCCTTAACGTTCCTATGGTCCGCAACCCATGGTTTTCAGACCCCTAGTTTACCCTTTGACCTCTTACAATGCGTTCGAGGCTTTGACCCACCCTAAAACCCCTGCGCTATTTTAAATACAATCCAAAATAATCAAAATGGACTTGTTTCGCAGCTTGTTAAGAGACGCTATTCCAACAGTCCCCCAACACAACTTGTGACTCTTCCTGAGTCACTGCACTGGTGCGACCACATGGTCCGCAACCTAGTATGGTTTGAGTCAACTACCATTGACAAAGATAGGAATAAGGTCACCGCGTAGGGTAGCTAACTGAACTGCACCACCATTCGTAACTTCCTTAACTATGTAGGGACCAAGCCAGTGCTGCCGAAATTTTCCTGGGTGTTTCACAAATTGGCTATCATACAAAAGGATGACATCACCTTCAACGAACGTCTTCTGGTGAATGTGTCAATCATGCCATGGTTTATCCTGATCCTTTTGAACCTACTGGTGAAACTGAGTAATAAACTGATCTTCCTCCAAAGCCACCATTTTCACCAGGCGTTCTTTTATGATTTTTTAGTCGGCCATATTCATGAATGCTATGATGCGTAGGCTAGGAAAAATGTACTCTATTTGCATGATGGCCTCCTTTCCATAGACCATTCGGAAGGGTGTCCTGCCGGTCAGATTTTTGCAGGTTTTGCGGTATGCCCACAGAACCGAGGGGATGTGAACATCCCAGTCACTATGTTCAGCATTACAAACCTTCGTTAATGCCTGCTCCAAAATTTTTTTAAAAGCTTCGACCGCCCCATTAGTCTGGGGATGATATGGTGTACTCCTCGCATGGTGGATCCAGAATTCCTCATTCAAAGCTTGAATCTTTTGATTAACAAAATGCGTACCTCTGTCACTCATCAGGATCTTTAGGCAGCCAAAACTAGACAGATTATGTTCAAAGATGAAGTGCGCAACAGTATCAGCAGTACAATATTTTACAGCTTTGCCTCAGCCCATAGTGTGATGTAGTCAGTGGCCGTGATAATGTAGCGTGCACCTGTTTTCTTTCCCAGTGGATTAATGGGTCCGATAAATTCAATGGCCAATTTATGAAAAGCTTGTAGGGCCATCTGAGGCTATAATGGCATGTCATCTTGTCGTGAGGGTCGGCCAGTTCGCTGGCATGTATCACACGACCTACAATAGGTGTAAGAATCCTGATGCAGGGTAGGACACCATAAGCCAACCCTTAAAATATTTTTTTCCATAGCTCTGCTCGCATAGTGGCTACCTACGACTTCATCATGTGCTTTTGTGAGGACGGTTGATCATTCATGTTCTAATACATATATGCAGAGTATTTCATCGGCACCTAGCTTGTATAGATGTTCTATGACGAGAGTGAAGTCTGCGGCCTAGGTAACCAACTCCTTCTTATGTTTTACTGAATGCGCAATAGGGGCCACACACATAGTAAGGAATTCAATGATATCAAAAAAGTGAGCATCAACCATCTTAATGGTAAATAGCTGTGCATCGGGTAATACTTCATCCAGGTTAGTGGGTTCTTCCCTTGTATCAATACAAGACAGGTGATCTAGGCCTGCATTCAACCGCCTGGGCTTAATGAGGATCTCAAAATCATATTCCTAAAATAGAAATAACTAGTGGAAAATATTCCCCCCCAACACAGGATTTTTGACCAGGTATTTCAAAGTTGAATGGTATGTGAACATCTTAAAGTGTCCACTCAGTAGATCATGCTGAAAGTTTTGTAGTGCATACACCATAGCCAGTCCTTCACGTTCAGTGGTAGAGTAATTTCTTTCGGTGTTCGAGAGTTTCCAACTGTCAAAGGCAACCGGGTGATCAATATCTCCTTTGCCAGGCTGCGTGAGGAACGCGCCCAGGGCAATTCCTAATGAATTGAAATGTACATGAAATTCTTCTGACCAGTCAAGGAATATCAGGATGGGTGTAGAAATCATCTTCTCTTTTAGTAGTTTTAAGCTCTTCTGACATTCATCATTCCAAAAAAAAAGAGAAATCTTTTTTTTAGTAGCTATTCCATGGGTGCTATGATCAGAGAGTATCCTTGAATGAATTTTCTGTAATATCCTGTGTGATCGAGAATGGAGCGCAGCTGTTTCTCCGTGGTGGGGACTACCAGGTTGATAATTACGGCTATCTTTGCAGGGTCAACCATCAGTCCTTGCCGACAGACTATGTTCCCAAGCAAGATTTCGAAAGGTACGCAAAAGATATAGTTTTTGATATTCATGGAGATCTGGTGCTTCCAGCACGCATCCAAGATTAATCGCAGGTTTGAGACATGTTCTTTCACTAAGCCAAAAATTGTCCAATCATCGAAGTAAACCTCCAGGAACTTATGAATAAATTATTTGAACACAGCCACCATGACCCTTGAAAAGATAGTAGGTGAATTCTTAAGACCAAATGGCATGACCGTATACTGGAAGGAACCCCATTCGGTGGAAAAGGTGGTCTTAATGCGATCCTTGGGTGAAATTCCGATCTAGTGGTATCTCGAGAATCCATCAGTGAAGGAATAGGATTCCTGGCCACCCACGCTATCAATAATTTCATTGGAGAAGGGAGTAGGGAAAGGGTCATGAACGTAGGCATCATTCAGTGTATTTCTCCCTTTGTTTTTTTATCCTGAAAGACCATTGGGCTTACCGAATCTGACTATTCAACTAGTTCAATCATACCTGCGGTCAACATTTTGTCCAATTCTTCTTTGAACTTTTTCTTATACTTAGAATTCAACCGGTAGGGCCGCTTCTTGACGGGTCGTGCTTTGGGCTTCAGAGTGATGTGCATAATGCCTAGGTCCCCAGTGATTCCTTTGAGCTCAGAAAACTTGGTAGGGAATAAGTCATGGTACTCCGTAAGTAGTTCGGAAATTTTTCCCACGGTGCCTTCCCAATAATCCCCAATTTTAGCCAGCTTAGGGTGTTCTTTTGTCCCAATATTAACTTCACGTAGCCGGAGAGGTTGCATTACATTAACATCCTGGAGAGATGGTCTGACAATGGTACGTTCCCCTTATGCTTCCGAAACAGAGACATTCTGCGAGTTATCCTCTTCTTTGTTAATCACCAAGCTCTGGCAGTTGACGATGTCTTCAATCTGGGCCTCCCATGTAAAAACAGCTGGAGGGGTGTGGGGGTGAGGCTTCTTAAGGATGAATGCATCAATGTCCTGTAGGGCTTCGTCAAGCATCTCTATTCCCCCAATAAGTCTGAATGTTCCAATAAAGTCCTCTTTAATATTTCCTAGTGGTGGGTCCACTGATGTAATTTTGCGTCTAAGTACCAAGTAGCAGGAATAGAGCCCAAGGCATATATAAATAGATGGATTCATTCTTCTAGGGTTTGGTCGGCCCATTTGGTTGTCCAAGTACGTATATGCGCACAGGGATCCCCGGGTCCTAGGAATATCTTGGTGTACACATCAGCGGGAGGTGCGAACCATAGCACCATCCTATCCTGACATGTCTCCCAGTCCGGAAATGCTTTCTTATGGGTATCCCACTAGCATGCAGGTGTGCCACGCAGTGCCATATTGAGTGCCTAGAGCCACCGATATTTTGGCACCCTAGCCTCTAATGTTCTTAAGAAGTCTTAGAAAGTACTAGACTCATCAAAGTGGGGAAGGTCCCTTACCTCTGAAGTAATGGAATAGAGGTACCTTGCAACTCGAGGGCATTGTAGTGTTGCGACATTGTGTAGCCGGGTCCGCTAAAGCTCAATTTCTTCATCTAGGTCAGAACAATATTCCCTGTTTTTATCCCAATCGAATACTTTTTCTATTGTAGGGCCACCCTGGTCTTCGTCCTATGTTGTCATCCTGTAGATATGATCTAGTTCCTCTTCTTTGTATGCTGGATCTGTATAATGCATACCCTTAGGAAGATCTAGTGGTACTATTGCATGGGTACCATTCTTTTCCAACACCATGCTACATTTTTTCAGATTGATGACACCCCCTACATCGATAACCCAGTCTAGTCCTAGGAGTGCAAGATAGGGATCCGTATCCTCCACAATTTCTATGACCTCAAAGTCAGCTAGGACCCTTACTGCTGCGATATCGACCACAACTTTTGGCAACCTTCCCAGAGGGATGATCTTCTATTGATTCGCCATTCGCAGCTGGATAGTGGACCAGTCTACTTTAGGTTCTCCCATTTGTTTGCATGTCTATTTTGGTAGGACGTTTGCATCAGATCCAAGATCGAGAATAACCTGATCCATTTCATAATCACCAATCTACGCCATTAGTCACATTTCCCTCCCAGTGCGCCTTTTTTAGCTGTGTAATTTTTGTACTTCTTTAACCTCAACCATTGGGCTGGGCTGGGCTGCGCATTTCTGTAGCAATACTTGAAGATTTTCTCCAGCCTGTGGGTTGCGTAGTAGCTTCAAGCATGCCTTTAACAAGGATTAAACTTCATTTTCTGTCTAGAGGTGCGCTGGCGGCTGCACAAGGGCTTCCAATGACTCCTGTCTCCTAGGATTTGGTTCCTTTTGCGTAGCCAACTCCTCCATCACTCCTTGGGTGACCATGCTACGCATTATGATTTTTACACTGGGATCTTCACTCCTTAGCTCCGTTTTGACTCTCTGTACATTTTGGGGTGGGGTATACTGTTTGTCCTTCATTTTTGTTAACAAGATCGAACAGTCTTCAATCTCATGGTCTAGTTGTTTGTAATATTTACAAGACATCCTCGTGGGATTTTGGCAGTCCCTGGCGAAGTGCCCTACCTATCCACAGTTGTAGCAAATCAGTTGGCCCTGTCCTCATCCTGCGCTCCCTCCCCATCCCCCCTGCCCCCTATAGGAGAGCTACCAAAGATTGCGGGAGATCTCGGAGAGGCAAGATCAGACTGTACTCTATTAAGGGTTCTTCGATCTACCAGTAAGTCATATGTGCGAAAATTCTTCTTGTCGTTCCCTATATATTGGCAGAACCTACACCATTTTTGCCTCAATTCACCCTTATTTATCAGAGGACACTGGGCTGTATCATGTAGTCCCGTTACCTGACAGTCTTCACACCAGAGGTCCGGGCCGACTCCTTTTCCCCGTTATGTCTGTAAGCTTTGTATCTCTAGGTGCATGGCCATGAGATACTCCTGAATTTTCTGCACTCCTTCGCTTGTGTCGTCCTTAGGCGTAACTTCTAGTTTCATGGTAGCTTCCAAGGATTTTTCTTGCGATTTGAAGGTCTGGTGGCCCATGGGTATGCATAAGTGAGGTAGCAGCATAGCGATGAACCATTCCGTGTGTTTTTTGTCATCATACTTGAACTCACCTTCCCTGATCACTTTCTTTAACTATTAATCGGCCTCACATACCGACTCAGACACCCCTTGCTTGAAGTCTTTTACTTCCGCTATCAGCTGGGAATAGGATTTTGGCTTCCGAAATTGTTGTTTTACGACATCCTTGATATTTTGAAGCATTGTGCTCCCGTTCTGGGATATATACCACATATACCAGTCCAATTCCCTTTCTTTGAAAGCCAAGGATAGCTACGCTCTCTTCATAGTATCGCTTACCACCCCTTGTTCCATCCACACCGAATCGGTCATGAGCCAAAATTGATCCATGTCCTCATCTTCTGCTCCTTTAAAAGTAGGTAACCTTAGGTGGGCTGCCATGGGCCCCTCTGGTTTATCTTCCTGGGGCCCTGACATCAGGGCAGCTATCGGACCCTGCATAGGTCTTGGCGGACTATGAGTAGAGCGATCCTCTCCTCGACTGTCTCGATAGTTCTTACTGCTCCTTGTTGCGCCTCCACCCAGAATATGACTCATTACACCCCGTGTTAGATCTATACTGCCATTACCCAATCCTGTTTCTCAGACTCCTTAGGGTCCCGACAACGGAACCATTTGTTGGTTTGAGGGGTCTTGACCCAGGTTCGATGTGCAAGGTTTGCCAACAAACCCCGATACTACTGGCCCTTTCGGCAATGGCTTGCTTTTTCAGGTCGTAGTCTCACCCGAAATAGTATGGGTGGGTGCTGGAACCAAGTTTCCGCACCCTGAGAAAGGAAGGGTAAGGCAAGCAGGGCTGCGTTCTATTCATATTACCTTGGTTCTTCACAGGGTTACGTATATATCTATTTGCATCCACATGCACTAGATCTACAATTATATGCTTTTCATAACATCAACATAGCATTATATAAACATATAAGAATAGATGTATATCCAATCATTCAGTATACAGACTTTTTTAGCAGAAAGAAAGAAAATATATAACACAATAATTATCAGCAGTTTATACACCAGTACTCACGGATTCAGATCTCTATCAATCCTTTGCATTCATTCATTCATCAGCCTTTCCTTATAATTCCCTTCCCAACCTGCGCACACAGTAGTAGGGTCCGCACACAGCTGAACTAGGAGCTCCGCGCACACAGCCAACAGGAGTTTGTTCCTCCAAAACCTAAACAGATAGCTTAAACAATAGATTGTATCAATAGCTCATCAATTCCTATTCTTTACAATCCAAAATGCATCTCTATTTATAACAATATAGCCTTAACGTTCCTATGGTCTGCAACCCATGGTTTTCGGACCCCTAGTTTACCCTTTGACCTATTACAATGTGTTTGGGTCTTTGACCCACCCTAAAACCCCTATGCTATATTAAATATAATCCAAAATAATCAAAATGGACCAGTTTCGTAGCTTGTTAAGAGATCATGTTCCAACAAGATTGTCCAATCTTGATAGCAGAAATGTAGGAAAAGAAGCCAACACCTATGCAGAATGTGTAGAGAGTTAAGGCTAAGCTACGAGACAAAGATCCAAGTGTGAATTTTTTAACACACATTGGGATGGCCACCAGGGGACCTGAGGAGGAGGCTGTAATGGAACCTCTAATCCGACAAGCAGTTATCAAACAAGAAGGTTTGGACCTAAAAAAGGGAAAAGAAACATTTGTCGCAGCTCGCCAGGATTTTTCTAAGGCAAAGGCAACTACTGCTTAGGCACCTGTGAACCTCAATGCAGATGAGGAGGTCGAGCCCTTTTTACAGGCATGTATGAAGCTGCTGCGCAACCCAAAGGCTGTGGAGAATCTTCATCCATTAATAGATAGTTGCACAGCACAACCCAATCTACCCCCGGAGGTCAAGGATGTGCACAAGCTATACAGGTATAAGAAATGCACTGGGAGAGAAATGCAGTTGACTGCTTAGATCAGTGACTATGAAATGGATTAGGTTATTTTTGACCTAGGATTAGATGCAAACATGTTACCTAAATAAAATTGGCAACGAATGGGATAGCCTCAGTTGGAATGGTCCACCATTGAGCCGCGCATGGAAAATCAACATAAAATCATACCACTAGGAAGGCTATCCAAAATTACGGTGGATATCACAGGAGTAAAGGTCTGAGATGACTTTGAGTTAATTGAAATTGTAGAAGATGCGGACCCCTACTCTACACTCTTAGGGTTGGAATAGACCATAGATGTGGGTGGTATCATCAACCTCAAAAAGAGAAGCATGGTGTTTGTACCATTAGATCCTATGGAAGGTGAACGATACATAGAGCTAGTGCACAATGAAGAGGAGGTAAATCACATTTACAAGTTGATTGCGCGGGACCAGGATTGGATCAACCCCACTGTGGAAGGAGTAATCTGCTGGTAAAAGGATATTGAATGATTTTCTAACTCTAATGGAGAGATGGAGAAGTGGAAAAAATGGTTGCACGATGTCTCGATGCTGTGATGTCTTTGAGTCACAAGGAACTTCCACTGCATTTCCTCAAAGGTAAGAGACCTACCCTACTTTGATGGTTCTGGTAGCATTAAGGAATTTTTGTGACCATTCAAAGAGGAGGTTCCAAGAGAACAAAGGATATGGGCCCTTATTATTGCGATGTGGGAAATGCGTGCAAGATGGTGGGAGACGCACAAAGGGGCATTCCAGGACAGGGAGGACTGTCGGGACATGACGCTCCTCCGATTTGAGCCTTCAGTAAAGATATGGGTCGAGATGTTCCTTTGCCCAGGGGACCCATGTCAACACTTTCTGGCCTGGATCAAAGCATGGGTTGACTGAGCTATGGAAGAATTGGTTCACTTGTTCATTCATGCGTTAGGTCCAATCTCGACTGCATGGTACCTGGATGCGGAGCTACAATAACACACCCGCCACTGGGAAACTCTGAGGGCCGAATTCATAGGGAAATTTGGACTCATAGGGGAATTGGAAGCACTTGACGAAGCTCTATAGGGTATAGATACATTTTTGTTTAAGGAACCCAGCTCCGTTGAAGCATTTGGGGCTTCGACATGGGAAACAGAGATGCAGGATATTGTCAACTGTCACAGCTTGGAAAGGGAAGAAAGTGAAGAATACCTATGGTCTTTCTCTATTCCAGAGTCGCAAGGAGAGCACCCAATTGCAGGACCCCCGCTGCAAGAGGTGGATGTCACTAATGCTCTCAGGTTGCGCGAATTCAATATTGGGACAGAAGAGCACCCTAAGTTGGCTTATATTGGGGACTATTGTGATGAAAATATAGTAAGAAAGGTGGCTGAGTTACTCACCGAATACCAGAACTTATTCCCAAAAAAGTTCTCGGAACTAAAAGGGATCACGAGAGACTTAGGGGTCATGCATATCACTCTCAAACCAGATGCACGACCCATGAAATAGTGACCCTATAGGTTGAATCCCAAGTATAAGCAAGAAATTCAAGGACGAACTTGACAAAATGATCACTACAAGTATCATCGAACCTATCGAACAATCTGACTGGGTCAGCCCAATGGTGGTTCAAGAGAAATAGTCTAAAGGGGGGATTCGGATCTGTGTGGACTTGTGCAAGTTGAACAACACCTACGTTCATGAACCATTCCCTACACATTCTCAGACGAAATTTTGAATAGCATGGGGGCGTAGGAAGCATACTCCTTTACGAACTGATTCTTGAGGTACCATCAAGTTAGAATCAGTCTTGGGGATCGCAGCAAAACCAAGTTTGCCCCAGAATGGGGCTCTTTCCAGTATACTGTCATGCCATTTGGTCTCAAGAATTCCCCTGCTATTTTCTCACTCGTCATGGTTACAGTGTTCAAGGAATTCATCCACAAGTTCCTAGAATTATATTTTGATGATTGGACCATCTTCGACCTAGTGAAGGCACATGTATCAAACTTGCGCATGATGTTGCATGTCTGCCAAAAGCACCAGATTTCTCTAAATATCAAGAAGTGTATCTTCTGTGTACCCTTTGGTATCCTGCTCGGCCATATAGTTTTCCGACAAGGGCTGATGGTGGATCCTACCAAAATCGTAGTAATCATCAACTTTCCAGTACCAATGACAGATAAACAACTGTGCTTGATCCTTGGGAACACGAGCTACTACCGAAAATTTATTCAAGGCTATGCGCTGATCATGACCCCTATGGAAAAATTTCTCAAAAATGATGTTTCATTCTTTTGGGATGACGAGTTTCAAGAGAGCTTTAAGTTACTCAAATAAAAGATGGTATCGACACCTATTCTCATCTATCCTGACTGGGAGAAGGTATTTCATGTCCATGTCGATGCATCGAGAATTTCTCTCGAGGTTGTCCTTACACAACCAGGAGAGGGAGACATTGATCATCTGGTTTCCTTTGAAAGTAGGAAACTCTCTGGCACGGAACGTAATTACTCCACTACAAAGTAGGAGGGTTTGGCCATGGTGTACGCTTTGCAAAAATACTGTCATTACTTTTTAGGAGGACTCTTCAAAATGTTTACAGACCATTCAGCCTTGAAGTACCTGGTAAATAAGCCTGTGTTAGGGGGGGAAAATTTGTCTATGGTTACTGATATTTCAGGAGTATGACTTTGAAATCATCATTAAGCTGGGAAATCTGAATGTTAGGCTGGATCACTTATCACGGATAGAGAGTGGCGAGGAGCCAACAAACCTGGAGGATGGATTGCCTGATGCGCAGCTATTTTCTATTAAGGTAGTAGATGCCCACTTCACTGATATCATTTAGTTCTTGACTACTATAATGGCAACCCCAGAGTATTTAGTACAACAGAGGAAAGATCTAGTCGCTCGGGCAGCAAATTTTACCATCATTGCAGGACAATTATATAAGATGGGAGCTGATGAAGTATTGCGGAGATATGTTTTGGAGCATGAAAGGCATGATATCTTGGTAGAGGCTCATGATGGAGTAGCAAGAGGTCACTACGAAGGAAAGCAACAACGCAAAAGGTCTTGAGAGCTGGGTTATGGTGGCCTACCCTGCATTGTGATGCTCACAATCATTGCAAATCCTGCGATACGTGCCAACGAACAGGGAGGTTGTCCCGTAGGGATGAAATGCCTCTTCAAATGCAAATGGCTCTACAAGCATTTGATAAGTGGGCCATCAATTTCATAGGGCCGATCAACCCACCAGGAAAGAAGATGGGTGCGCACTACATTATTACTACCATTGATTACGTAACCAGGTGGGCCGAAGCACAAGTAATAAAGGATTGTACTATGGATACCATTGTGCATTTTATCTTTGAATAAATCCTGACCAGTTTTGGGTGTCCAAAGATCCTCATGAGCAACAGGGGTATGCACGTTGTTAACAAAACAATCCAAGATTTGACCGCGGAGTTCTGAATCCATCATGAAAAAAGCACACCGTATCACCCAAAGAAAAATGGTGCAGTTGAAGTTTTTAACAAAATCTTAGAGCAAGCACTAACAAAATTCCGCAATGTCGATCGCAGTGATCGGGACGTGCGAGTCCCATCAGTTCTTTGGGCTTATCGAACCACCTGCAAGAAGATAATTGGGAAAACTCCTTTTAGGATGGTATATGGGAAGGAAGCTGTTATGCCAATGGTGTACATTATTCCTAGTCTACGTATCACAGAATTTACAAACATGGCAGACCCTGACATCATGGAGGAGCGATTAGTGCAACTTATGGCTTTAGAGGAAGATCGGTTCCTAGATAATTTCCATCAACAGGTTCAGAAGGCCCACAATAAAGCCTGACATGATTGACATATTCACCAAAATACCTTTGCGAAGGATGACTTGGTCCTCTGATGCGATAGCTAGTTTGAAAAACATCCAGGGAAGTTCCAGCAGCACTGGCTTGGCACCTACATGGTTAAGGAGATCACAGATGGCGGAGCTATTCGGTTGGCCACCTTGTGTGGCGATGTGCTGCCAGGATATGTCAATGGTAGTTGGCTCAAACGATATCGGATCTATTGGCAAGGAAACAGGTCGCGTGGGAAAGACCCAGGTTCAGGGATTGGGTCAACAAGGGATTCCGATGTAGTCGAGTACCACGCTGACATTTTCACCCTACTCTGGAGAGCAGAGAGTCTCACCTGAGGCATGTTGCGATCACATGAAGGAGGGGAATAGACCGGTATCAATAGATGGATCCACAACTCAAAGCTAACACAGAATCATACGCATGCATAACATCGTATATAGAAGATCTCTCAGAACATCATGCAGATAATAAGCAATTAAAATTTTAAAGTACTACAGGAATCATGCAACACATTCAATATATACAATATACTAGCAACCTTCAGATATATTCATAAACATTCAACAGGATCAAGTGTTACATCGCTCAACAGAATGAGCTTCCAGATTCAATTACAAAGGTCCTACAAGACAGAGAGAGATACTATAACAGACCTATGGGGACACAGGAAATACAATTATGTCGAGACCAAGACAGGGCTCTCCTATGGCGTATTCTCCTCGGCCTTGTTCTACTCTAATATCTCTCTCTTACCTTTCCTTCCAACCCTTTTGTTGCTGGGTGACGGCCTATTTATTCACCAGCCAGTGCACCGGTTAGTTTCTCTTGTTTTCTCACTTGGTTGCTTTCAGCTTCTTCCTATTGAATAGGAGTTCCACTATTTGTCTTCTGCCGCATCATTCCTTCATCTTCACTTGTCTGCACTAACCTTGTCACCTATCTCCTGCTCCTTCGCAGCCTCGGCAGCTCCACCGCCTACCATTTTTGTGCCTGCCATGTGTCGATCTACAACCCAAAATCTGTCTTCATGAAAAATTCAAAACAAGCACCCCAACAGGCCCCAACCACAGTCTCTTGACTCATCCCGAGTCAATCACAGATCACCGTCTCCACCTCCATGGCTCTAGATTTTCCCATCTCCTGTTCTGCTATCCATCCCTCCTTTTTCTCAAACAAGGGCCCCAACTCCTGGACCTTTTCAAGGGCTATGACCTTGAGTTCCTGGAAGGAAGCTACAGCCTCCCGCCACTCCTGCATAATTGGTTCAGTTGCGGTTGCGATTCGAGTACGGCTTCCTCTCCCCCTTCAGTCGAGAGCTTTCCAAAGACAGTTGAGACCTGTGTACTGGCCTGAGCAACCAGTTGCTGTATCTTGGGAGCACTTGCCATGAACGGTTGTCTGAGCTCCTAGAGGGCCTGCTTGGCCATTGCTGAACTGGCCTCTCTCTGCTGAATCTGGACTTCTATGATGTCTGTTGTGGCATATAGAAGTTCAAGGCCGACTAGGTCTTTTGCATTCTGAATCTCTTGGTTGATTTGTTGAAGATATAGAGACAAGGGTTGGGTCTTGAGATTCAAGGCCATCATATATTCTTGTAGACCCTTCAGTAGGTCATACGCTTCTCGGGCTGCAATACTCAAGGCTTTCTGCACTCTCTCAACCTGTTCCTGTCTTGCTATTATTTGGTTGGCATAAATGACTTGGGGTTCTGGCAGAGCTGGGGAAGTCGCTAGAGCTGTTTTGAGATCAGTGTTCTCATACTGAAGGTTTTCCCATGCTACCTTGACGTGGATAGCTTAGTCACCCATAGCATCTTCTGGGACTTCCATTGGTGGTACCTGGGTGTCGTAGGCTGCTACAGTGGGCCAGATGTCCCGAAATATTCGAGTCACCGTCGCAATTTCTTGCTGTAGGGCCCCCTTATTAGTTCGCAGCTGATCATGCTCTTCAGTAAGCACAATGATTTGTTGATGCTGCTTCTCACATCTCTGTTGAAGTTCAGAGTGGAGCCCATCGGCCACCTATGTTTCCCGTTGTATGAAGTGGAATAGCTGGGGCATCCCCCATGTTTCCATGATTTCTACTCCTGACGTACCCTGCTTTGGAAGCCTCGGTTGTAAGGGTTTCGTACTGGCTACGGACTTGGCCGAATGTTTTGTTGTTGACGGTGGCGGGGTTGGATTATTGGCCTTGTTGATAGAATCGCCCATGTTGACATCGAGCCGCGATTCGAGAGTTGCTCCTGTATCTGGGGGGGTCAAGTGAGTTGGCTGTTCTAGAGTCTGCACTAGAAGTTGGTCAGCTCTGTCTTTTATAACTTGTTCCACCTGGTTGATAAGTTCAATAAATGTGACTTGGGGGGCTAGGTTTTGGATAACCATGGGTACTTCTATCGTCCCAAGTTAACTTCAGTCCTGAGGTCCCCACTAGTCCTTTCTCTATTGATGACGGGGTCGGACAGGTAGCGGATGAAGTGGATGGGATGAAGGTGTTAGGTTCCCAGAACAAGGTGAATTGTGGTGATTGGTAATTGCAGGTGGTGGAAGTACGAATATTCAGAAATTTAAGTGGAAAGAGTGGGTTGTGGGGTGGAAGCTCACTAGTTATCGGGGCCTCCATGAGGGTTTTTTCTTTGATTATAACTCCCTGGCTGCTCTGTCGCGACTGATCCTCGCTAGTGAGGTCAACCACGGAGTTGGAGACTTCCACCCTGGGTTTCTTTGCTTTAGGCACTGCGACTGGCTTTACAGCTTTTGACTTTCGCACCAGCGTTGTGGGCACTGGGGTTGGTGTAGTAAACACAATATTAGGAAATTGGGTGAAATTAGGAGTGATGATGGGGAGTGAGGCAGACTGGGAGGCTTGGAATTATTCAAAGGTAGGGAATTCAGGAGACACATTGGCCAATTGATGACTGGATTTAGCTGTAGTCTCATCACCCTGGTTGTTGTCTGCTCTAGGGTATCTTCTGGTAGAGGTGCATCCATCATTCCTGCGAAGTCATAGACGTATTCCCCCTCCCGGACCTCCATCTATACTCCTGGCCATTCGTAGACTTCTGGGTGGAAGGTGTTTTCGTCAATGTGCAGCTTTAGGGGCGTCATTTCAAAAGTCATCGCCAATGCACCTTTTGGCCTGAGGAGAGTGTGGTAGTGTGTGACCTTGAACCAAACCTATTCATTGTATTTTTCTAACAGAACCCTTGGTATTCACTACTGGATCGTGACCACGTCTACCATCATACCACACCACATCCAGAATCCCTCCTCATTGGCCTCCTTCGAACTTGGGTTGCTGGATACCCTCCAGAAAGTGTATTTCATTACTAGTGGCTGGATGTTTAGTATCTCAGCTGGTGTCTGCCTACCGAGGAAGGACCATTTCCACATGGCGAAGGCCATGATCAAGTACCCGTAAATGAATCCCGTCACTCTCTGATAGTTGTCCTCGCATGCCTTAAACAACTCGCAGAGAATGAATGAGCACCAATTGAGCTGTGTTCCCTAGATACAGTGCTTTGCCACCGAGATGGTGTCTAGGGTGCACTCTCCCTTCATATAGTGCCTCATCATTTTGCTAGTGATGAGGTAGCATGCAGCTTTAACATTGGGCTGATCAATCAAGTCTATCCTAGCTCCCTTGCCTCTATGCCGTGTACCATACTTGGTGTATAGGTTCTGTTCTCCGTCCTTCCTTGCCCGCTTTGATATTTTTTGGAATGAGATCGAGATTTCCCGACCTTCTTGTGATAATCTTGTCAACCGGTGAATATCCTCTACGGATATGGGGATCTCCTTCCCAAACCACAATGAGCCGTTCTAAATCCAACTGAGTAAGAATTTTGTACACTGCATGGCAGCGCCCATGGTGCCAAATATCGGCAAGTCTCTTAGATTTAGTAGTGTTGATTGTCGCAGGCCCCAAAATTCTGGCCGTGTTCTTGATGCATGATTCCCGGCTTTTGTTAGATAATCCTCCATATACATTTTTTGCTTCATGGCAGGGAATTCGAACCAATCTGTGAGGTCCGAGTCTATCAAAGTTGCACTATCATATTTCCTGACTAGTGACTCCGTCTTTGCAACTCTTCTGTCTATTTCAGGCTCGATAACTGATGGGATTGTTCTAGCCATCCTCGCTCTGCGCTGGTACACCTGTATCACTACTCCACCTCTGTGTCCCTGGCTCTCTACCTCTTACAACCTTCCTTGTTCTTCTGTGCTCATGACCTTCCTTTCTCCTTGAGATGTTTCTAACTCAGAAATCTCTGACATTCTCGCTCTTTTCTACATGCAGGGTATGTAATTAACTGGCACGAGTGAGGTTGATGAGACCCCATAACTAATTAATTCTTGTTGGCATGCTCTGTGACGATAATCATGTGATTAGTTGCCTGATAAGGTGTGTTCTGACATCTATTGACGGTGGTGTGGGGAAATGGGCGGACGCGATGGCTGAGGTTACTTCTAATTATGGCAATTGATTTTGCAAATATTTTGCAAATCCTAGCGATCCTGCGGACTAACACAAGTACTGGACAAAATGATGGGGACTGACACTTGACACGTTTTCTTATCCTACATGGATAGAATGCTGGACGCACCCCTCCCCGACCACAAACTATTTCGTTGCGGTCCCCAAAAACTAGCTGTTATTGACGACCTATGCATGGACAAGTGACACTACCTACACTCATCTCGGGTGTGAGAGAGTTATTCAACTACTCTATGCTACTGACTTCTCTCGGTTGCGAGAGTTATTGAAAGAAAACTAAAGAAACTTAGTCATGGTAAGGCTTTAGGCATGCACCATTCACCCATCCAGGCAAAACAATACCGTCCAGTTGAGCCAACCTAAATGCTCCGGAATCCTTGATTTCGACGACGTAGTATGGTCCCAACCAGTGCATCTACAGTTTCCCTGGAAATTTTTGAAACCTGCTATCATATAGCAGAACCTTGCCGCCAACCTGCAATTTTTTTCTCTTAATGTGGTAATCATGCCATGCCTTCTGCCTGTCTTTGTGAAATTTTTGATGAAACTTGGAAAGGAACCTTGCCTCGTCAAGTTCCTGTAATTCATGCAGGCATTCCTGTAGTGATTCCTCCTCTGAGAAATTTAGGGATGTGGTGATCAAAAGGCTCAGTATGGTGAACTCGGCTAGAATCATAGCTTCATGGCCATACACCAGCTGGAAAGGTGTTTGATTCATCAAGCACTTCACTATTGTTCAGTAGGCCCACATTGCGGCTGGCAGACGTTCATCCCAATCATTCCTTTTTGCATTGAAGATCTTCGTCAAACCTTTTTCGAGGATTTTGTTAAACGCTTCAACAATGCCATTGGCCTGTGGCTGGTACGGGATGCTTTTTTGATGTTGTATCATAAAGGTGTCCAAAAAAAATTTGATTGTTTCATTAATGAAGTGTGTACCTTGAACACTGGTTAAGCTCCTTGGGCAGCCAAATCTGTTGATGATGTTTTCAAAGATAAACCGGGCTGCAGTTTCTACTGTACAATCCCACACCATCGCTGCTTTGGCCAATATGGCTAGGTATTCCATGGTAGTGATGATGTACCGGGCCTTGGAATGTCTGGCTATAGGTGCTATGGGGCCTACGAAGTCGATAGCCCACTTCTTGAACGGTTATAATACATTCACCGGGTGCAGTACGAGTTCGTCTCTGTGAGAGGGCTTCCCTGTCCTATGACAAACATCACATTTCTAGACAAAATATTTACTGTTGGCATGGACAGTTGGCCACCATAGTCCAGCTTGTAGCACTTTCCTAGTTGTGGGTTTTGCCCCCACGTGTCCTCCCACGATGCCGCTATGGCATTCCCACAGAACGAATTCACTTTCATGGTCGAGGAAACACCTCTGCAGAATCTCGTCAAGCCCCAAATTATACAATTGCCCCGCAATCAGTTGGTATTCAGCAACTTGGATGACTAGGTGTCGTTTCTGGACTGGGGTATAATGTTGTGGACACTGCCCCATGGTGAGGTATGTTGTGATTTCAGCCAAATAATCCAGTATGGTTTCTACCCAGAAAAGATCAGCATCAGGCAGCTAATCATCTAGAGAGCCATCATTTTCTCCGGTCTCCAACCGGGATAAGTGATTGAGCCCGACATTTAGCCTCCCGAGTTTAAAAATCACTTCGAAGGTGAACTCTTGAAAGAGTAGGAGCCATCGGCATATCCGTCCTTCCAAAACTGGCTTATTGACTAGGTATTTCAATGTACAGAGATCAGTGAAGAATTTGAACTTACCTCGTAGGAGGTAGTGGCAGAACTTCTGGAGCGAGTACACCATTTCTAGTGCCTCCCTCTCCATGGTGGTGTAATTCAACTCCGCATTAGAAAGCTTGCGACTGGAAAAGTACACTGGGTGGTCGACTGTCGTCTCCTCTGGTTGTGCTAAGACAACCCCAAGTGCAATACTGGAAGCATCGATATGCACATGGAACTTCTTATCCCAATCTGGGTGAACTAGAATGGGCGCAGTTGCTAGTTTCTCCTTTAAAGCGTCGAGAGCGAATCTGTAGTCATCTGTTCATTGGAACACCTTTGTCTTCCATAGTAACTTCTCCAAAAGAGTAGTTATCTTCGCATAGTTTCTGATGAATCTCCTGTAATAGCCCGTGTGCCGCAGTAGTGATCTTAAATGCTTCACAGTTTCTTGTGATTCCATGTTAACAATTACTGCCACCTTTGTAGGGTCGACACAGACTCCTTGCCTACACACCACATGTCCTAGAAGCGTTCTGAATGGAACCGCGAAGATGCATTTCTTCAGGTTCAACGAAATTTGCAGTTTCCGACACCGATCGAACATTATGTGTAGCAGGGTGGCATGATCCTTCAGCAAGCTGTAGACTATCCAGTCATCCATGTATACTTCCAGGAAATTATGAATATATTCCCAGAAGGCAACTATGACAATCCTAGAAAACACGGCAAGTGCATTCTTCAACCCAAATAGCATCACGTGCTATGCAAAGGACCCCCACTCTATGGTGAACGTCATATTCCTCTTGTCCTCTTCCATGATGCGCACCTGATTATATCCCGAGAACCCATCGGTGAAGGAGTATGCCTCATTCCCTACAACATTTTCTAGTACTTCGTCGCTAAATGGGGTGGGGAATGGATCATGGATGCAAGCGTTGTTCAAACTTTGGTAGTCCACACAAACATGGATTTCTGATTTTTCCTTCTTATTTTGGATGACGATAGGACTCACCTACTCTGCTTCTTCCACAGGGAAAATCAGGCCTGCCTTCAGCATTTTTTCGATCTCTATTTTGACTTTCTCCTTTATCTGCGGGTTCAACTGATAAGGTTGATGCTTCACTGGCCTGGCGTCTGGCTTTAATATAACCCTCATCTCTCCGAGCTCCCCTTTGATCCCTTTCGAATCTGCAACTGATGAAGGGAATAGGTCTTCATATTCCTTAAGGAGACTAAAAATTTCCTTCATCGTCTCCTCGTCCCAGTAGTCCCCAATTGTAGCGAGTTTTGGTTTTTCCTCCGTTCCGATGTTTAGCTTTTTAGTCCTTAGCGGAAGTAGATGTATTCCTTTAGTGGTAGGCTCTTCTTTGATGTTCTACTCTCCTTCTGTCTCTTCAAAGTACATGTGCTGTTAGGAATATACCGCAGCAATAAAATAATTTACCGAGAGAATAATTAAACATGAAATGAACCAGCAACAAATCATGAACATAAACACAAATGTTTATCTAGAAAAACCCCAAATCCAAGGAAAAACCCAACCAATGAAATTTCATCAACCACACAAAAACCTGCAATAATCCGGCCATAGTTTTCACCACTCACCCGTGCCCACTTAAAATAATATTCCCAAATTTCCATAGGCCTGACATATGCAATACCATGGGCTAAAACCATGGGTGCACAATACCATGTGCCCCAAAACCACTACTATTTACCCTAGTCAACATTGACTCTACCCCGAGTCAAGTTTACCTAACATTCCCCCCTTAAACTTGACTTGGGGATTATTGACTAAATCCAGCCAAACCTACTAAATGAGACAACATCGCTCACTCTAGCTCTTCCCCCCTCAAATTTTTACCCAGGGTAATTGTAAACTTGACATCCCCCCTATCACCTAGGTCTAACCCAGACTTTACCAGAGATTACCTAGGGGTAAGCATGCCATACCAGGTCTTACAGTAGTATGCCCATTTACATGTAAAAAATTAACTCCATTATAATAATTTTTTTGTTTTGTTTCATTGTTGGTATTCTTTGTATGACCATTCTCTACATTCATTCATGATGTCCTCTCCAAAGAGGACATCATATTTGTACATCAATCTACCGAATGACATCAATGACCATATAAAAAAAATCCATCTACCGGATTACATGGGTCACCAGCCTCTGTAACCGCCAGTCCTCTAGGAATTCTCTTTAGATACATGGTTCACAAATTTTTAATTAATCCTCCTGCAAATATTCTCTCTCATTTGAAGTTCTTCAAAGCATTTTATTGACACATTCTGTCAAACACTTTGCATGTAACTGATCCCCATAGTTTCTTACTATATGGATTTACATACCAAGACCTCCCTAAACCAACAATATAATTCCATAGGTTGCATTCCTCCTACACAAATAGCACCATGAGGATAGCATGATCACAAAAATGCCAACATGGTTATTCAATTTATAATAAGGATTGTTTTCAGCACGTGCCATTGTAACATTTCGCTCCTTCAAAGGGAAACAACTACTATCAACATTTGGCACAACATTATGACTTGATGCAGAACCAAAAGCTACAAATCATATGTTTATTCCCACGTGGAAGATATGAGATTCATATCGTTTTTTTTTTATGTTCCCGGTACTCTAGCTGCGCAAGTCCCACTGCCTTGCACCATAAGAAAGTAACTCGCAGCCTTTCAAAACTCTTCGAATTTTCTCTTATTGTAGACTCCAACTCATTCTAGTGTTTATGAGCATCACAATGGCTTCGATATCCTCTACTCGAACATATTGAATTCAACCGAACATTTGACTTAGGTTCTTCTGTTGTGATTTCCATTCCTCATCACACCCTCGCGTGGTCTCTTTCTCCATGCTGTTTAACATTTCTGAATCTGATATTGTTATCCCATTCACTCCTCAAACTTTGGTTCCATTTCCAGTTTGGCTTTCTGCCCTCCGTGCCATTCTGAAGAGCCTGACGTTTGTTGTTCCCTTCGCTGCATGGAAATGGAAGTGATGCTTTGCTAGTGTCATTTTTCATATATTCAGCCACAAGAAAACACTCATCACCATCACAATAGCATCATATAAAATTCACCAATCTCTCAGGGCGAGGTTGACACACAGCTCTTGCTTCCTCCAGAAACTACCATGCAATGGATCAAGCTGTTTTCAGTGCCATTGGTGCACTCAGGGACTCTGCCTTCCTACTCTTATCACAGGCCCATTTTTTATTTTTTACGTGCTCATTCACAATCTTGGGCATTCTAATAGAATCACATGTGGAGAAATCTGTGGTTATTTCTTCTCACGAGATAGTTGCACCCAGATCTGATCTGCGTCCAGATCCGACCTTCAAAAAAAACTCAGTACCGATATCTCTGACGTGTCTGTGAGCACCCTATCGCAACTTGACATCTGTTCACATAGCAATATCACATCCATGCTACAATTTTTTTTTTCTTTTTACGCCCATCTCATGACTTCAACCACGTACAACTATAGATATAGCAGTAGCAGAAAACTATAGATATAGCAAAATCACTAAACTTGGCAGCTCATTTTAGATTTTAGATCTTCATAGCTCTGATACCAGTTGTTAGGAATTTACCGCAAAAATAAAATAATTTACCGAGAGAATAATTAAACATGAACAGAACCAGCAAAAAATCATGAACATAAACACAAATTTTTATCTGGGGAAACCCCAAATCTGGGGAAAATCCCAACCAATGAAATTTCATCAACCATTGGCCAAAAAACCCTAGCCAATCCGGCGAAGTGAGCCTTCACCACTCACCTCCAGGCCTACCTTACAATGAAGTATTCCCAACCTCTTATAGGCTCCATTACATGTAATACCATGGGCCAAAACCATGGGTGCACAAAACCATGTGCCCCAAAACCACTACTATCTACCGTAGTCAACATTGACTCTACCCCGAGTCATGTTTACCTAACAGGTGCCTCATATCCTCCAGACTGTAATCCTTTAGCTCGTTGTCAATCCTTTGGCAAGCCAACTTGTGTCTTCCATCAGGGTTCAACAGCAATGGCCTCCCGTCTGCGCTCTGATCGAGGAAAAACAATATTCCTTTTATGGCCTATAATGCTTGGGATATCGGGTCTGTCTTCTCCGTAAATGAGAAGCACTGAACAAATTTGTCTGCAACCTCTGACCAAGAATTGGTCCCTCTCTTCCTCTCTTCTTCCAAGTACCAGGCTTGCGCAATGGTATCCAAGGAGTGGACAAACTGATGTACCCACAGCTCCTCTAGATATCCCACACTTCTCCACTGCTCCTGACATAATTTTAGATGGTCTTCGGATCAGAATTTCCTTGGTACCTTCGCTGGCTTCGACGTCCTTCGTCCTCCTTAAACCATGCCCTCAAAGCCACTGCAACAAAACTCCACTGTGATAGGGAGTTGCAGTGATTTTTCCACCACCTGGCAGAGGTGGACTGTAGTGCTACATCCATGAGTGGTATTCTTTTCTCCTTCGGCACCTTATCTTCTACCGTTGCAATGAAGTTATTTACTGTTTGCATGCTGCACAAGGTGGGTTATTCCATTATCTCAGCCCCAATACAATGGATTCTTGTAATACTGCCGCATGTCCTTATGCTAGTCTTATACCTACTGTGATGCCAGTCCTCCCAAGCTATTTTTGAGCCCAGTTCCGAGATCTGGACACTTCGCCAGCTTATGGAGCCGGTTGCTGTCGGGTTAATGTAATCCTCCCTCTTCCCTATTATCATCTGATAGAGGTTGTCCAACAACTAAGCATCTTCCCTGCTGTCTACTATCTATGTATATCTCAGACCTTGATACGGGTCTAGAAGCTGAGTGAATCTAACTTCCCCATATTCAAAAATCGTTAACTCCTTCTTGAGATCAATGATGGAATATTTTTTAAAAGCCCTATCAATCCCTAGTAATGCAAGGTATGGATTTTTGTCTCCCATAATATCCATTACCTCAAAGTCTGTGTAGGTCTTTACCCCTGTGATGTCTACCTTGACTTCTTTGAGTCTTCCCATTGGCACAATGAAGTACTAGTTTGCCATCCTGAGTTGGATCGGCAAATAAGTCAGTCGTGGTCACCTTAAATCTTCCCAAGTCTTCCAATGTAGGATATTGACGTCGGATCCCAAACCGAGCATGGTGTCCCTAATCTGGAATCTCACAACCTGCGTGTCTAACTGGAACTCTTTTCCTATTCTTATTTTGTTCCACTTTACTCACTGTACATAATGTGTTGCTATTTCTGGGGATTCCCTCGCTCCTGCGTTCCCCTGCAACACCTCCTCCAGGGTATGCTTGAGCTGTTCCCGGATTGACACGTTGTCGAAAATTTTGAGAAATAGGTGGAACCACTCCTCGATCAGAGCCCTTGTAGCACTTTGTTGTCCAGTATCTTTCTTCACATGTAACTCAATACCTTTGTCTCCCCCCAGCTGGGAAAAATTTTCTACAGCCTTCTGAAAATATTTCTTCTACATTTCCAGCCTAATCAGTTGTTTTGGGGATGCTGGCTTGATCACCCTCATCAGATCCTTCTCACATGCATCTTCCCCCATTTTCTTTCCTCCTCACATAACTATGGCTACATTATACATGGCCAGAGTCACTGTCCCTTGAGGTTCTACGTTCACCAGATTCGTGCCTCTCTGCCTTGCTCTTTCATTACATTTCTTGATAAGTTTAGGACAGTCCTCTGTCACGTGTGTGTTCACATGGCACTAGGAACACCACGGTCTTCTGGGTAGGGGAAATTATCTCGCCACATGTCCCTCTTGATCACAATTTTAGCATCTCAGCAGACCCCATCATCTTGTACGGCCTCCCCTCATACAACCTCCTCTGCCTCTGGGACCCTCATTCACTCTGTAGGAGGGCCTATCTAATTGGTCTGCCAATGCATATAGAGCTCTGCACTGTTCGGTGTTGTGGGTCATTGAATCACAGAATTCACAGTACACATTGTTCGAAACATTGGATTACTTTTGTAAAATCGGACACATCCGAGGTTGATGACCCACTGTTCGGAAAATTTCGCAATACTCTGTTGCAGCTTGGGTCGGCTGATTTGGGAACCTGGTATACGGTTGTTGTGGCGGATAGACCCCCTGCAAGTTTATCTGTGCAACTCCTCCGATAGGTGGAGCCCCTTGCACTGCTGTTGCTGAGGTCCCCACTCCCTGGCTTCGCAACCTAGGACACTCGGTCGCCACGTGTCCTTCTACCAGGAAATGTGTGCACCAAAAATTTGGTCCAGCTCGTCTTATGGGCTGAATCTCCTTAATTTTTTCGGTCATACTGGAAATCTGATGTTGCAGTACCATTAGGGATGGGTCTTGCGAGGCTGCCCCCCCCCTATATTCTTGAAGGTAGCCTACCATTTCCTCTATCTTCATAGCCTATTCCAATGCATCCTGCAAATTGTTGATCTTTTGTTGAGTGAGGGGGGTTCATGTCAAGGGAAGCAAAGGCTTGATGAACTAGTCCCTTTGATGATTTGGTTTGATTGGGTAGTTGAGTTTCCCAATCGCATCTTTGAACCTGTGAATAAGTGCCCACGTAGTCTCTCCTTCTCTTTTCTTGATATCCTATAGTTTGGATAGACCTTGCTGGTCTGTTTGGGGTAGGTTAAACTCTATGAAGAAGTCCTGCTTGAAATATGCAATTGCTGGATTCTGGTGGGCCTCTGACCACTTTATGAACCAGCGCAATGCCCTTTCTCTTAGCGTGGTTTGGAATTCGATCAGCTTTCCTAAATTTGGCGTCTGCCTAGCCCTCCATATGGCTTCACAGAGATACCAGTGCTGTTCCACATCGTCGTTACCCCACTCAAAAAATTCTGGGTACCGGGTGAATGATCTCACCATATTCACTTACAGAGGTGTAACTAGAATGAACCCTCCGGGTCCTAGCTATGTAAGTATACCACTAGTAATGCTACTATTAACATACGTTGCTGCTGACAATCGACTGCTATTCAATCGACTCAACTCTTTTAACTTAACAAAAACATCACTTAGGGGTTTATAGAGTACCAGGGGAAGGTAGGTACATGTGCTATTCAAACTTTGGGGGGTAGAAATACCTGGAGATATGAATGTCATCCTTTCTTGGAATAACTGCTGCATCACGACGTACCACTCGACATCGAAATCTTCTTCGGGGTGTGTGTCTGCATCTCCTTCGTCAAACATCGTCTTTCTCTTCCTCCTGGCTGGGCTCCCATGCACCCACTGCACTCCCTCAATGGTCCCTCCCATCTCCTAGGGACCCACCTGGCCTTCCATGTCCACTATCCTCTGAGGCACCTCCTCTTTATCCTTCCGACTACTCCCCTATCGTTCCAACTCCCTCATCACCCTCCCTCACCACCGTTCGGCGATCTATGCCCTTCAATGTGAACGTCACTCCCTCAACTGCCTTACGGTTTCAACATCCATTCCCCTACTCACCTCTTCACATTTCTTGTAGCATTTGTACCTCAGGCCCTTCCCCCACCATGGGAGGTTTACGCTTCCATTCTTGATTTTTGGAACTCCATCAGCCCTTCGTCCACCATCAGGGCCTTAATCCATAATCCAATTTCCTTCAGCAACTTCCCCCTTAGTCTAGATCGGAATATAGCTTCTGCTATGGAGAAATACTGGTAGCACTCCACTGCAAACTCCATAATATACTTTTCCAAGGTAGATTCTACGCAGAAATCTACAGCTCGGGTCAACTCGGTATCCAGCCGATGAAGGGCCACCAGATCCCTATGCACCCGCTTGCAGTTAATCTTTCGCGATTTGTCCTTAGTCACTTTGTTCTGCAACCTCCGCAACTAGCTATGGAGTTCGCTGGGGAAATTTCCCCAGAGGATCTTGTAGGTATCGCTGGCAGAATTAGAGAATAGAACTAGGTTTCTGATCGCCTTCTCTTTTTGACTTCTTAGCTTAGCTTCCTGAGCTATAAACTGGTCTAGGTGGTTATTCCACCATCTCCGTATTTCTCCTTCGAAGATCCTTGATACCATGATCTAGTTCCCTCGATGAATTTTATGGTCCCGATAATGGAACTCTTTTTTGGTGAGGAAATAGGTTTCGCGGGCAAGACCCAGGTTTATGGATTGGGCCAACAATGGAGTTCGTTGTAGTCTAGCACCACGCTGACATTTTCACCCTACTCTGGAGAATGGAGAGTCTCACCCGAGGCATGCTGCAACCACATGAAAGAGGGGAACATACCGGTGTCAATACATGGATCTGCAACTCAAAGCTAACGTAGAATCGTACGAATGCATAACACCATATATAGAAGATGTCTCATAACATCATGCAGATAATAAGTAATTAAAATTTTAAAGTAATATAGGAATCACATAACACATTCAAGATATACGATATACCAGCAACCTTCAGATATATTCATAAGCATTCAGGAGGATCAAGTGTTACATTGCTCGACAGAATGAGCTTCCATATTCAATTACAAAGGTCCTGCAAGACAGAGAGAGATACTATAGCAATAACAGACCTATGGGGACACAGGAAATACAATGATGTTGAGACTAGGATAGGGCTCTCCTGTGGCGTCTGCTCCTCGGCTTCGTTCTACTCTAATCTCTCTCTCTTACCTTTCTTTCTAACCCTTTTGCTGCTAGGTCACGACCTACTTATTCACCAGCCAGTGCAATTGTTAGTTTATCTTGTGTTCTCACTCGGCTGCTTTCGGCTTCTTCCTATTGAATAGGAGTTCCACTGTCTGTATTTTGCCGCATCTATCCTTTGTATGCACTTGTCTACGCCAACCTCATCACCTATCTCCTGCTCCTTCGCAACCTCGGCAGCTCCACCGCCTACTGTTGATGCACCTGCCATGTGTCGATCCGCAACCTTAAATTTGTCTTCATGCAAAATTAAAAACAAGGGCCCCAACAGGATCAAATGACTATATGGTCAGAGTAGCTGTGTAGGCACAGGTGGAGAACCTACCATCGAAGTGACTCGGGACGAGTCACAAGATTGTATTAGGGGACTGTTGGAACAGGGTCTCCTGCAAGCTACGAAACTGGTCCATTTTTTTATATTTTTTATTATATTTACTCTAGCGCAAGGGTTTTGGGGTGGGAAAAAGCCCCTAAAGCATTGTAAATGGTTCAAGGGTAGGTCAGGAGTCTGCAAACCACAATTTGTGGACCATTGGATGCGTAGGCTAAAATAATATAAGTAGTTGAACCATTTTGAGTTGTAAAGGAGATTAAGAATGAAAAGAGGTTGATGCTAAGTGCGAATTGATAGATCTGGTTAGGGTTGTTGGGTAAGGGCTCCTGCTACTATGTGCACGGAAGGCCTCTGTCCTGCTATGTGCGGACCCTGCTGCTGTGTGCATATGTTGGGTTTCAGGGTATTGTAAGTAGATTTGAAGGATTAATGAATGCAGAAGTATTGTTGAATATCTGAATCTACTGGAATTGTTGTGATATGAATCTGTGATGTTTGGTTACTTAATATATGCTGTTGTATTATTGATTTAAGCTACGAATATACTTGTGTTACTTATTTATGATGCGATCTGGGTCTGTTTTATTACACTTCATATAAATATTTGCGTTATCATTATATGAGTTCATGATCTATTTATTACTATGAGTATCATTGCTGTTGCACACATGGATGCAAAGGGAATCTATAGATATAGGCTCTATGATTCAAGATCTGGTCACTCTAAGGTTGAACGCAAATCTTCTTGACTTACCTACCCTCTCCCAGGGTGCAGAAACTTGGTTCTAGCACCCACCCATACTACTTCGGGTGAGACTTTGGCCTGTGAAAGAAGGTCACTGTCAAAAGGGCCAATAGTATAGGGGTTTGTTGGCAAACCTTGAACAACTAAACCTCGGTCAGGACCCCTTGAGCCAACATAATCTAAAAATAAAAAATAAAAAATAGAGATTGGCCAGGTAATGGAGTCATCCAGTGGGAATTAGCTTATGAGAGTCATGGGCATGCATATAGGCTGATCTGACTACCATGATGGGATGAAGATTAGATGGATTTTGAAGAAGTCCAAACATCGAGGCTACCAAAAGTTGTCTAATGAGATTAGTATGAAAAAGAGGGCCATAAATACATTTGGGGTGATGCATTTATTTCTAGGAAGATGAGTTGTGGCCCATGGGGCAAGTTTTAGTAAAGATTTTGTCCCTTTCCTTCATATTCACGGGCCGGTGTAGATCTAATAGCAGTTGTTCCACTGGGCCATTGCAAAATTCTTCAGTTTCCTCCAGCAAATACAAGGCACAATGACATATTCAAATAATTTTTGCTCTACATTGTGTTGAAATACCTTGATGAGGAGAAGTACAAAGAGACGACCCACCAGTAAGTTTGTTTCTGGTATTGCCATCATTTTTTTCTACATTTTGTGAATCTTGTGACTGCATAGTAGCCTGATCTTATTATGGCATGCACGATCATAGGTTGGAGCGAGAGTCTAGGATTTTCTTGAACCAGAAGTATGTTGAAGAGCTAGTGATGGCTGGAAAATTCAACCAGGTTGAACACTACTTTTTGATTTTTACCTAAAGAGATGAAAATATGGAATCTATCGATTGTTAGGGATTAATGTACTAGAATTTTACAGAGGAAGCAAGATAGAAATTATCTATCAAGTTTTCTTTAGAAAATTTCTTATTGGTGAATTCAGAAGGAAGTAGAGAATTTCTAAATCCAATATTGGTAATTTCTTATTATGAAGTAAGGAACAAGCAAACCTTTTATCCATGAAGGTTTTAAGGATGGAAGTTGAAATAGTAGGAAACATTAAATGCGGATGGATGACACTGTTACCTTCTATATGTTTTTTTAATGCTTATCCCCCTCAGGGCCCGATCACACCAATCAAACGTTGGAAACTTACTACATGTAACCAAATAATGATCAGAACTCTAATAAGAAAACCTCACTACAAGTAACCGAATAATAATTAGAGCTTTTAAAAATCAGATAATCTCCAAGATGAGATCATAAATGTATAGAAAAAAAATCATCACCTGAGATCACTAGCTGCAAATTGCTTCGTTATATGTTTATAATGGTGTGGATTACAATTAAATTCGTTCTGAAGTATTTATCTAGCTTTCATCTCTAAATTTTGAAATATTTATAATTAATTGATTATTTATAAATATATTTAATAATGTGGTTGTACTTTTGATTGATATAAGATTTTAATGTGTATATAATTATATGTTTTAAGTGTATATTAATCACATTTACTAATATAATTATGTTAATATTTATAATCAATTGACCAAATACAACTAACATGCTAAAAAAATGTGTTTAAAGTTTACATGAAACCATATGAAATCATATAAGTGAGCCTTGCACATACATCTTCAAAATTTAGTGCCCTAAAATCTGTGTCTAAATTAAGTTCTCTCTGAATTCCGATGTCTTTAATACTCTTCCTCTTCTTTTGTGTTTTTTAATGTGAAGTTGTTTATGGTTTGTGTTTCCCATTGTGAATTTTTCTCTTTGAATTCAGAAGATCTATGGGCAAGGCTCATTACCATGTCTTGGTTGAATTTGTCTTCAATTGCAGCCATCAATTTCACCAAAAGTTTCATTTCTGGCCTTTTCCAGTTTTTGGCGCCCTCCCTCATTTCAGCAATATTTTCTTTATTACAGCTGCACCTCACCTTCGAGCAGTGTTCTCCTACTTCCACGTACATCTGATTTTCTATAAAACAACTTACCTTACCCTTGTAAAGTTTGAATTCATTTGACTCCTCGACCATAAACAGAGTCGATTTCTGACTTAAATAACGAATGTGGTAGACTTCAAATCGTTAAATATAATTATGAAAATGCATGCATCCATAAAATTACTTTTCACACATTATTATCGATTTCTGACTTCGATAACCAATATGGAATATTGCAAGTCGTTAAATATAATTATGAGCATGCATTCATTCGTAAAATTACTTTTTTCCAAATAGTGTAGTTTAAAAAATCGATAGCATAATTTAGAAATTTTGGTACGATTATGAAAATTTTCCTTAGAAAATTTTGAAAATATGGGTTACAACTGTCAAAATTCAGGATTTTGGGTGCCCATTCAAGACTAATTCAAAGATGTATTTGCATGTGAATGGCCATGCTACTTGGTAGAATTCAACTTGCTAGGATTTTTACAACTTCTTCCACCTCTTCAAGTTTAAATTATGTTCTCAACTTATTACATGGGGTATGTATTTCTTTATCCTTTCAATTGCTGAGGAGTCAAAATAATTCAAACTTTCAAGGGGTACTGGGCAGCTCTTTTGTAGACACTCAGAGGTACGTGGTAGTAGGAGAACACTGCTAGGAGGTGAGGTGCGGTCATAATAAACAAAATATTGCTCAAATGAAGGAGGGAGCTAGAAACTGGAAAAGGCCAAAAATGTAGCTTTTGGTGAAACTAACGGCTGCAATTGAAGACAGATTCAACCAAGACAAAATAATGATCCTTACCAATATATCTTCTGAATTCAGAGAGAAAACTTCACATTGGGAAACAAAAACCATAAACAACTTCATATTGAAAAACACAAAAGAAGAGGAAGAGCATTGAAGACATCGGAATTCAGATAGAACTTAATTTAGACACAGATTTCAAGGCACTAAATTTTGAAGATGTATGTGCAAGGCTCACTTATATGGTTTCGTACGGTTTCATGTAAACTTTAAACACATTTTTTTTAGGGTGTTAGTTGTGTTCGTGTTGAAAATATTAAAGTCACCTGCCAGCCTTGGGCAGGAAGAAAAGAGTACAAAGGTAGCAGCAGAGTGTTTAGTGCACATCACTATAAATTAAAGAAGAATGGAAGAATAGTAAGGAAGAAATTAATTCTTGATGGGCCACAGCCACAAATTGTAGAGGAGATTTGATTTTTTTACAGGCGTAGCCATTCTCATAGTGGAAGGACGAAAATTTTTGTAGTTCAGTTCTACGGAGGAGCAGAACTAATTAAAACAGTCATTTCAGGCGTTTAAAGCCCCCAACAACCAGAATGGAGAAAATTTGATTAAAAACAGGTTGAATTCATTTTAATTTCTGAAATGGTAGGACAAGTGGTCCCCACCACTTAAGATCCAATTAGAATCGCAAGTTTTCTTATGCAGTGTCTTGTTGATATGGAATTTTTGCGATGCGATGCGATCAAAGTCACAATCGCAAATCACAATACACATATATTACATAACCAAATCTCTTGTAGATGTGGTAGTGTTCCGCAAGCGGAACGATTGTAAATAATACAACCAAAACTTATATATAAATTGCCCTCCACCACAGCCGAGGCCTGTGGGTCCAGAAGACCACGCGGCAGTATATAATACGATCGCAAGGTTGCAATCGCAAAGGTTCAATCAAATTCTTTTAAGGATTTGGCCCGATTGCGATTTGAAGTGACGGACCCGATCCAGGTATAGGCCAGAGTTTATTTATTCCATCATGTTCGGCTTCTGAATCTCAATCGGAACCTCTTTAAAATGAGGCCCGATCGCACAGTGTTAAAGCGCAGACGCGATTGCTTTATGGCGCATTTTATTGTTGTATCGTGTCTGGTTTGCAATCGCAATCAGAAGATCGGCGTGTCATGCATTTTATTGAAGTTCCAGACCTGACGCCATTTATATGGCAGATTTAAATATCGGTCCATCGCATCTGGTTGTTGATCACAATCGTATTTTTTAGCTTGGAGCATTCGTTTTGTTTAGCCACGGACCCGATGGTCTTTATACATTGGATTTAATTGGTTGATCGCGCGTTCAAAGCGCGGTTGTAAAGTAGGGCCCACATTATATATTTGTTTTAAATAGACTTTGTTTAAAGTTTTAATATAGTTTTATGTAATATTTTAATATGCATGGCATATAAAACAAAAAGGCTTGAGAGCCTGCATTGACATTATGTTATTTTGGTTTTGCACAGCAGTGCGAGAAAAAAGAAAAACACAGCAGTGTGTTGGTTTTATGTGACAGAGTGTTATTTTTATGAAAGACAGTGAAGGTCTGTGCACTATGTCTGGAGCAGTCGCTACTTCTGTTATCCCTCTGTGATGAGGAAGATTTTGTAAACAGTTTTTGAAAGGAATAGAACTTTTTTTTGGTCTGGAAACTCTGTCTCTTGTCAAATTTTAAATTTTCTCTGTTTTTAGCAGAGAGGAGTTTACTCTGTCAATTTCTATTGTTATGGAATTTTCAATATTTCAACATGGTATCAGAGCTAGTTTAGGCTCTTTGGAGGTCTCAAAGAAGCTGAATAAGAAGAATACTTGTTGCAGTGTTTTTCTCCAGTAGTGTGAAAGCTCAACATAAGTCAAAAGATCAGGTATTTCTCAGAGATAACCAAGCTGTTGTTTTCTTTTGTTTAAAAGAGAAAGAAATTCATTTTGTTTAAGTTCAGAGTTCAGATTAAGAGCAATGGCTGGACCAAGTACAGGAATGAACATTGGAAATGTTCAGCTTCCACAATTTAATGGAAAGAACTATGATTATTGGGCCATTACAATGACAACGCTGCTTATCTCACAAGACTTATGGCAGTTTTTAGAAGATGGTTTTGTTGAACCAGCTGATGAACAGGCTTTTAATTCCTTAACTCAAGCAGAGAAGGATTTACTGAAGAGAAATAGGAATAGAGATGCTAAAGTCCTCTACTATTTTTATCAAGCAGTAAATGAGAGTGTGTCTCGAAGGATAGCAGTAGCTAAGAGATCCAAGGAAGCATGGGAAACTCTGAAAGTAGCCTATCAAGGTATGGAAAAAGTAAAGACAAAAAAACTTCAGTTGCTGAGAAGAGATTTTGAAACTCTTTGCATGAAAGAGTCAGAAAATGTAGACACATTTTTTACACATGTGATTGGGATTTTAAATCAGATAAGATCCCATGGAGAAACTCTTGAAGAAAGAAGGATGGTGGAGAAACTTTTGAGGAGCTTACCCTCAAAGTTTGATCTTATTGTTACCACCATAGAAGAGACCAAATATCTCTCAAAGTTCACAGTAGATGAACTTAATGCCTCACTGATAACTCATGAACATAGATTCAGTAGAGATGAACATTCATCTCTTGAGCATGCCTTCAAGACCCAGATGCCTTCAGGAAGAGGAAGAGGTCAAGGGAAAGGAAGAGGAAGAGGCAGAAGCCATAACAGAGGTGGAAGGAACAACTCTTCACATTCACATGGAAGGAGCAACAATCAAAATCAGAGCCACGACCAATGCAACAGCCAGCAAGGTGGACATTACCACCAACATGCTCATGGAAAACGGCATGACAAATCCAATGTCCAATGTCATTATTGCAAAAAATATGGGCACTATGCAAATGCATGTAGAAAGAAGAAAAATTACATGAAAAATAGGCAGAATGCTAATGTAGCAAAAGAAGAAAAGAACCCAAGTAATGTGTTGTTAGCATGTAATGTAGCACAAGATAGAGAAGATGATGTTTGGTTCTTAGATTCAGAATGTAGTAACCACATGACTGGAAACAGAGCAATTTTTGCAAATCTAGATGAAGAAGTAAAATCTGAAGCAACCACGGGGACTGATACTAAAATCTCTGTTAAAGGAAAAGGCAGAGTTAGTATTCGAGAAAGAAATGGTGAGCAAAAATTTGTTCCTTATGTGTATTATGTTCCTGGTTTGAAGTGAAATCTTTTGAGTGTTGGGCAGCTCATAAATAAAGGTTATAATGTGATTTTCAAGGATGATGTGTACACAATAAAAGATATACCTCCAAGTAAGAAAATCATTGCTAAAATTAAAATGACCAGCAATAGAATGTTTCCTCTCAAGCTCAACATTGACTTGAAGGGAAAAGGAAAGAGCATAGAAGCTGTAACACAAGAAGCCTTTCATAAGGAAGTAAAAGATGAAAATTGGTTATGGCACCTGAGATTTGGACATCTCAATTTTGAAGGATTAAATTTTTTGTACAGAAAAGGAATGGTAAAAGGTTTTCCATTGATTGAGAAGCCTGACAGCCTATGTGAAGGCTGCATCTTGGGAAAGAAACACAGAGAAAATTTTCCATCAGGGAAAAGCATAAGGGTGAAAGCACCCTTAGATATCATTCACTCAGATTTATGTGGGATGATGCAAACAACATCAGTTTCAGGCTGCAATTACATGCTGACCTTCATAGATGATTTCACAAGGAAAGTGTGGGTTTATTTTCTGAAATATAAGAGTGAAGTCTTCCATAAATTTTGCCACTTTAAAGCTCTTGTAGAGAAACAGAATGGGCAGTATATTAAAGCTTTCAGAACTGATAGAGGAGGTGAATATATATCAAAGGAATTTCTGCGTTTTTGCAGAGAGAACGACATACACAAGCAGTTTTCCACAAGGTACACACCACAACAGAATGGAGTTGCTGAAAAAAAGAATCGAACCATAATGGAAATGGTGAGAAGTATGCTGAAGGAAAAACACTTGCCGAATGAGTATTGGGAAGAAGCAGCAAACTGTGCTGTGTATATTTTAAATAGATGCCCTACAAAAGCAGTGATGAACAAAGTTCCATAAGAAGTGTGGAGTGGCAGAAAATAGGTAGTCACCCACATGAGAGTTTTTGGATGTGTGGCATATGCACACATTCCAGACAAGATGAGAAAGAAGTTGGATAGTAAGGGGGAGAAGTGCATTTTCCTTGGATATTGTGAAGATTCCAAAAGATACAGATTGTATAACCCATCTACAAAGAAGTTTGTAATAAGAAAAGATGTGCAATTTATTGAAGAGGAAGCATGGGATGGAAGAATTGAGAAAACAGTCAATGTTAAAAGTTGTTTATCTCATGATGAAGATGAGGGATATGTAGTTGAAGTTAAGAACTCATCCATTGCACAATCTCCACCAACATAAGGACAACAAGGGACGCCTCAAGCGACTGCGAGAACACCCTTGAGAAGAAGTGGGAGTGCATCTCCCAACACACCACATGGAGCAGATTCAAGTGCTTCTTCAAGCACGACTACACTAAGTGAAAGTGGAACAAAGTTCAGAAATATTAATGAGATCTATGCGCAGGGAGCATCAAATGAAGGTATGAATTCCTTATTTTCTTTGTATTGTCAATTTGATGATCCTATTCATTTTGAAGATGCTATTAAAGATAGAAAATGGATAGAAGCTATGAATGATGAAATTAATTCCATAGAGAAGAACAAAACATGGGAGTTGGTTGATCTCCCAGAAGGTAAAGAAGTCATTGGAGTTAAATGGGTCTATAAGACCAAGAGCAATGCTGAAGGAAAAATAGAGAGACACAAGGCTAGACTTGTTGTCAAGGGATATAAGCAGAAACATGGGATAGATTATGAGGAAAATTTTGCACCTGTTGCAAGAATGGAGACAGTAAGAGTAGTGTTGTCCATAGCAGCACAAAACAAATGGAAATTATACCAGATGGATGTAAAATCCACATTTTTAAATGGAGTTTTAATGGAAGAGGTATATGTGGAACAACCTTTGGGCTATGAGAAGAAAGGCCAAGAGCATAAAGTTTGCAGATTGAAGAAAGCTCTTTATGGGCTGAAGCAAGCACCAAGAGCATGGTACAGTAGAATAGACTCCTATCTACTGGAAAATGGATTTGAAAAGTGTGAGGGAGAACCCACCCTCTACATCAAAGAAAAGGATGGAAAAATGTTGATTGTTGATTTATATGTTGATGATCTAATATTTATAGGTAATGATGATTACCTTATTGAAAATTTTAAAATTTTCATGAAAGAAGAATTTGAAATGACTGACATGGGTTTGTTGAGATACTTCTTAGGATTAGAAGTAGAACAAAATGAGAAAATAATTTTTATTTCTCAAGCAAATTATGTGAATCAAGTCTTGGAAAGATTTAATATGCAGGAGTGCAAAGATGCAATTACTCCCACAATAATGGGATTGAAGTTGATTAAAGATGACAGCAGCAAGGATTTTGATCCTAGCTTGTATAAAAGCATAGTTGGCAGCCTCATGTATTTGACTGCAACTAGGCCGGCTATTATGCATACTGTCAGTTTAATTTCTAGATTTATGGAGAAGCCAAAAGTAGCACATTGGCAAGCAGCAAAGAGAATTCTGAGGTATGTTAAAGGAACTAAAAGATTCGGTATTTTATATTCTACTTCAGAAAATTCAGAGTTAGTTGGTTACACTGACAGTGATTGGGCTGGAAGTGTAGATGATCGGAATAGCAGTTCCGGTTATGTTTTTCATATGGGTTAAGGAGCCATTTAATGGGCTTCTAAGAAACAACCTATTGTAGAATTATCTACAGCAGAGGTAGAATATGTGGCAGCTACAACAGCAGTGTGTCAAGCAATTTGGATGAGAAGAATGTTGATAAGTTTATGCCAAGAACAGGTAAAAGGGACAGCAATTTATTGTGACAATAGCTCAGCTATTGCATTGTCAAAGAATTCTGTGTTTCATAAGAGAACAAAACACATATATACAAAATTTCATTATATCATAGAATTGGTAAACAATGGAGAAATTGTTTTACAGCATTGTAAAACAGAGGAACAATATGCAGATATTTTAACAAAGCCATTGGGGCAGAAGACCTTTGAATTTTTAAGAAAATTTTTGGGTATGATTGATAACCCAGCAGCTGACTTTAAGGGGGAGTGTTGAAAATATTAAAGTCACCTGCCAGCCTTGGGCAGGAAGAAAAGAGTACAAAGGCAACAACAAACTTTTGAGTGCACAGTACTGTAAATTAAAGAAGAATGGAAGAACAGTAAGAAAGAAATTAATTCTTGATGGGCCACAGCCACAAATTGCAGAGGAGATTTGATTTTGTTACGAGCATAGCCATTCTCACAGTGGAAGGAAGAAAATTTTCGTAGTTCAATTCTACGGAGGAGCAAAACTAATTAAACTAGTCATTTCGGGCATTTAAAGCCCCCAACAACCATAATGGAGAATATTTGATTAAAAACAGGCTGAAGTACTTTTAATTTCTGAAATGGCGGGACAAGTGGTCCCCACCACTTAAGATCCAATCAGAATTGCAAGTTTTCTTATGCAGTGTCTTGTTGTTATGGAATTTTTGCGATGCGATGCGATCACAGTCGCAATCGCAAATCACAATACACATATATTACATAACCAAATGTCTTGTAGATGTGGTAGTGTTCTGCAAGCGGAACGGTTGTAAATAATACAACCAAAACTTATATATAAATCGCCCTCCACCATAGCCGAGGCCCTTAGGTCCACAAGACCATTCGGCATTATATAATAATATCGCAAGGTTGCGATCGCAAAGGTTCAATCGGAGGTTGTTAAGGAATTGGCCCGATTGTGATTTGAAGTGGCAGACTCGATCCAGGTATAGGCCAGAGTTTATTTATTCCATCACGTCTGGCTTTTGAATCACAATCGGAACCTCTTTAAAACGAGGCTCGATCGCATAGTGTTAATGCGCGGACTCGATTCCTTTATGGCACAGTTTATTGTTGTATCGCATCCAGTTTGCAATCGCAATCGGAAGATTGGTGGGTCATGCATTTTATTGAAGTTTCGGACCTGACTCCATTTATATGGTGGATTTAAATATCGGTCCATCGCTTCTGGTTGTTGGTCGCAATCGGACTTTTTAGCTTGGAGCATTCGTTTTGTTTAGCCACGAACCCGATGGTCTTTATATATTGGATTTAATTGGTTGATCGTGTGTTCAAAGCGCGGTTGTAAAGTAGGGCCCGCATTATATATTTGTTTTAAATAGACTTTGTTTAAAGTTTTAATATAGTTTTATTTAATGTTTTAATATGCGTGGCATATAAAACAAAAAGGCCTGAGAGCCTGCATTGACGTTATGTTATTTTGGTTTTGCACAGAAGTGTGAGAAAAAAGAAAAACACAACAGTGTGTTGGTTTTATGTGACAGAGTGTTATTTTCATGAAAAACAGTGAAGGTCTCTGCACTGCGTCTGCAGCAGTCACTGCTTCTGTTATCCCTCTGTGATGAGGAAGATTTTGTAAATAGGTTTTGAAAGGAATAGAAGTTTTTTTTGGTCTGGAAACTCTGTCTCCTGCCAAATTTTAAATTTTCTCTGTGTTTAGAGAGGAGTTTACTCTCTCCATTTCTATTGTTCTGGAATTTTCAATATTTCAACAGTTCGGTTAATTGATTATAAATATTAACATAATTATATTAGTAAATGTTGTTAATATACACTTAAAACATATAATTATATACACATTAAAAGCTTATATTAATAAAAAATACAACCACATTAATAAATATAGTTATAAATAATCAATTAATTATAAATATTTCAAAATTTAGAGATGAAAGCTAGAGAAATACTTCACAACGATCCTGATTGTAATCCACACCTTTATAAACGTATAACGAAGGAATTTGCAGCTAGTGATCTCAGGTGATGATTGTTTTTCTATACATTTACGGCCTCATCATGGAGATTCTCTGGTTTTTAAAAGTTCTAATTATTATTCCGTTACATGTAGTGAGGTTTCCTTATTACATGTTGACAGATTCATTTCTAGATTCAATAAATAAAGCCTAAGCATTAATAGTTTATTTAAAGGTTATTTTTTTGAAGGAATACAATATTTTTTGAAATTTTAAACATATATAAAATTTCTATTTATTTTTTGATATTAAATATAAGTGGAAAAAATTTAATATGGAAAAAAAATTGTAACTATTTTACTAATTGATTTTCTTGTGATAGACTAATAAAAATAACCATTTTATATAGGTTAGGTCTAAGACTTTTGTTGATCTATAATTTAGATAAATATCATTCAAATTAATCACATGATTAGATCAACCAAATCCTAATAACATTATTATATATTTTGAAACCTAACACAAAAAAAATAAGAATATCTTTCTTTTCTAAATTTACTAAAATAATTGAAAAATATATTTCCATTGTGATGTCTTCTTTAGCATTTCTCACTCCTTTAAAACCTTCATTAAACTCTCTCTCGAGTCCCAATATGTGTATTTGATTATAAACCTAGTTAAACACCATGTAGAGTTTCTATATCTGTTAATTCCAATTCATATCGTAGTTAGATGGGCTTTGAGAATAAGCATATTTACAGTTACGGTGATCGTGTAGGTGTTTCAACAATTCATTGTTCAAGGAACGCTCTCCAAATTAATTGGTTGGTTCGATCTCTCTCGGCAAGTGTCCCATGGAGATGAGCATTTATTACCAGCACACATCGTGATTAGAATTTTCTTTTGGATTTTTTTTAATATAATTTTGATATTTGATACTTTAAATTAAAATTTAATTTTTATTTTTTTAAATATTCGGTTAGTATTTAACTTTTATAAAATTGTAATAAAATTTATAAATTATTTTAAAAAATTTACAAATTAATTGAAGCTAATCAAATTTCATTAGCAACCAATTTATTAGCAAATTTTAACTAGTAACTAATTGACTAGAAAAGTTTGATGAGCAACCAATTGCAATATAACAAATGTTTCCGCAGTTATTTTTTTAACTTTTCATAAAATAATATAAATAAATTTTCTTTTTATTTTGTTTTTTTATAAAGGAATGTAAATATATTTGTGCTTTATTTATTTATATACGAAAACATCATTTATGTATTTATTGACGGGAAAAGAAACTAATGTACAACTTGAAAAAAATGAATGGCCAGTGATATAGATGAAATTATACATCTATATAATTATAAATATATTTTCAATTATCCTATTTTTTAAGTAGCGTGGCTTTCCTTGAATAAGAGTGATGAGTCAACCTCCATTAGGGAGTAGCAACAAGTGATGGTTGTCCTCATAACTGAGTTATGATAAGTTTTCCCACACTGTAAAAAAAATATGCATGTAAACACCACTCCCTTGAAATGAAAAATTACAAATAGACCTTAACCGTATCATATAAAATTATTATTAAAAAAAATGTGAATATATTTTGTACTTTATTATATAATATTATTATTAAAATTATTTTAAATATATTTTTTACATTTTATATATTAAAGTAAAATTTATTAATTAAAAAGAAAAAATACTAATTTATTTAATTAAAAAAAGACTAATTTATTTAATTTATAAATTATAAATGGGAATTTGAATTAATTATAAAAATAGGTTAACTAACATACATGATGTATTTAAATGTATTTATATTAACCTTTTTTTGGAAATTCTCTTGAGATCAAGCTTGACCTGTGGCTTAGGAAATTGTGACCAAGGGCATTTAATTTGTCAAAATCATGTGGGGGTTGCTCTGGCCCACACCACCCCTTCACATGGTTTGTTTTTTCCCCATAGAATTTCTTGAATCCCATAGTTGTTTGCAAATTGAAAAAAAATTCTATTCGAAGGATATAATTGAGGAGACCATCTTCCCATGATCGGGAAACTAGATGGTCACCCAAAGAGATATGAACTGTAATGGTTAGATATGACACCAAATCAAGGTAGACATGAATGAAACTAAGTAAATGAGAGGAACTATATGCCAATATGAAATTGAGGCTCTGAGAATGACTATCCTGGGAATTTAGTATGTATGTTTGAGTAAGATGCACTTACTCCCTTAGAACCTTGCCTTGTAGAGCCTTTTTCGTCCTATCATGTTCCTCTCACTCTAGTTAGAGGAAGGGGTCATTGTAATCATTTAGGAATCCAAGGGGGACAATTCCATTAGATGAATGATTTACCAGTATAGGAATGTTCCTGTAATATTCCAAAATTTGCACAGCAAATTAGAATATTAATTTTTTCTAATTTCACTTAGGAGGTGAATAAAATGGGTAAGAGGCCCATGAGTAGGAATAAATATCCCTCATAGTGTGAAAGGGATCATTAGAGCAGCTTATTTTGCACCTTCTAGTGTGAAAAGGGGAAATTTGCGTGAGGACAAGGTCAAGTTTGACCAAGTCAACAACGCTGCCTAAGAGGTGTAGCTTGCTTGGGAAGACAACGCAGTTTGAGAGGGAGAAACATTCTTTGTGGAAGAAACCCTAATGTGTGGGGTCCAGGAAAAGAGGCATTCGCTTGTATAAAAGGAGGAAGAGGCAGCCAAAAAGATATATTTTTGAGCATTTGATCATTTGTCTGATTAGACTATTCACAGTCTCCGGTTGTTCAGCTGAGTTGCAGTGTTGTTTAGCCTGAGGGATTCCTGTTTAGGATTTCCTCTCCTTCTTGAGAGGCCTCTTAAAGGATTGCACTTCATTTCTCCACATATTGGCTCAAGGCCAAAGCTACTCCTTTCAGTTACTGCATTATTTCTGCTCAAGTATAACACAGTGTTGTTGGGTGTTGCAGTGGAGGGTTCCACAACACCTTTCCTTGGCTTATCTTTCAGAGGAGGGAGTTCCTATTTATCCGGGAGATCAGTGAAGGAGGTTTCAGATTTTATTGGCACATCTTGGCATCAAGGCCAAGCTTCTCACATCATAGACAACGCAGTCCCTTCACTAGACTGTGTTATTTCAGTGAGTACCTACAGTGGTGCTTTGCACCACCATTTTGGAAGGAAAGATCTTCAGTGTTAGGATCAGCCTATCAATAAAGAGATCTGTTGGAGGAGGTTTATTTCAGATTGCACATCATCTTCAGCCATCTCGAGTTATTTTTAGAGTTGCAGTTGCTACCCAGCAACTTCGACATTTCTGCAGATTTTCCATTTGTACATGTATTGCAGCTAATCCTTCTAAGGATTGTGTATTATTGTTGTATTAGTGTTTTCAGGGGTTGAGAGCTTGCTCCCCCTCATTTATTGAGCTGAAATTATAATATTATTACATTTTAATTTTGTATGTTTCAGTGTCTCCATATAAACTACGCAGTCATAGCTAGGGCATATTTATGTAGCAGTATTTTGTCACATTTGATGTACATGTCTTATCAAGGCTTTCATTGCCTAGCTTGAGTGATTGATTCCTCAAAGCATTGTACTCTCTTGCTGCTATATTATACATTGATCAGCTATTTGCATCTTCATGTGTCATGGATCATTAAAATAACGGTGTGTACTCAATCCTTGCTCATGTATTGTTGTAGTCCCTTCACCGGGCACCTTTTGAGGACATCTAAGTGTGGGAGATCTGTTTAACTGACTTAGAAGGATTTATTTGGAGCCTCCTCTTGGATTTGGCACTTAGACACATTTCTCTAAGAGATCCAGGTCTTGGTTTCAATTCTTGTAGCATCCATTAGTGGAAAATGCATTTTCCAGTCATGCCTTGCTAGCTGTTCCAGATTTGGGATATTACAGTGGTATCAAAGCATAGTCTTGGCTCAGCCTGTGAGTCTAAGCCCAAGAGATCAGAAGATTGAAGAGGATGAGATTTATCTCATCATATTTCAGATCCATGAAGAACCTCCCCAAGGATTATAAGCAGAAATAAGAGGAAGAACCCTGCACTTCCTATTCTCATCAAGGAGACAGAGAAATAAGCAGGAAGAAGACTCCATCTTCTGAAGGAGAAAGAGGGGATAAGCTCACAAAACTTCTTCCTAAATCTGTACATAACATTCATGAAGACTTCAAGAAGATCCAGAGGGAGATGCATGAAGTATCTCTAAGAGAGTTTGAATCCAAAGCAAACTCTAGATTTGAGGAGTGTGAGCAAGCAGCTACACACCCTAATACTTAGCGCAGTCACATGCCCAGGATTGCCGGAAGAGAGATGGAAAGAAGAGAAGAAGTTGTTGGGAGGGAAACCCATAGTGATTTCTTGAAGGAGTATGAGTCTCAAACTCAGAAATACCCGGATTATCTCAAATTTTCAGAGTTTTTCAAGCACAAGGTGAAAGGAAGAGAGCAACAGGATAGATTTCTTCTATCTACCTTTGAGGGTTCACCTATATGTTCAGCCAAAGCTTGCATGGAGGAGTTAGAGACCTTATTGCAGCAGCACCACATGCCGGAGGATGAATCCATCAAAGTTGCAGCACTGCATTTGAGAGGTAAGGCTTATGCTTGGTGGATCTTTGAATCCTTTTCTTTGAGAAATGTAAACATTGCATCTTATGCTAGTTTCACTAAGGCATTGGTGGAAAGATTTGATAGAAGGATTCATGAAACAAACATGGTGGAGCTAAACAAGAAAACTCAAACAAAACCCTTGCATGAGAACACAGTACCATTTCAGAAACCCATGGGGAAAGTTGACAACTTGCACCATACTTTGCTGGATGAGAGATTTTCGTCTCATACCTTTGAGCAAGGGAGCATAGAGATCTCTTTTTCAAGAAGGGATCCAATCATTGGAGGGTTGCCCATTCATGTTGCAGAGATTGAGGGCAACAACGTTGTGCCATATAGAGATTATCTAGTGCCTCATTCAGAGGAAGGAGGAGCTCTTGCTCCAAGTAGAGGGATGCTTGCATCTGTGCAAGGAAGTCCCCAGGATCTCATGTGTGGAGATCAAGGCACAACTCATGTTTTACATGTGCCATTGTTGAGGAGGTGTGAAACCATGGTGACACAAGGAGAAGGTATGGAGAAGAGCTAGCATCACGAGATGAGGAGTATACATCGGTATTCATTTCTAGAGGTTGATGCACCTAAGAAGGTGATTGGATTGCACAGTGGAAGCATGGACAGATTTGTTCATTCATATATGCAGTCACCTTTTGATGATGATTTCTCATTGCATGGAGACATTTTTTCAGGGAGACCACTCGATCAGCAGAGGAGGATGGATGCTTCACCAGTTGAGGCACTACTCAGGGAATTCAGAGGAGTGGGAACTTTGGGAGAGCTGGATACAACACTGGGAGTCTGGGGTAGACTCGAGGAGAGAGAGAGCTTTCTCCCAACATCAACAATACCCACTTCCATTTCAGATTCTGTGATGTGGCAGAAGCTGGAGGGGAAGGTGTTTCGGGGAATTAACACCCTAGAGGTTGGTTGGGATTCAACCTCCACAGAGCAGGGGCGTACTACTTAACAGAGACTCACACGATCATGCACATTCATAAAAATGAAATAGAGCAGAATGAGAGGTTTACCCGTTGGTCCTACGTTTGAAGTAGATCCACGTGGAGTTCAAACTCCCTGCAACCGTCCTTCCTCTTTCACCTGAAATACAAGAAGAAACCAGCACAAAGGACAAGTTGTACAGTATATTTCTACTCTATATGTTAGTGTGATTCATATAAAACATTAAATAAATCATAATGGATGCTTGTATAACAAATATTCTTCATACATTAAAGCATACACTAACACGTTTATTTCGGGAACAGCATGATACTTCTGTATTATAAATAGTACGTACAAAAGTAATCGTGGAGAGATCACCCGATCCTTCCAAGGCCTTCGCAGACCGTCGTCCGGATCCGTCCAGCCCTTGCCTCGCTAAGACTCCTTCCAAACAGGTGCATACGAGATAACATATAAAGGGATGTGTATCTCAAGGAAACAAGGGTTTCCTGAAATGAACTGGGAAGGTGCAGGAGGCACGGGGAATCAGACTTGGATAGGGAACCAACAGAGTATAATAATAATAATTCTCTCTCTCTCTCCCTTAGGCCATACATATGAGGTCTTTTTATAGTCCCTCCAAGTAGTTTCAGCAGTTGGAAACAGTTGGCCACGGGCTGGGGTGGTTGAACTACCTGAGTAACCATCAACCCAGCGCGAAATTAGGGATTTTTATATATATTTTTAATCATTAAAATGGCATACGAGGAAAAGTCTAGCTGTACTCGCGTATACACGCGGAAAAATACGGGCATAGTCGCGTATGAAGGATTTTCCACTGTTTTTAAGTGAATTTGTCCAAGTCTGTAGGAATGGGTGCCCATAAAGCCATGTAGCAATCATGAATCATGTCAAGGTGAGAAATGATGCTATAACAGATACCCCCTAATATATGAGGTCAGAAGGGGTACATGATGGCCGAAATGTATTATGCACATAGAAAGAACTTCGCAAGGACAAGAGAGGACTTCACCAGATTTCAGCCTGCCAAAAACCAATGAAAGAAACCAGAGAGTCAACACATGCTAAGGCGGGCATACCCATGCTCAGTCAAAAATACATCATATATATAGAAAGTACTGAATAGATCCAACATGTATACAAGTATAACTGAACTGAAAGTACATAGTGAATCATCTGAGCAGGGCCCGGAAAGACAAGTCTGTATCAATGTCCAAGTATCACATATAGAAAGCTAATCAAAGATAGTGCAACTGGATGTCTGATCAAGTAACTGAATCTCCAAGTACCGGATCATAAGAGGCGGATCAAACGGTACAATCACGCAACTCGGGGATCAACATATAAGATGATGTTGTGCTGAACTGCAACATATAAGGGTGGATGGCAACACTGGCAGAAACTGAGAGAACTGTCAACAGTGAACCGAGAAATGCCGATGCAACCCGAGGTCTTCACCGATCACAACGGCACAATTCTACACACTGGGAATAAATGAGCTGAAGTCGACCATGTGAGAAATCGTTGGATTACCGGGCAATGATGTTTCCCGTTAACCAACGCGAGACAACCCACCGATAATGATAATGAGTGTCAAGGTGCCCCAGTACAATCCGACAAGTGTGAATGAATGAGTTGAAGTCGAACACTTGAAAGAATCTACCAATCAGGAGGCAATAATGAATCCCCACTGTCGATAGCGAAGAGTCTGCCACTGATGACTGCAAACCCTAAGGTACTGACAAAAAGACTCTAGATCTTATTCCCAGAGCAATGAGTTGGAGTCGATGGGAAAAGATCTGCTGGAAGGAAGGCATTAAGGCATCCCACATCAGTCCAGCGCGAGTGTAACCCGCAGGCCAAGATTTGGAAGGAATCTGACGAAGTAGAGTGATGGAACCAAAACCGAAGTACGTTTCCGACGTGCACAAGATGAAGCTAGCGCACGGAAGAAACCCTCTGAACCAACCAATAATGAAAGCTGACACAGAGGCGAGAAATCCACCGATAGGGTCAAATGGAAATCCAGGTACTGCACGAATCCCAAGTGTGATAATGTGTGCCGACGTCGAACACAGGGGAAACCACTCAGTCAAAGACCCATGATGATGATCAAATGCTGAGCACGAGGTCACCTATCAATGATGGAAATAGGCCCAAGGTGCGGCTCTAGGATTGCTCTCAGAGCAATGTGTCGTAGTCGATAAGAGACAAACCCGCCGGCAAGAAGTCAATGGGGACCTTCTCAAACCAGCACGAGCAGAAGATCAAAACATCCGATGTGATAGAACATGATACTGACAAGACCGGGAAGGCCGACTGAATAATGAGTCAAGAGACACCGCAGAATGGCCGACTCAGGCTAGACTTCCCTTGAACAAAAGCACGACTCCGTGATGACCATGGCAGTAAAAAGTGACACTGTATAAGTCTGTCTTGCAGGAGGCAAAACAAACTCTCCATATGATTGGAAGAGATAACCAACCGGGGGAGAACTGACAAGTGAAACATGGTAAAGGCTGAACCTAGGTCAAAACTAGAACCATCCCAAATGAAGGAAATATATATAAGTATATGTGCTTTGTTCAAGGGCGACAAAACTGACTCTGTACTGCCATCGAAATAACGAAGATACATCCCGTTCCCGCTCTTTTTGTTATATTTAATTTTTTTGTCTTTTTCATAATAAGCCCGAAAAAGAATAAAAGAATGCTATGATACAATGGATAGAACGAGTATCGAAAAAAGCAGATGCACTAGTTCCGGGGTTTGGAACAATCCTATGCTCAATGCAAGGTGGCGAAAACTGGTCAGTGATACTCAGAGGAACGTTCCATCCATGGGTACAAAGGTGTCAAGTCGTGATAGCGAAGTGCATGCAATGGTTAACTTGTACAGAAAGTCAAGGTCAAAAGTTGGCTTAAACATCGAGTCCAAATGAAGCCGGCTAAAGGCCAGGATAAACAAGTAGCCAATATGCAATGCAGTAATACAACTTAACGACACCAGGGAGCCTCTAGGGTATAAGCCAAAAAAAATGATAAGTGATGAAGGAGAAGAATGAAGCTTCAACACATAAGACATGGCGAGACTAAAGAGGACTCCCGAGCCTACATAAAAAGCAGCATGGGCAACAAGTGATAGCGAGGAACTAACTAGGAAGCCCATGTAAAGGAAGGCTCTACCATCAAGTCATGATTAAAAAATCGGCGAGTGAAATGGGTGTAATACTCATGACCCGATGGGATCGACCCTAAGGCAAGTGATCAGTATGGAGGCTAGAATGCAAGATGCAACGGAAAGTGATTCCCTAACCTATATGCCAGTGAAGATCATATACCTGCCGTGACGAGTCTGAAAACATGGGTCAAAAACCGGGAAAAGTCTCGAAATCGTCAAAATGTACCTGAAACATACCAAACTAGGCACTTCCAAGCAATCAAGTTATACAGCATAAGACAGATCGAAAAAATAAGCATAAGGAAATTTTTGCAAAAAATTTCAATTTTTTAGCCATAAATACACAAATTACCTCTCAATTGGTTCATTATTGCATAGCTGATTTGGAAAAAGAGCTCTGGAGCTAAAAACTTGTTTCGTCAAATAAGCAACAACCGACCGTCGGAATTCAGCGAAACTTCAGGTAGGCTCCTTATTCATCCCGCTTAATCATTTTGTCCGTTTAAAAATTAAAATTAAGTGAATTTTTGCCTAGAAACCCTTCTTAAAAAATGCGTATCTGCGCATACGCGGGTTAAATGAAGTGAAGCCGCGTATACACGCGACTGTGCACAGGAAAAGTCGCGTATGCGCAGGTCCATAACTCAAAAAGAAGTTTCTAATGCAAATTTTAATGAAATTTTTCAGGATGACTATCTCTTGGAGGGAACGTGAGCACAGCGCAATAGACCAAGAGGTCATGCAGGATCGCGCGGCACTAAATGTCCTCCGAAACTGTGGATTATTCAAATTTTTCAAAATGCCCAATATGAAAAGTAATGTGAGATTGCTTGAAATGCTGGTAAATTATTGGGAACCGGATCAGGATTGCTTCATCATTGATCAAATGCCACTACGAATAGAAGTGGAAGATATATACTTCATCACTGGACTCTCCAGGAGGGGAGACCCAGTGGATCTGCACGGAAAGCCCGTGGGAGGGTTAACCGTGGAGGACTATGTCCAAATCTATTGCGTAGATAATTCCAAGAAAGTTGGCACACAGATTGCAATCAGAGATATCAGGGACTTGCACATAAAGATACTCCTATTCACCATCGGCAGAGTGGCAGGATCTGCCTCAATGCATCAGGCGTCCAGGACGCACATGAGCACAGCTGTAGAGTGCTTAATTCATGTGTATGATTGGTGCACTGCCCTGCTACAGAACATGAAACAACAACTGACCTCAATTCGCCAAACCAGAACAAAACACTTTGGCTATGGAACCATTTTGACTACATTCTTCTTCGAGAGAGTTCCAACTTTGAGACCCAGAGTGATCTCGACTATCAGCAGCCCTCGGGACCCAAGAATTGCCCGTTGGGCAGACATGATGAAGAGACTGGGGGGCAGCGAGGTACCCCGAACCACCTGGGATGATGAGTTTTTCTTATGGTGGAGAGAACAAATCATCGCAGTGGATGACTACCCCTATGCCGGGATGGATTTCCGAGGAGATCCAGATCTAGTACTTCCACCCGGTGCAGCATGGGGAGCAGTCGGTAAGTTTTTTCAAAAATTTTAACTTATATGATTTTTTGGATTTTCAAATATGTATGAAAATGAAAAACAAACATGTTTTTGGATTGGATTCATAATGACTGACAAATGAAAAATGATCATGTTTCAGATGTTGGACCAGTTCGTCCTAAGGGCCTAGCACGTCACAAACGCCGCAGAGGTGAAGCAGAAACAATGGATTCTGACAGGACACTCCAGGCCGTGCAGAGAAACTTGGAGGGACTGACCCGCCAAATCCCTCTGGCTGCTGTGGAGGACTTGCCAGAAGCCGTCCAGAGACGGGTTGTAGGAGTACCCCGGGACTGGGTTAGACTGTTCCGTCGTGTGGCCACTGCAGTGATGTTCTATAGGAACTCTGGGCAGGGTCCTCAGGAGTAGATAGATTTTACATATTAGATGACTGTATATTTTTTGAGACTGAACATGATGGGGCATAAGCCCAAGTTTTGTACGGCATTGATGGATCCAAAATTTTGTAAAGTTTTTTGACATACCGATGATATATATACAACGATACTTGATGTGATGTGATAAATGTATCAAATGTATGATTTTTTTGATGATTAGATTTTATTGTATTGAATGATTAATATGCCAATCTAAAGCTTGATTAGCTAATGAGTCAGCAAACCAATTGTCAGCTCGAGGAATATGAATGAATGTCAAAAATTGAAATGACCTTTGTAACAAACGTACCCTCAAGAACAATCGTAATAAAACTGGATCTCGTACCCGATAAGTGTTGTTCAACTGCGACACCACCAGCTGAGAGTCCAAGAAAACTACCAACGAATCAACACCCAAAGATATTGCCTCCGAGAGTAGATGAATGACTGCAGTGTATTCTGCTACGTTATTGGAAGCAGGACCAATGCAGACTCCTCTTGATACCAACAGCTGACCGGAAGGATAGTGAAGAACCCAAGCCACGGAAGCTAAGTTCCGGGTGTGTCTACTAGCACCATCGGCGAAACCAAAATGACTCATGACATCAACACAACCTGCCAAAGCAGATCAAAAACATCACCACCTCATCAAAAATCGAAAATCAAACAGATATGTACAAGACAAAAAACCACTATATACAAAGCAAAATGCCAGGCCAAAGCCTAGGCATAATACTTCTTCAAATAGAGCCCATTTCGGGGCTCCGGCAACTCGTTCCCTTCGAAGTCAACCAAGGTATACGCTCCTTTCTTAAGGACCTTCTTGACGATATAGGGGCCATACCACATTGACTTAAACTTTCCTGCCCCCAAGGCATCTTTTTCTTGGGCATAGACCAAAACAAGGTCACCTTCGGAAAAGATCCTAGGCTTAACTGCCTTATCGTACTGAACTTTGACTCTGTTTTTATGTGCTTCGTTCAACGTGGCGACATCTCGACGCTGCTCATCAAGATGTTCCAGATGAAGAAGCCGTTCTGCCAGACTAGAAGTGTCAGGAAGAAGCTCAACAGCTAATTTAAGGGAAGGAATCTCGCATTCGATGGGAAATACGGATTCCACCCCGTGGACTAACTGAAACGGAGTAAAGCCAGTTGTAGTTTTAACTGACGTCCTGTATGCCCAGAGTGCAGGATATAGCATAATGTGCCAGTTGGATCTATGTTTATCAATCGTCCGTTGAAGAATTGTCTTCAAGGAATTATTCACGGCTTCCACTTGGCCATTGGCCTGAGGATAATATGGAGATGAATGCTCCTGCCGGAAACCCAATTTAAGAGCCAACTCAGCCATCATACTGTTCTGAAAGTGACTGCCATGGTCAGTGACAATCTCTCTAGGTATACCGAACCGAGCAATGACCTGGTTGAAGAAGAAAAGAGCTGCAGTCTCACCATCGTTCCCAAAAGTAGGCATAGCTTCGACCCACTTCGTAAAGTAGTCTACTGCTACGATAATGTACTTGTGACCTTTTGCCGAAGGCGGGTTACAAGTAGTATAATCCATACCCCACTTTGTAAAGGGTCCGACAGTTACGACTGGAAAAAGCGGAGCTGGATGAGCGCGCATTTTTCGAGTATACACCTGACAAGGATGACACTTCTTGACCGATTCAATACAATCTTTGAAAATCGAGGGCCAGAAGTAGCCAGCACGCAAAATATTTTGGGCTGTAGCAAGCCCTGATAAATGACCCCCACAAGCTCCACCGTGAGAATCATTGAGCACAGCCTCAGCTTCTTCGAAAGTTAAGCATCGTCTTAGGATTGAATCAACCCCTCGACGGTACAAAGCATCACCAATAATCAGATAACTTTTAGCTAAGTGACACAGCTTACGACGCTCATCTTTCGAAAAAGAAGAGGGAAACTTCGCAGTCTGGAGATACACGATGATATCCCCATACCAAGGATCTTGTGGAGAGATCAAAAACAAGTGTTCATCCGGAAAGGACTCATCATAGATCATCTCCTCTCCACAAGGCAACTCGGAGATCAATTCCGCAAAGACTAATGACTTCTTGGATTTGGCAGACATGAACTCTAGATTAAATTCCCGTAATATCACAATCCATCTATTATATTTGCCCCCAATCACTCGCCTGCTGAGGACAAACTGAAATGGATTGGCAGCTGCCAAGACATAAGTTTTGCGAAGAATAATATAATGCCGAAGTCGCTGCACAGCATGAACTGCTGCTAAGGCTAATTTTTCTATCGGGGTGTATCGCAGTTCAGGTCCTACCAGTCCTCGACTAAGGTAGTAAATAACATGCTCAGCCAGAGCATCATCCTCCTGAACCAGAACCATACCAATGGTAGATTCTGCTGTAGCCATATACAAAAGAAAATCTCTGCTATAATCGGGTGGACTCAGTAAAGGAGCAGAGGTCAATGCCTTTTTCAAGGCATCGAATGAGCGTTGAGCGTAGTCGTCCCAAAGAAAAGGAACTCCTTTCTTCAACAGTCTCATATATCCCTTTGTAATCTCAAGATAGTTGACGATAAACCTCCGAAGAAAATTAGACTTCCCTTGGAGACTTTGAAGCTGACGGATTGAAGACGGGGGAGGCAACCGAAGTATTGCCTCAACCTTGAAGGGATCTACCCTTATCCCTTCCCTAGACACGATAAATCCCAACAACCGACCGGATGTTACCGCGAAAACGCACTTGTTCGGATTCAAACGAATTTTATAAAAACGACATCTTTCAAATATTTGCCGGAGGTGACCTGGATGATCCATCCTCTTTCGAGAATGAGTAGCTAGATCATCTAAGTATGCCTCAATGATTTTCTTGATGTCGTGGAAGGCGTAAGACATGGCCCGCTGAAAAGTAGCTCCAGCATTTTTAAGACCAAAAGGCATTTTATTATATGCAAACGTACCCCAGGGACAAATAAATGCGGTCTTATGTTGATCTTCTGGACGGATAGTAATTTGATTATAACCAAAAAAACCGTCCATGAAGGAAAAAATTTCGTTACCGGCACACTCATCAATAATCTGATCAATGAAGGGTGTGGGGTAATTATCTTTAGGACACGCCTTATTCAGGTCTCTGAAATCGATGCACACTCGAATTGTTCCTTGCTTTTTATCAACAGGAACGGGGTTTGAAACCCATTCAGTCAGAGGAACCGGGAAAATGAATCCCGCCTTAAGCAGCTTTTCAACTTCAGCTTTGATAGCTGCTGCCTTCCTAGGATTAACCGGACGAAGTTTTTGCCTGACCGGCTTAGCGTTTTCATACGTCTTGATCTCATGCTGGACGATAGATGGGTCTATGCCATGCATTTCCTCATAAGACCAAGCAAAAACATCCCTATACTCTTTGAAGAGCTCGGTATAGATTTGAACTTCTTCACGGGAACATTCAGCTCCAATGAAAACGTTCTCGATAATGTTGGGATTCCTGGAGATGTTCATCGGGATAGTCGGAGAGATCACAGCCATGTTCCCTTCAGCATAAACCTGTGCTGGTGCTAAGGGGCTCAAGATTGGGTGAACAGGTCCAGGAGACTGAGGACTTGGAAAACTAGCTTCGACTTCGCTCAAGTCAGGTAGGAAGTAAGACCGATGATGCAAGTCATCCCACGGTCTCTCTATACCTGTCATTGCTTCCAGGATGGCCTCTTCAGATGGAAGAGTGGCATCTAGACAATCCTGGGCAGAAGAAGAAGTAAGCGTCCAAGCCGGAGCCACATCACCATCCAACTCTTCCGGCGAAAGAGGAGCTGGATCAGACTCTGCAGTGTCAACAACAGACCGATATGCAATCTCAGCTGCAGAAATCGGGAATGCCATTCCACCCACTTGCCCTTCCTCCAAAGTGGCAGTTGGGGAAGGTAAGGTCCAAGGGTCCGAAAAATAATGAGTCCGAAAGAACTCTCTTCGAAGGGGAGCCTTGGAGGATGAAATAGCATTAATAGACACCTTAGGAGGAGGAAGATCAAAAGATCCCATCAGGGAAGAATACATTCCAACTCCCAGATTCTCGATAGGCGCCTTAGTATTGTCCAACTTAGGGACAGATGAGTCAGGAGGCGCATCCAGGTCTACAGGAGGACAGTCCAGTTGATCCACCATAACTATCCTCCCTTCGTGGGGGAAACATACTATCCGAAATAGTGAAGATGCAATGGCATCCATATCATATATCCAGTTCCTCCCCAACAGAAGGTTGTAGTCCAAGGCCGCATCTACTACCTCAACCTCTATGTTAACGGTTTTGCCCCCAACACAGATGGGCAAAGCCGGGACAATACCATGGGGCCTATGAGAATGGCCATCGAATGCAGTAAGAATGGTGCTAGATGGAACAACTTTGGGAGATCCTAGTGTCTTCCAACATGTGAGAGACATCACGCAAGTAGAAGCACCCTCATCAACGACCGTGCGAAAGATATTAGTCTTCCGGTACGATGATTTAATATGGAAGGCCATATGATGAGGAAGTCTCTTCTTAAAATTATTCATATCAAAAGTAATCAGAAGAGAATTTTTCGGATCAATAGCCCCAATGGCAGCGAGCAAAGCACTGCGCTGAGCCGGAAAAGACTGGAGTACCTCTAAAGCTGACATAGCACAAGGACTCTGCGCCAGATCTTCTACAATCGAGTAGTTCTGGGCAGCCCTCGCGTTCGGATTAATCGTTGACCGCTTAGAAGATGCTTTCGGCATCCGAGGCATAGACTCAACAGTTGGCTTCGTGATGTGAAGCGGCTCAGTAGCATCGGGAACTTCCTTAGCTTTCGAAGATTCCTCTCCGCCATAATCACGGGATCTCGTAGCGACATCCACGTGAGCACTCATCATAAAGATGTTCGATGGAATTTCCCCTTCCTGGGCACCTCCAGAGGAAGCCCCATGATTTTGGTTCGCGCCAACAACTAATTGCTGCCCTTGGGGAAAAGGGTTTGTTAGCACAGCCTGGGAACTAGAAGAACCCTGCTGAGATAACAGGCGCTGAGCATCCTGAATTTTTGGGCAAAGGTGTGTGAGATGGTCTCCAGCACAAAGCTTGCATGGAAACTTCACTTTCTTTTTCTCCTTTTTCCCTTCACCAACACGCTCGTTGGTTTTATTTGCATTGCCCTTCCCATTCTTGCCCTTCTTCTTGTTATTACGTCCCTTCTTCTTCCCATCGGACTGTTGATTTCCTTTGGGTTCAGAAGATTGGACAGCATTAATGGACAAAGACTGGGAAGGTGATGAATCAGCAGGCACAGCCTGACCAGAAGGAGCAGATTGTAAAGACAACTGCTGTAATTGAGAAAGCAGGCTGGCTGCACTACTACTGACCGATCCGACAAGTCCGTCACCATGCGGACCAGGTTTGGGTTTCGATAGATCCAATTTGGAGCGAGGAGCATTAGGAAAATACTTGTAAAGCATGCCAGACTGAGAATAGATCAACTCTAACTGCTGGGCCCTAAAGATGGCCTGCTCCTCGGAATATACCCCCGACATGGATACATCCTTTGAAATATCTGACTGAAGCGATTTCAAAAACCACTCGAGAAGGAACTCACCTGGAATATGGGCTTTGATAAGCCTCTTCCTTCTCCTCCATTCCTGAATATGATCAGAAATGTGAGTTGCCTCATCCTGGTTAAAATTAGCCAGGAGTTCGGTCCCAGCCTCATATCTGACAGGCAACTGGAAATGGTTAAGAAAAGTGACAGCCAGTTCTCCAAATGTGGCGAAACTTCCCCCAGTGAGCTCTATATACCATTTGGCTGCATTCCCAGTTAAGGTGCGCTGAAATAATCTCAATCTAACCGAGTCGTCGATCAGAGAGTTGGAAGAGCACCATAAATGGAATGTGGTGACGTGGTCTGCCGGATCTTCACCATTCTTACCTTCAAACTTAGGAATGTCTGAAGGAAGTTTGGTTGGAACCGGAGGCCACCCCGGGCTATACCGAATCGGGTCATTAGTTAACTTCGCCAAGTCTGGCAAGTTTAACGTTGCCAGAAATGGTAATCGCGGCGGAGCCTGAGAATTCCATCCTTGATGGGATGGATTTCCCACATTCTGAAAAGAATAGCCTGGATTTGATGAGGCACCAGGCTGCCAGAAAGGACCCGTAGAAAACTGAGAAGAACCTCCTCCCCACGCCGAGCTACCAAGACCCAGACTAGTTCCCCCCGCTGAAGTATTGACTGAAGATGTAAGCCCCTGGTAGGGGTTCCATGCATTAGATAGAGGAGAAAAAGACTGATAAGCACTCGATGCAGGGAAAGAAGCATTCCCTGGATGACTCGTGATGAACTGATTCCCTGCCCCAGACGTTGCAAACATAGGATTCCATCCCATAAAAGCGGTCGAACTTGGTCCCTGAGCCCAAGGGTTGAAACTCTGGGTCTGGGACGTGAAAGGAAACGACCCTAAAGAAGGATTGGGACTGGGAATTTGCCCAGTCCCAAAGGGGAAACCCTGAAACGAAGCCGATCCACTAGCCATGTTAGACATGGGCGTAGATCCAGTTGCACCGGCGGTAAAAGAAAAAGAGGGATTTCCAGCAATGGACATCCCTGAAACGAAGGGACCAGATTGAGAAGCATATGCTTGGGTGAACCCAGAGCCAAACGTAGCAGTGCTAGAAGCACTCGAAGATATAGCAAGAGTGCCCCCTGCCTCGACAAAAGCAGGGGTCTGAATGCAGCACTCACGGTAGAAGCCGCGTTCCCAGTCGTGGCCATCGAAAGATAAGAAAGATATGGAAGATCCGGCGGTCTCTCAGACTCCGGTCCGACGTACTGAATAACAAACGGATGATCAAGAGGAAGAGGAGATGGACCTGTAGCTGCAGGCTCAGGTATATCTTCTATCCGAAAATCTTCCTCCTGAGGAAACAATACCCTCGAGGTGAGCGGAACGCTCCTCTCGGAACCGACACCGGAATCAGCAATGAAACCTTCACACCTTAGTGGAGGATCTCTCTCCACAGCGTCAGACTCTACAGGGTGAAAACCACCTGCTAGATCGCTCTTACGCCTTCTCGAAGAAGGCTCTGCACTCTCGGGAGATAACCCCCGGACTCTCCTCGAACGTCGAGGCGCTTGATCAGCCACTTTTACAAATTTATTATATTAGACTCAATAAAAGTGAAAAGCTAGGCAAGCTAGGAGCAAAGAGCACTCACTAAAATCAAAAACCCTGAGAAACAGCAAGCAAACAGCCTCCAAGTATTTCCGCTCCGGGTGATGAGGACCGGACACCAAAATACAGGAAAGCGAAGTATAGGGCCTTCCGAAAGCAGTCCGGGATGATTAGGGCCCAGAACAACTAGCGAAGGTATCAGAAACAGTTACGCCGACCTCCTAACGACAGCCTTTGCCGGCTCAAGCACCCAAGCTTCGCAAGGGCACCCCCTAGAAGTACTGCTGAAAGTGATACGACGTCTGCCTCAGGTACCACGGGTATTCCCCCCCGCAGTCACCTGTGTGGAACCTAGGAACAACAACTATGGACACCAATCCGTATCAGAAGCTGGGCGGAACGGTCTTGAGGTCAGATTCAGCTAATCGGAGGGGGGGTATCCCTCTTCTTAACCTTCACTTCCCCTCGCGCTTGACTCTGGGATGAGAGCTTTCCCAGTCCACCTCACGGAGTTGGATTTCGCTCAATTAATCAACTTCTATGTTTGTTTGAGCGGCCTTGGAGAGTTAACTCTCCACTCACCTATTCCAAGGCCCTACAACCTAGCTAGTTGGTGATTGACACTTAATAAAACTTGCTAGTTGATTTTAGATTAAATCGCTTGTTTTAAGGGCTGTTGTATTAAGTCACAAGGATATGGAGTTGAAACCAATGATGTTCTGACGCAAAAGAAATTAATAAAAACCCGACTACATGCACATGCAGTTCTTAGTCTTTCGATGAAGAGCAATTTCTATGTAAGTTCTACGAGACTAAAAATGTATTTTTCTTTTCGAATTACAAACTCACACTCACAAAAATTAAGAAGCTAACTAAATGATTCAATGCACCTAATGCAAATGACCACTAGCATGTAAATTCTAAGATGCAAAAAGTCTCTTGAAACAAGGTGAAATTTCCCAAAAAGGCTCCTTCAGTTTTAACTCATCTTCTGACGTCCAGAAAGCAAATTCTTGGAAACAAGAACTCTTAGTATAAGACACCAAAATACTCAACAAGAAGAAGAAGAAACCAAAAGACAACCTCTCCTCAAAATCAAGCTAAAAACTAGAAGCAAGAAACTTCACTTAAAGTCTCAAAAGATGAAGCCAAACGAAAATGAAAAGGGCAACAACAAAAACAAAAACAAGAAACAATGTTTTTTGAGTTTTTGATATGAAAAAACAAAAATCAAAACAAATGTTTTTGGGCTTTTCAGTTTTATAAAACAAGAGCTTCAAAAAAACCAAGAACAACTATCCCAATCCAAGCCAAAACGAGACCGAATTTCAAGCATAAACTTCAACTATGCCCCCAAACCTTATAAAGCTAATGATAGCAAGATCAATAAGAGCAACGGAAGACCAAAAACTCAATCAAACAGCCTAGAGAAATAGTGCAAACTCGTTGCAACACAAAACTCCAAAGAAACAAGAAAAGTTCTCCGAAAATTGCAACAAAACCCTAGCCTATGAAACTCAAGAAAACCAATCGAAAACAAAGCAAAGAACGCAATGCAAAGCACAACACAAAGATAGGAGCGAGTCAGTGAGCAGAAGCTCTCTGTTCTGGTAAAGCAGAACAGCCAAGAACGCTCAGAAAGCGATCTTGGAACTCAATCCAGGAGTGCTAGCACCAGCAAGAACACTTCGCCAAAAGATCAGTTTTCGGACAAACGAAAGAGAAACAAGACTTGAAACCACTTCTGTCACACTCCAGTAAGTACAGAGACTCTGCAGACACAGGCCTCCACAGCCAGAAAATACCAAAAACACCAGAATCTTAAAATTTCAAACTCAGCCTAGGTATACGCGACCTTGCAGTTATGCAACAAGCGTGTATACGCGTCTGTGTTGAGGGAAACCCGCGTATACGCGGTTCCTTCTACACAAACTCGCGGGTATACGCGACTGTGTGCAAGAAAAAAGGCGTATACAAAGAAAGATAATGAAAAATAAAAATTACAAGCCTGGGAAAGATATCAAGACTTCAAACTGACTGCAAGAAAGCAAACTGGATTGTAAAAGACAGAAAAAACTGTTGGTAACCTACCATCTTCATACATTAAAGCATACAATAACACGTTTATTTCGGGAACAGCATGATACTTCTGTATTATAAAAATAGTACGTACAAAAGTAAGTGGAGAGATCACCTGATCCTTCCAAGGCCTTCTCAGACCGTCGTCCGGATCCGTCCAGCCCTTGCCTCGCTAAGACTCCTTCCAAATGAGTGCATACGAGATAACATATAAAGGGATGTGTATCTCAAGGAAACAATGGTTTCCTGAAATGAACTGGGAAAGTGCAGGAGGCACGGGGAATCAGACTTGGATAGGGAACCAACAGAGTATAATAATAATAATTCTCTCTCTCCCTTAGGCCATACATATGAGGCCTTTTTATAGTCCCTCCAAGTAGTTTCAGCAGTTGGAAACAGTTGGCCACGGGCTGGGGTGGTTGAACTACCTGAGTAACCATCAACCCAGCGCGAAATTAGGGATTTTTATATATTTTTTAATCATTAAAAAGGCATACGCGGAAAAGTCTAGCTGTACTCGCGTATACACGCGGAAAAACACGGGCATAGTCGCGTATGAAGGATTTTCCATTGTTTTTAAGTGAATTTGTCCAAGTCTGTAGGAATGGGTGCCCATAAAGCCATGAAGCAATCATGAATCATGTCAAGGTGAGAAATGATGCTATAACAGAAGGATAGTAGCCTTCCAACTTGCATCTTTAGCATGGGAGATGTCAAAGGAGATGGTGACCATGTGACAAGTGCTCTTCATGAGAGATCATCAGCGCTATCATTAAGGAGGATAGATCCATATTGGAACTCCCAACTGTTGGTGGAGTATTCCAAGGATATTTTTACTTGTATGATTTTGGATGGCCAAGTGCATGAGGAGGGTTATTCAATTAGAGATGAGGTTATCTAATATCATGGTATGATCTTCTTTCCCAGAGCTTCCAAGCTCAAGGAGAAGTTGCTACAAGAAGCTTATGAGGATTTCCTTTTCAGCCCCACTTGTTCTAGGAGAGCATACCACACCATCATGGAGGGGTATTCTTGGATGGGCTTTGAGGAGGAGATATATCAGCATATGAGGAGATGCATGGACCAGATGAATATGGAGGAGAGACATAACTCTTTCAGAGAGTTAGCACAACCACCTCTTTTCTCTTTGAGGATGAGAGGAGACTCATCTATGAGCCACTCCATTTGTATGAGCAGAGGATATGGTAAGGGTATTCATTATTGTTTACATGATTATTTGTATGATGTATGTATGCATCCCTTAACCATACATGTGCAAGATGATGCTCCAAGGAGGAGCATTATTTTCTCTAGACCACATGGTTTAGATAAGGCCATAAGTATGATTGATGGTCATTCCCTAGGAGGACTTGGGGAAGACATATATTATGGAGGACATTCTCATTGTACACCTTACATTATTCACTTCCTCCATAATTATGAGGAGATTAGAGAAGCAAGAAAGTAGTTGAGAAGCCACTCATTTTATCAGTCTCTATGGTAGTTGAGAGTCAAGCTGCACTGGTTTCACTTGAGGGACCATTGTCCTTCTCATTTGTTGCATATGGCAGGAAGCACGATTCTCATTTTTGCTCCCTATGGCTCTATTTTTTTTGTCCTTATGAGGAGCATGTTTCGGAGAGAGACACATTGAGTGAATGTGTCCTTTGAGGGAGAATCCTCCCACACTTTTTGCACTACATGTTCTAAGGGGAGCATGGGATATGATATGGTCACCTTGATAACACATTTTTCTCTTCAGGAGGTGAGCCATATGATGAAGGAGATGCCATATGATGATGAATTCCAACTCATCATATATGGAGATACTTGGGCCAGCATGATTTGCAGCGTTGGAGGAGAGATCTTTGGAGATCTAGTCCTCATTTTTCCACTTGAGGGAAAACCTATTGTAGCCCATGGAAAAAAAACACTCTACACTTATCATAAGTGGAGAGATGGACAGCATGGGGTAGGCTACAATGTCTACCATGTGCATATTTTCATCCCACCTACTTTGCCGGAGCCAAAGGTGGAGGACAGTTTCCAGGAGTTGCCTAGATTGAAGGTGACTCACTTTGCATGGATTATAGCCTGGGGATGGGGGATACATATGGGAGAGATAGATCCCATCACATTTCAGATCCCATTCCTCAAGGGAACCTCTAGACATCACTTTGCTATCCTCTTGAGTATTTCACCTTTACATGATGATCGCTTGATAGCTGACTTACATGCTGAGGAGGAGCAATATGGAGACTTGATTGATGAGATAGCATCACTTTCCTTGGAGGATATCATCACACATGGATGCTACAAGGAGAAGAGGAGAAAATAATTCAGTCTATCCTTGCACTTGCTTGAGGACAAGAAATCTTTGAGAGGGGAGGACTATAATATTCCAAAATTTGCATGCAACAAATTGGAATATTAATTTTTGCTAATTTCACTTAGGAGGTGAATAAAATGGGTAAGAGGCCCATGAGTAGGAATAAATATCCCTCATAGTGTGAAATGGATCATTGGAGCAGCTTATTTTGCACCTTCCAGTGTGAAAAGGGGCAATTTGCATGAGGACAAGGTCAATTTTGACCAAGTCAAAAGCGTTGCCTAAGAGGTGTAGCTTGCTTGGGAAGACATCACAGTTTGATAGGGAGAAATATTCTTTGTGGAAGAAACCCTAATGTCTGGGGTCTAGGGCAAAGAGGCATTCACTTGTATAAAAGGAGGAAGAGGCAGCCATAGAGAGATATCTTTGAGCATTTAATCATTTGTCTGATTAGACTATTTGTAGTCTCTAGTTGTTCAGCTGAGTTGCAGTGCTGTTTAGCACAAGGGATACATGTTTAGTATTTCCTCTCCTTCTTGAGAGGCCTTTTGAAGGATTGAAATTCATTTCTCCACATCTTAGCTCAAGTCCAAAGCTACTCCTTTCAGTTACTGCGTTACTTCTACTCAAGTATAACGCAATGTTGCTGGGTGTTGCAGTGGAGTGTTCCACAACACCTTCCCTTGGCTTATCTTTCAGAGGAGGGAGTTCCTATTTCTCCGCAAGATCAGTGAAGGAGGTTTCAGAGCTCATTGGTACATCTTGGCATCAAGGCCAAGATTCTCCCATCATAGACAGCGTAGTCCCTTCACTAGACTGCATTATTTCAGTGAGTACCTGCAGTGGGGGTTTGCACCACCATTTTGGAAGGCAAGATATTCAGTGTTAGGATCAGCCTATCACTAGAGAGATCTATTGGAGGAGTTTTATTTCATATTCCACATCATTTTCAGCCATCTCCAGTTATTTTCAGAGTTGCAGCTGCTACCCAGCAACTCTGGGATTTATGCAGATTTTCCATTTGTACATGTATTGCAGCCAATCCTTCTAAGGATTGTATATTATTGTTGGATTAGTGTTTTCAGGGGTTGAGAGCTTGATCCCCCTCATTTATTGAGCTGAAATTGTCATATTATTACATTTTCATTTTGTATTTTTCAGTGTCTCCATATAAAATACGCAGTCATAGCTAGGGCATATTTATGTAGCAATATTTTGTCACATTTGATGTACATGTCTTATCGAGGCTTTCAATGCCTAGCTTGTGTGAGTGATTCCTCAAATAATTGTACTCTATTGCTGCTATATTATACATTTATCAGCTATTTGCATATTCATGTGTCATGGCTCATTAAAATAACGCTGTGTATTCAATCCTTGCTCAAGTATTGTTGCAGTCCCTTCACCGAGCACCTTTTGAGGACATCTAAGTGTGGGAGATCTATTTAACCCACTTAGAAGGATTTATTTGGAGCCTCCTCTTGGATTTGGCACCTAGACACATTTATCTAAGGGATCTAGGTCTTGGTTTCAATTCCTGTTGCAGCCATTACTGGAAAATGCATTTTCCAGTCATGACTTCCTCGCTATTCCAGATTTGGGATATTACACTTCCTCCCTCCATGAGGGTTCTGCCTTCGTTAAGCCCTCAACACCAACCTGGATAGCTATATTCGTCGACTACCCTACAAGTTTAGTATGGTTGTGTCTATTGGCCACCTTTTGTTTCTTAGCCTAAGGTTTTGAGTGAGTCAGACTAGAGTGTCATTTCCTCTGATGTGACGATTTCACTGCTTTCGTCTTTGCATTTGAATTTGAGGATGTTAGAGGATGTAGAGGAGGGTGAAATGTGATTCATGTTGCTTCAGATAGATTTATTAATGGTTTGTTTGTGTGAAATAGGAAGGTGGTGAGTTCAAAATTATCACTTTAGCTCTTTCCCTGGCTTGTTCCTAGTCCCAGAGTTTTTTGCTAAGACAATTCTAGACAACCGATTGGACACTGCATGTGTTACTTATTTCTTAAGCCTCCATGGAAAAAATGAGATGGAGTATATGCTTTGGCATGTCCTCATCGACATTTTATTCACCTTGGCCATGTGAGGGAGAGAGGGATTGGTGCCCACAACCTTTGTCACCTTGTCTAGATCGACCCCTTTCCTTCGCCATGAAAAAAAATACCTATGTGTTCAATGTCTCTGTGATCCAGGTGGATATCGGTGGCCACTCGTCTATTCCACTTAGGGTCCCACCATTTTTTCTTTCAGTTTTTTAGGTCATGAACTTCTAGAGCCGTTTTGAGGCCCTAAACGACGTTTTTTTAGGCATCAGTTCTCTAGAAAAGATGATTTCGTTTCGGAATCCATATTCACAATTAGCAATTGTATTGCTCAGATATATATTTCTAATGATGTATCATGTACGTCAAAAGGAGATAGTATGCGAAAGTTACAACCCCAGGAAATTGATGTACTAATTTACCTCGACGGGGCACACATTTTGGCGTTTCATCTCCCAGGTTTAAGTTTTTTATGTTTAGGGTTTTTAATTGTTTCTTAATAATATATAGGACTTCGAGCCTCATTGTAACATAGAGTTAAAAGACTTGTAGCCACCACATATCTTCTCAGAGATGAGCTACCAGCGCCCTAGCTAGTTTATTTTCATTTTGTTTGTAAATATATTTTAGTTCTTTGATATTAATGAAATGAAGTGCTATTTCCACTGGATTTTTATCTTTATGGTAATATTATATTCTATTGCATTCCTGTGTAAATCTAGATTAGTGGTATCAGAGCGGTCTGCTCTTTCTCGGTACTTCTTTGCATGTCCACAATAACGTCTGGGTATAAGGAGTTAGGGCTTGATTTGGTTGAACCTTTGCAAGATCAGCCTTGCAAACCCTGACGGTCGCCTGTGAGGGCAAAAAGAAAGATGAGGGAGTAGGATATCCTATCAAAATATTGCTATAGGAGGCCCTCGAAAAACAAAGGAACATGATGATGGATAAATTTGCCTAGATCCTTCAATGACTACCCACTGGCAGCACATCTGCATCCAACAACCACTTTGGAGGTGCAACTCCTTTTAAGGTACAAGTAAACTTTGACATTCCCATATTTTAGGGACAAATAGATAAATACATCGTAGATAGATGGTTGAATCTATTATAAGGATATTTATTAATTCATGACTTCTTAGACTGGCAGAAGATTATTTTTGCACTCCTCAAAGCTTACCCCCATGTCAAGGACTAATGGGAAAGCTACTATGAGAAAAAGGATGAGGGGGAACCCTCTTTCTTCGCAGTCATACCCACTTGGAATTATTTCTAAGATGCCATCAAGGAACAATATTATCCTGTGGGGAGAAATGAGGAAAAGTACATGTTGGCGAAAAAGGTGGTCTCTAAGCAAGACCCAAGTTCAGGTTTAACGGCCAGCAAGGTTTTCGCAGTAGTCTAGCATAACGATGACATTTTCACCCTCCTCTAGAGAGTAGGGTGTCTGACCGGAGGTGTGCTACAACCTTAGAAATATTAGAAGCTAGAACAGGTAGAAGATAAATGCAACCATAGATAATAGCTATGGAAACTTAAGAGCGACAAGCATATCTTAACTCTACGAAGAAACTATCACTCATCAACACATGTTAAGAATGCTGAGTTAAAATTTAATTTAAGCATACATTCATCATAATAAAATAACCATCAATCAATTCGCAACATTACACACAACAATAACCAGATTTCATTATAAATAACAGAACATCATACATCTACTCGATAGAGTGTATTACAGCATAATCCAACACAACAGATTTCTCATAGAGCTCTCCTAAGACTCTACTTCTTCCTATTGGCCTCTCGCCGCACTGACTAACTAAATCCTCCTCCGCTGACTGAATGCCTATTTGTTCCTACTCGAGTGTGACTATTAGTCTTTCTTTCTTTCCTACTCTACTGCTTTCTGCTTCATCTTTATTACTGGGAGTTGTACTTATTGTTCTTGTCTCCCATATCCACCATATGCACTATTCTCTGCTAATTTTGCACCAAATATATTTTGGCTTTCCGCAACCATGACAACTCCATATCTACCTTGATTATATTCTTCCACATGTCCTCTAGCTCTCCGCAACTCAAAATTGTTCCTTCCCAAAACAAAGGCATCAACAGGCCCCAATCGCATGTTATTGACTCATCCTTAGTCAATCTTTCCCTGTTGTTGTGGCTTCCGGTGGTCTGTCAGCGTCCAAGGCTAGCCTCGTTTTTCCTATTTCTTTGCCTTATCCAAACAAAGGCCCCAACACTGGAACCTTGCTCAATGCTGAGGATCTGAGTTATGTGAACTCATTGATTGCTTGTTTCCTTTCTTCAATTAAACAATATGTTTGGGTGGCTACTCTTTTTCTCTCTACTTCATTTGCCACAGGCGGTAGCTTACCGAATACTTCCTTTATCTTTGGCTCGGCTTCGGCCACCATATGTTGTATTGCCTCTTCTTTTTGTTTTACCGGTTTCCTTAGCTCTTTAAGGACCTTTTTGTGGCTGTGGTGTGTTCTTCAATTTCCTAGATTTTGGTTTCTAGCAGATCTACCTAGTTGTACAGCTGGGTTATGCCAACCGGATCGGTGGCTTCTTTGATTTCTGAGAAAATTTTCAGAAGTTGTACTGAAATTAGGTGAGCTTCCATCGTTAATGAGTGGGAGTGTTCACGTAAGTTCTCTAGCAGGCTATAAGCTTCTTTGACTGTCGTCACAAGGGTTTCCCCCATGCCGTTTACCTGCATCTGTCTCTTGGTGACCTTCTCAGCATATATTGTGGCAGGGTCTATTAATGTTGGTCTAGATGCTAGTGCCTCCTTGAGTTTCTGGTTTTCTCTACTCAAATTTTTGCATGCTATTTTCACTCGGATGGATCTTTCAACCATTGAGTAGGCTGATATCTCCTCTGGTGTCTTGTTATCGTGGGCAACGATAGTCAGCCATAGGTCCTTCAAGGTTTCTGTCACCTTTTCCAGCTGCTCCTGTAGGGTATCCTTTTCACGTTTAAGCCGATTGCACTCCTCAGTATAATCCATGACCTACTGTTGTTTCTTCTCAAACCTCTGTTGGATGTCATTGTGCAGTGCTTCTACCTGCTATGTTGTCACCTGGATAAACCTATATAGTTGGCTAGCCCCCCAACTCTGCATTTTCTCAATGCCCAACATCTCCTGGGTTGGCTGTCCTTCTCTGAGTGGTTTCCCACTGGTGATTTATCTCTCTAATTGTTCGTGTGGGGATGTTGGCTGGTTCTATTGCGGTAGCTAAGGATTAGGCATGTTTATAGTAGTGGATAGTATAATGTGCTACAGTTTAGGTTGGCTTGTTGCAAAGGGTTCAACTCTAGTGAGTTAGGTATTGTATCAGAAGTGAAAAACCTTCCTTGAACTAATAGTTCTAGGAAGGTGCCATGTCCCACCGAGGGTTGGTTAACCTCAGGTGCTCCAACCATACCTGAGTTAACTTCGGCCTCGATATCGCCATTTATTTTAAGCCCTGGTTTGACTGGATCTGAGATAGTCGTTGAGGTGGACGAAGTGTGGATGGAGTGGTCCTTGGAAGTGAATGAAGTGCGTGGTGACGAGTTTTTCATATGAGGTGGAGATGATGTTTGAATGTTTATAACTGAGGACAGATCAAAGACAACTAGTGCAGAGGTTGTTTGGGTGGTAGCCTCTGGCTCTTCTTGAATTGGTACACCTGTATCCACAGGGTGGGTCTCATCTTCCCCTGTGAGATCAAATACTTGCTTGGGTACCATAGTTCGTTCTTTCTTTGGTTTGGGTTCACCTACTGGAGGCTTGGGTGCCTTGGTCTTGCGGATTGGAGTGAATGTGGTTACTAGAAAGGAATTGAACATGTGGATGGTAGGGTAGTAATGATGGGGGTGGTTGTGGATAGGGATTAATAATTCAAATATTGGAACTGAGAAAAAGTAGGAAATATAGTAGATGTACTTTTGAGAATTTCTATTACCAGATTAAATCCCTTCACCTTCATGTCGAGATGGTCTAGTAGGGGTCGTAGCTGCAATTGGGAAATCCTCCTCGTTGCTTCTTCTGATGATTCCCCTGGGAGTGCTTTTCGTAGCATTGCCTCGAATGAGTAATGGGAGATTCCACTTATGACTTCCATCGCAACTCCTTGCCATGAAAAAAATTTGGTGTGGAAGGCATCTTATTCTACTTTAAGCTTTAGTGGGCGCATTTGGAAATTGGTTTCATCCATGCAACTAGGTTAGATATAGGTATGTTTATGGGTTACCCCAAACCATATCTGGGAATATTATCTATCCAATATGTTCATAGAAACCCTTTTCTGGCTCCCCACCACATCGACATCTGCCTGTACCAGAATGAGAAAGCCTCCTCATTGACCTCCATCGTACTGGGATCTCTCAATACTCTCCAGGGCATAAATCTTAATGCCATTGGTTGGTCGTGAGTGATTTTTACAAGTTCCCTAATCCCTGGGGAAATGGACATGATGAGATAGCCATAAATGAATCTCGTGGCCCGCTTGTAGTTATTGTCACAGGCCTAAAATAGTTCGTTCAATAGGAATGTGCACCAGTTTAACTGTGCTTCGTGGATGTTGTGTCCCGCGACTGAGATGGTGTCCAGGGTGCATTATCCTTTAGTGTAATGCCTCACTGTTTTCCCCGCTAACAGATACCAAGAGAAGTTCACCGATGGGTTGGTGATGAGGCCAATATTCACCCCATTCCCTCCTCTTTCGGTCTCATACATCTTGTAGTAATCACAATCTCTTGACTTTTTGGCTCTCTTGGACACATTCTGGAATGTCGTTGAGACTTCATTCCCCTCTGCTGATAATCCTGTAAGCCTGTTGATGTCCTTTGAATGGATTGGGATCTCCCTCCAAAGCTGTAATGATCCATTCTAAACTCTGCTCATCAGGAACTTTGTACACTATGTTCTTGCTCTCGTCGTTCCAAATATCGGAAGGTTCCTGAGGTTCAATATAGTTTAGTATATTTGACCTTTGAATACCTATAAATTATGGATTCAACCTTGCTCCTTCACCTCCTCCCTCTGTTGCATAATTCTCCATATACACTTGCCTCTTCATGGTCGGGAATTGATACGAGTCCATGAAATTTTTATCTATTAACAAATAATTTTCATACTTGTCGATCAATGATTCTATCCTCTTAATTCTTTCATCGAGCTCGAGTTCGATGAATGATGTTGCTATCTTTGTCATATTTGTTCTTCTGATGTATACCTGAATTGTTGTTGTTGGTCTATTGCTGTGTATTCTTGCTGTTGGTATACTTCATTGAACTTCCTCTACTGGAATCTTGCTTGTTGTTGTAGTTGTTTTTGTTTCCGCTAACTCAAAATTTTTCGGCATTCTGGTGCTTTTCTTCTTTCATGCGGGTTAAGTAATGTTACCAGTATGAATGAGGTTGATATGACCCCATAACTAATTAATTTTTTGTTGTTTTTCCCATAGTTGTAATTTTCCGATTAGTTACCATAAAGAGGTGTATTCTAACATTGTTGACTGTGGCTTCAGGATTTGGGTAGATGTGATGGGTAATAATTATGGCTTAATATGGAAAATTTATTATGGTATGGGGGTTACTAATTACAACAGTTATTTTTTCAAGTTTGGATGATCCTACAAACTGAAAATGGTATTATGGGTCATTATGAATGAATGATATTTGACATGCTTGTCTATCTAACATGGTAGACTCTACCGTCCCCCGACCACAATTGATTGCGATGAGGTCTTCGCATCGCAACAGGTGCAATTTATCTCCCACACCATTGTGTGGTATTTTTATTGTGATTCCTATTATAATGGTTAAAAAAGCTTAAAGTATGGTAATTATATGTCTCATATAGGGTGCGAGAGAGTTATTGACTCTATCTATTTCTATTCTACCCTACTGACTACTCTCGGTTGCGAGAGTTATTTGAAAAAAATAATTCGTGGAACTTACTCGCAATCTGGTTTTAGGCATGAGTCATTCACCTATCCTTGCAGTATTTTTCCATCTAGTTGCGCTAGTTGAACCATGCCTGAGTCTTTAATTTCTATGACATGATACGGTCCCATCCAAAGAATTCTAAATTTCCCCAGGAACTTCTGGAATTTGCTGTCATATAGCAAGACTTTTCCTTCGATAGTTAATGTCTTGTTCTTGATGTGATGGTCATGCTAGGATTTCTATCTTTATTTTTGTACTGTTTGATGGAAATCCACCAGAAATATAGCTTCCTCAAGCTCCTGTAGTTCATGGAGGCATTCAGTGATTGATTCTTCATTTGTCATATGTACCGTTGAAGCAATTAAGAGACTTGGTATGATAAATTTGGCTGGTACTACTGCCTCTCTTCCATATACCAGCTAGAATGGAGTTTTATTGTGCAATATCTTTATGGTTGTCCTATATGCCCATAATGTGGCTAGTATCCTTTCATCCCAGTCATCGCGGTGGGCATTGCATATCTTGGTTAGTCCTTTTTCTAAGATCTTGTTGAATGCTTCAATGGTTCCATTAGCTTCAGGGTGGTATGGGCTGCTTTTGTGATGTCGTAACATCAAATTATCTAGCAGAGATTTAATTATTTTATTAATGAAGTGTGTACCTCGATCACTTGTTAGGAAACTAGGACAACCAAATTTGCTAATAATGTTTTTAAAAATAAATCTAGTTGTTGTGTCCATTGTGCAGTCTCTTACTAGCATCGCCTCTGCCCATCTTGTGAGATAATCCATTGTGATTATTATATACCTTGCTTGTGAATTTCGTGTCATTGGTGAAATTGGCCCTACAAAGTTGATGGCCCATTTTTCAAATGCCCGCATTTCTCTTACAGGTTACAGTGGTAACTCATCACAGTGAGATGGACGTCGCGTTCTTTGGCAGACATTACATTTTTTCACATATTCCTCACTATATTTGTGAACTTTGGGCCACCATAACCCTGCATGTAGTATTTTCCTTATGGTGGGTTTTTCATCGATGTGGCCTCCTGCAACTCCACTGTGACACTCCCACAGGATATCTTCTCTTTCCTTGTAATGTTCCCAAATTGGGACATCTAGCAAGGCATGACTGGAAAATGGATTTTCCAGTAATGGATGCTATAGGAATTGAAAATAGGACCTCGATCCCTTATATCAATGTATATAAGAATGAAATCCAAGAGATGGCTCCAAAGGAATCCTTCTAAGGTGGTTAAAGAGATCTACCACACTTAGATGTCCTCAAGAAGTGCCCGATGAAGGGGCTGCAACAATGTAATCAAAAGAGCTTGAATGACATTGTTATTTATAAACCATGAGCATATGAAGATATGAATATCCAACAAATAATGTTATAGTAGAAAAAAGAGTACAATTTCTTGAGGAAACATCCACTCAAGAAAGGCAAGGCAAGCCTCAATAAGACATGTACATGAAATACAAGACCACTACTATTTCTGCATAAACCTAGGCTAGGAGGACATAGTTTATAAAAGGTACTGCTCCATATTACATAATAACTAAAATATATGACAAGATATAGCTCATATACAATAGGGGAGAAAATCTCTAACCCTTAGAAACAATAATACATCAATCCTCCAAAGGATTGGCTGGAATATACAAAATGGAAAAAATGTTGGACTTTTTGGGTAGTAGCTGCAACTCAAATATGGAACTGAATAGAGAAGGATGAAGATGATGAGAAATCTAAAGTAGACCTCCTCCAATGGATCTCCAAAGTGGAAGGTTGATCCTTACACTTGAGATCTCAAGCCCTCACTGCAAGTGCTCCATGAAAATAACGTTGTCTAAGAGGGTAACTGCACTATAGGTGGAATAGACTGATTTGGCCAAGTGCCAAGATCTACAAATAATCTCCAAAGCTTCCAAAATAATCCTCCAAAGGAATGAAAGACTCTCCCTCTGAAAATCAAGCAATGGAAGAGGTGTTGTAACTTCTTACTGAAACACCCTGCAACACAGAATTATGTTGTTGCAGCAATAACGCTGTCTTGGAGGAGGATGCTTGGCCTCAAGCCTAGATGTGAGACAAATCAGTAAAAATCCTTCAAGAGGATTCTCAAGAAAGGATAAGAATTCCTAAGAAGGAGATCCTTGTGCTAAGTAGCACAACAACGCAGCTAAACAACCCGGGTTGCAGAAATGTATAAGCAGACATGAAATCAATAATCATATGCATGAATAAAAATGGCTGCCTTGCTCTCCTTTTAAATAGATGAGAGCTCCCTCTCCATGGTCCCCACTCTATTAAGGGTTTCTCATTCAAGTAATATTCCCTCCTCTATCTCTGCATTGTCCCATGTATTTCTTTCCACCTCATACCATGCGCTATTTGACTTGGTCAAACTTAACCAAGCCTCTTTGCAAATGTCTCTTTTCACACATGAGGGTGTGAAATCTAGTTCCAAGACTGATCCCCTTTCATACTAGAGGGATTTTATCCATTTTTCATTTTCATTGGGCCTCCTTACCCAATTATTCAACTTATAAGTGAAATTATCAAAATCTAATGTTCCAATTTATTAAAAGAAAAATTTGGAACATTACAGTCCTCCCCTCCCAAATGTTGCTTGTCCTCAAAAAATTGCAAGGATAGAACTGGAAAGTCTCCACTCAAGGCATGGAGTTAGAAATGTGATGAGGAAAATCTTCCTCATGTGGATCCTCCATCCCCAAGAAATCATCCAAACAAAATGAGTCACCTCCCAACATGGCAACTCTTGAAACTCTCCTTCCACCTCAGGCTCCGGAAATGAAGGTGGGCTGAAAATCTAAACATGGCAAGCATCATAGCCTACCCAAAGTTTTCCTTTTCTCCACTTATGACAAGTGTAGAGTGTGTACTGATCCTGGGCTGCAAAATTATTTCCCTCAAATGGAAAAGTGAGGAACAATCCTCCAAAGAGTTCTCCTCCAATAATGAAGAACAAGCTGGCCCAAAACAATCCATCTATGATGAATAGGATATGGTCATCATAGAGTATCTCTGTGAGAATTTTTTTGCAATATTTACATGATAATACAAACAATATCTCAATAGGACACAACGCAGTCTCATCCACTGCAACTCCAGAAAATAGTGTGGCAAGTAGTGTACAAGAATCATCTCATATAATAATGAATAGTAAATGGCTGAATATGTCACCAATATATGATCAAATAGTTTCCCATGATTATAAAATGGATGAATATCAATCTCATGGCCCACCTCAAAAGAGAACAAACATGTGGCTGTGGTGGCCATATCTCCTCCCATGCTCCCATTAGAACATGTACTGCAGAAAATGTGGGGATTCTCCCCACTCAAGGACACATCTAGCTCACGTGTCTTTCTCCTAATCATTCTTCTCATGAAAATATGACCCATATCAGAAAATTAAGTCACGATCAGCAAAAAAATGAAGGAAATACTGATGTTTTCATGTGGTGCTTGAGGGTACCAACAGTCTCCTAGATGTGTACAGCACAGTTTTACAAGTTGTTGCTTGAGAAAAGTACAAGGCAAGATGTTTCTTGATACATATTTAAGCATGTATGTCATCATTTGGTAAATAGTTGGACATAAAAAATGAACATACATACAATGAGAAAACATTTTCCTAAGGCCACATAAAATATGGTTGCCTCCATAATATATATTGGCCCAATTATAATCATGTAGCAATGTGAAAAGCTTGCCCTCTTGTGGAGAAATGCACTGCAAAGTAATGGTAAGAGTATGTAATTAAATACATGTAAAAAAAAACTCCTTACCATATGCTGTAAGTAAGATGGTACATGGATTCATGAGTAATTCCTTCATAGTGTTGTGGCATGCTATGAAGAAGAATGAACCATGTGCTACAAGAAGATAATCCTTCTCATGCTTGGAAACCCAAGAAAAGAAGAATATGCCATAGTGATAGATGCCTCCATTCACCACTCCATCATCATCACGTCCTTCTTGTTCACCAAGTGCATCCAAAGTGAAGTGACCCTGACAACACTCCATCCATAAATATCTACTCCAAAGTGATAGTGTTGTGAGCTCATGCAAGTAAGCTCCTGTCAATACAAAGCTTTGTTCCTTGACATGCTCCTTGTCAAAGATTCCTCTAATAATGTTGCAACAAATATGGAACACTCCCCAAGATGGAAGTTCTTCCAAATCATGAAAGACCAAGGAGATAATGCCATCTCCTCCTCCTGCAACATCATGCAAAGAGAAAATTTTCTCGTGCTCTCCCAAGAACAAGCAAAGCAACAAAATATTTTGCTATCTCCTCATACTTCCATCATACAACTCATGTGATGAAGACACAGTGAATGAAATGAGTATCACATCAACACCATGCATCCATACTCTATGTTGCTCAATGATTCAAGTATCCTGCCATCTCTCCTCCTTCCTCCTACTCTTTGGAAGAGTGTATGCCAAGTGATGGCCAAACTCTTTCAAGAGTAACCAATGCAGCCAAGCCTCCTGCTCCCCGGTATCATAAATCTGCAAGTATCCTCCCAACTCCCTACTCATAAACCACATCCACTCAATAACTTGTGGATTATTTCTCCCTTTCTTCATCTTTGTACTCCTCCCATGAGGGCTACCATTCTCCCAAATCAAATCTCTATTTTTTCACTTCATGGGATCTTCAAATGCAATCTTCTCAAGGATCAATGAGACCCTATAAGGACCCAAATAGGTAGTAGGAAAAATTTCCCCACCATGATGTGTATGGCTCAAGGAATGTCCAACACAATCATGAGATATGTTATCCATCCGAAGATGTCCTCCATCTTCTATCTTCTCCTGTGAGAAAGAAAGAAAATCATTGCACTTCATGGTGTGTTGAAGTGCACCTCTAATGAGATCTCTCCTTGAGACCTCCCTCTCAACAATAGTCTTCCAAAACCAATGAGCTCTTGGATATGAAAGTAGAAGTTCCTCTTTTAGTTGAGAAGAGCTCATTGAGAAAGTTTCATCTTGAAAGGAGAAAGGGTTTCTCACTCCAAGATGTCTACCATCCTTCATCAAGTCTTCAAACGCCAACCACAAATGTGATGTACAATCCAATAATGGCTCATGAGAATGATGGTTTGCTTCCTTGAATGTTTCCATGTTGCACAGCGCTGTGCAACCAAGCTGCTCTATGGTAGCAGTGTGATTTGACCCTTGGTCATTTAAAAGAAAATCTCCACATTGATCAAAAGAATTTGCTGCAACAATAGAATGTGGAAATATTTTCATACCTTGATGTGATTTTCGAACTTCTTGTAGGGCTGTAAGAGTTCCTTCCTCCAAATTGTTGGCTGCCCCACCTGTTGATGCATGTGGCTACTCCTCCATGAGTGTGACAACGTTAGGACAAAGCTCCTCCAGTGCTGTGAGCTTCTCCTCCTTTGTTATTTCTCCATCAAAGGTTTGGATCAACCTTTGAGTGAACTCTGAAAATGTCTTCACCATTGCATGGCTCAAGTGGATGCACCACCAAAAATAGGCTTCACCCTCCAAGTGAAGCATCGATATTTCAACAGCTTCTTTCCCTACTACAGGATGTAGTAGGAAAAATTCCTCCAACTTCCTCACCCAAGTTCTTGTTGTAGATAACCCATCAAAAGTAAACAACAAAAATCTATTGCTTCTGATTTTTCTTCTGCTATAGGGTCTCTTCTCTTCCTTCAACTAGATGAAATGAGGAAAATCTAGAGTCTCCTTGAAGGCTCTAGGTTGATATCTATACTCAAGAAGGTAATCACTCAGGATCTCGTAATCCAAGTGCCTTCCATGCTCAATGTCTTCTTCTTGATGAGAATAGGAAGTGCATGGTCCTTCCTCTTCTATTTCTTCATTCTTCTTGACCTCTTTGGAGAGGTTCTCTCTGGATCTAAATACTGATGAGAGTAGTGTCATCTTCTTCATCATTCTGATCTTCTTGGGCTTAGACTCACAGGCGAAGCCAAGAAAGTTTCTCTGATACCACTGTAATGTTCCCAAATTGGGACATCTAGCAAGGCATGACTGGAAAATGCATTTTCCAATAATGGCTACTATAGGAACTAAAACCAAGACTGGATCCCTTATATCAATGTGTCTAAGAATGAAATCCAAGAGATGGCTCCAAAGAAATCCTTCTAAGGTGGTTAAATAGATCTACCACACTTAGATGTCCTCAAGAAGTGCCTGATGAAGGTGCTACAACAATGTAAGCACAAGAGCTGGAATGATAGCATTAGTTCTCAACCATGAGCATATGAAGATATGAATAGCCAACAAATAGTGTTATAGCAGCAAAAAGAGTACAATTTCTTGAGGAAAAATCCACTCAAGAAAGGAAAGGCAAGCCTCAACAAGACATGTACATGAAATACAAGACCACTGCTATTTCTGCATAAATCCAGGCTAGGAGGACGCAGTTTATAAAATGTATTTCTCCATATTATATAATAACTGAAATATATGACAATATATAGCTCAGATAAAATAGGGGAGAAAAGCTATAACCCTTAGAAACAATAATACATGAATCCTCCAAAGGATTGGATGGAATATAAAAAATGGAAAAAATGTCGAAGTTGTTGGGCAACAGCTGCAACTCAAATATGGAACTGAATAGAGAATGTTGAAGATGATGAGAAATCTGGAGTAGACCTCCTCCAATGGATCTCCAAAGTGGAAGGCTGATCCTTACACTTGATATCTCACCCTCCAATCAACATTGCAAGCCCTCACTGCAAGTGCTCCATGAAAATAATGCAGTCTAAGAGGGTAACTGTGATGTAGGTGGAATAGAATGATTTTTCCAAGTGCCAAGATCTGCAAATAAGCTCCAAAGCTTCCAAAATAGTCCTCCAAATGAAATAAAGACTCTCCCTCTGAAAATCAAGCAATGGAATAGGTGTTGTAACTTCTCACTACAACACCCTGCAACACAAAATTATGTTGTTGCAGCAATAACGCTGTCTTGGAGAAGGATGCTTGGCCTCAGGCCTAGATGTGAGACAAATTAGTAAAACTCCTTCAAGAAGCTTCTCAAGATAGGAGAATGATTCCTAAGCAGGATATCCTTGTGCTAAGCAGCACAACAACTTAGCTAAACAACTGGGGTTGCAGAAATATCTAAGTAGACATGAAATCAATAATCATATGCATGAATAACAATGGCTGCCTTGCTCTCCTTTTAAACACATGGCAGCTCCCTCTCCATGGGCCCCACTCTATTTGGGTTTCCTCCTTCAAGGAATATTCCCTCCTCTATCTCTGTGCTGTCCCATGTAGTGCTTTCCACCTCATACCCTATGCTTTTTGACTTGGTCAAACTTAACCAAGCCTCTCTGCAAATGTCTCCTTTCACACATGAGGGTGTGAAATCTAGTTCCAAGACTGATCCCCTTTCATACTAGAGGGATTTTATCCATGTTTTTATTATCATTGGGCCTCCTTACCCAATTATTCAACTTATAAGTGAAATTATCAAAATCTAATGTTCCAATTTATTAAAGGAAAAATTTGGAACATTACATTCATGGTCTAGGACACATATTCACAAGATGTGATCCAACCACTTTTATATAGTTGTCCTGTTATCTGTTGATATTAAGCCACTTTCACTACCATATTTATTTTTTGGGTTGTCGTGTATTATGTTGGGCGTTGCCCTGTGGCCATATACATTGCTATCTATTCTAGATAATTTGGGATGGCTTCTACTCTTAAGAGATCAGCATCTGACAACTAGTCATAAAGGGATCTCCCATTTTCCCCGTTCTACAATCTTGATAAGTGGTCAGGACCCACATTTATCCTCCCTGGTTTTATTATTACTTCAAAAGAGAACTTCTGGAATAGTAGGAGCCATATACATATTCTTACTTCAAGCACACAATTGTTTACTAGGTATTTCAATGCTGAGTGATCCGTGAAGAACTTGAATGTACCTATCAATAGGTAATGAAAAAATTTATAAAGGGAGTATACCATCACAAGGGCTTCTTGTTCTGCTATTGTATAATTCCTTTCATTGTGGACAACTTCCTGCTTGCAAAGTACACTGGATGATCAATGGAAGTTTGTCCTAGCTGAGCTAACATCGCTCCTAATACAATACAGGAGGCATCAATATGGACATGAAACTTTTTTTCCCAGCTAGGATGAACCAGTATGGGTGCACTTTCTAGTTTTTCTTTAAATGTGTTTAGGGTGTTAGTGGATTCATCGTTCCACATAAGCTGCTCTAACTTCCGCAATAGTTTTTCAATATTTGCACAGTTTTAATCTTTGATTAGAATGGTGGTGTAATATTTGCATAGTTGTGGATGAACCTTTTGTAGTACCCTATATGCCCGAGTAGTGACCTCAAAATTTTTACACTTTTTGGTTCTTCTATATTAAAAATTACCATTACCTTTTTTGGGTCGACACACACACCCTTCTTACGACCAACATGTCCTAGAAGTGTCCCAAAAGGTATTGTAAAGGTGCATTTCTTAAGGTTGAGGGAGATTTGGATTTGTGTGCATCTCTAAAACATGATTCTGAGTAGAGTTTCACGGTTCTTCAGTAAACTATAAACTATCCATTAATCCATGTATACCTCTAGGAACTTATGGATATAGTCCCTAAACGCTGCTATCACTATCCATGAACACATAGTCGGTGCATTCATTAGTCCAAAAGGCGTGACATGGTATGCAAGTGATCCCCACTTGGTTGTGAAAGTGGTATTATTTTTGTCTTCTTCCACTATTATCACCTGATGATATCCTGAGAATCCATCTGTTAATGAATAGGCTTTGTTTCCTGCTACATTGTCGAGAACCTCATCGCTAAATGGAGTAGGAAAAGGATAATGAATGCATGTGTTCTTGAGACTTCTGTAATCTACACACACTCTAATCTCTGATTTCTCCTTTTTTCTTTGTATTACAATTTCACTGACCCATTTTTCTTCCTCAACTGGAAAAATCAGGCTTGCCTTCAACATTTTATCTATATTTTCTTTAACCTTTTCCTTTACTCTTAGATTTAGGCAGTAAAACCTATGTTTTATCGGTCTTGCATCTGGTTTTAGGACTATGCACATTTCTCCCATATCTCCTTTAATACCTTTGAGATCTGCTACTAAATATGGGAATAAATCTTTGTATTCATGTAACAGGTCAAAGATTTCTTTTGTTGTTTCTACATCCCAGTAATCTCTGATAGATGCAATCTTGGGTTTCTCTGTGCTTCCAATATTTAGCTTCTTTGTCTTCAACGGTAACAGGTGTAGTCCTTCTGTAGTTGGTTCTTCTTGTAATTAACGGTCCCCTTCTTTCTCTTCAAAGTATAGATGTTAGAGATTCTCTAAGTTGTCATCATCTATCTCGCGGTCTATCCATTTGCATGCTACTGATTCTTTGATTTTTTGTTCTAATAATGGTATTTCTTCATCTTTCCTGAAGCTCGGGAAAGAATAATGCTCTTTTGATTTCTTGAAGGGCATCTGTAATTGGTTCTGTATCTCATTTGAAAGAAAAACATTGCGTGAAACTTTCTGCAACTTCTCCCTAGGTACCAGTTCCTCTTTTCCTCTCCTCTATCAAATACTAGGCCTGTGGAATGGTGTCTAGTGAATATCTGAAGTTGTGCACCCACAAAGATTCTATATATCCTTCTCTCTTCCAGTTATACTCACAATTATCTATATTCTCTATGGGGTCAGAATCCCCGTGGTACTTCTCGATGAATTGCGGTCTTCAAGCTTCGTGGAATCTGGTTATTAGTGTTCTGGCAATATCTTCCCATAGCAGAAGAGAGCTGCGATGGTTAGCCCACCATCTTGCTAATGTGGATTGTAGTGCTACATCCATAAGAGGGACTCTATGTTATATTGGTACCTTTTCTTCCACTTTTGTAAAAAATGTATTTACAACATGCATGTTCGAAAGAGTCAGATATTCTCCTACCTCAGTACCAATCTAGTTGACTCCCCGAATGTTGGCGCATATTTTAGTGTTGGTTTCATATCCTCCCTGTTGCTAATCATCCCATGATATTTCTGATCCCAAATCAGAAATTTCAACACTTCTCCAACTTACGGTCCCTCCCATTGTCGGATTGATATAATGTTCTCTCTTTCCTGCCATTATCTAGTAGAGTTGATCTAAATTTGGGTGTCCTCTCTGTTGTTAAAAGTTTCTGTGTACTTGGGTCCTTGATATGGTTCAAGTGGTTGAATTATACTGAATTCCCCATATTAGAATATCATTAATTCATTTTTTAAATCGATCACTGCTTATTTCTCGAAGACCCAATCTATCCTGAGCAAAGCAAGATAGGGATCCTTGTCCTCCATGATGTCTATTACTTCAAATTATGAATATGTTTTTACTCCTGCGACATCAACTTCAACTTCCTCCATCCTTCCTATGAGTACAATAAAATACTGATTTTCCATTTTGAGCTCTATTGGGGAGTATGTCAACCTTGGTTTCCCTAGTGCTTCCCATGTCTTCCGATGTATAATGTTGACATCTGATCCGAGATCGAGCATTGTAGCTTTGATTTGAAATCCCATGACCTAGGTATTCACACGGAACTTCTTTCTAGTTCTTCTCTTGTTTCTTTTTACCGTTCTTATGTACTTTTCCATTGAATTACTTGAGTCTCCATGTTTTGCATTTTCTTGCAGCACCAACTCTAGATTTTTCTTTAGTTTCTCCAGCATTGGTGCATTGGTTGCAATTTTCAGGAACAGTCAGAACCATTCCTCAATAAATGTACTTGTATGATGTTCCTTATCTTTTTTGAAGGTTGGATGTGGAAGTTCAATACTTCTACACCTCCCTATCTAGGAAAATGTTTCCACTGCCTCCTTAAAATACTGCTTCTGTCTATCTAAGTTGAAAGTGTTCTTTGGATATGTGAGCTTGATCATCTTTTCTGGGTCCATATGCCATGCATCCTCCCATGTTTTATTCCCTCCCCATTTTACTATAGCTATGCTTTGCATGGGCGGGGCTTCTACTATTCTTGGTTCAGCATTAACCAGATTATCTCTCCTTTGTTTGGCTCTTTCCTCCCACCTCTTAATCAAATCTGGGAAGTATTCATTTGCGTGTGTGTTAACTTTGCATTGAGAACACCATGCTCTCCTGGGTATCAGACATTCCCTTGCTACATTCCCTTCTTGATCACAATTATAGCACTTTACCGGTCCTCTTCCTCCAGTTCTCCCACCTCTCATTCCTCCTCCTCAGCCCCTTGGAGTTTTGTTCACCCTGTAATATGACCTATCCATTTGTTCTGGCAGTGCATTGAGGGATTGACATTGCTCTATATTATGCGTTGTAGAAGCACAAAATTCACAATATATATATTTTGCAACATTAGAATATTTATGAAAAATTGGACATAGTCGTGGAGGATGACCAATACCTTTGCATATTTCACAGTATTCAATTTCTATCTGATTTTTCTAAGTGTGGAACCTCAGAAAATGGGGTTGCAGTTGGTATAGTCCTTGGGTATTTATCTGCGCAACTCCCCAAACTGGTAGAGCCCCCTATGTTCCTATTACTGAGGTTACCGCATTTGGTCCTCACAACCTCGGACATTCTGTGGCAATGTGTCCTTCCATTAGGAAATGGGTGCACCACACGTTGGGCCTTGCATGTCTTATCGGTTGAATGTATTTCAACATATCCGTTAAACTAGCTATCTGATGTTGTAGCCCTAGTATGGAAGGATATTGTATTGCTGCTCCTCCTCTAAATTCCTACGAGTACCCCACCATAGATTTTATTTTCATGGCTTCTTCAATGGCATCTTGAAGGGTATCAATATTCTGTTACATCAGTGGGGTCCTTGTCAATGGGAGGAGTGCTTTAATCAACCAATATTGTTGCTGATTTGGATCGATTGGGTAACTTAGCTTCCCAATCGCATCTTTAAATCTTCTCATCAGGTCCTGGGCTGTTTCTCCCTCCTGTTGTTTGATTTCCCAAAATTCAGACAATCCCTACTGATTTGTATGAGGAAATTTAAATTCTTAGAAAAATTATTTCTTCACATCATCTATTGTTGGGTTTGGAAGAGCTTTTGATGATTTAATGAACCAACAAAGAGCTCTTTCTCTTAGAGTGTTTTGGAACTCAATCAACTTGACTGCATCTTGTGTCTTTTGAGCTCCCCAAATTTCTTCGCAGAGATACCAGTGTTGCTCCACATCATCATTACCTTTCCCAGAGAATTTTGGGTATCGGGTAAATTATCCTACCATCTTTCATTGTGTGGGTGGTACAAAAATAAAACCTCTACTTCTCGGCTGAGAGATTGTACTACCAGCACTATGGCTAGTAGATATATGTACTATAGACTTAACAATACTCAAGTTGCTAAACTCCCGTAACTTAAAAAAACATTTATCAGGTGGATGATACTGTACTAGGGGAAGGTCAGGACTAGTGCTACTTGAGCCTTGGGGAATAGGACTACCTTGTGTTATGGGTGTCGGCCTCTCTCAAAATAGTTGCTCCATCGAAATATGCAGCTCCACATCAGACATCTCCTCAGGCACGCATCCTCCTCATTAGACTTTTCTCCCTTTTATCTTCGAGCTGGGATCCTATACACTTGCCTAACTTCCTTAATGGTCCTTCCCATTCCTTGGGATCCCATCTGACCTTCCCTTTCAAATGTCCTCTGCGGAACCTTTTCCTTGTCCTTTCGATTACTCTCCTACTTTTCAAAATCTTTCATCGCCCTTTCCTACCACTTCTCAGCAATTTGTGCCCTCTGATGTGCTTGTAGCTCTCCCAATCTACTGGAGGTTCCAATTTCCATATCCCTATTCCCCCTTATTAATTACTCATAGAATCTTTCCCTCACTTCCTCCCCCCCAGTACTGGAGGTTTAAGTCTCTATCTTAGAGCTTTGAAATGATATCAAGACCTTTTCCACCATTAAAGCTTTGATCCACAATAGGATTTCCTTAAACAGTTCTCCCCATAATATGAATCTAAATATGCTTTTGGCTTTTGTAAAATATTGGTAACACTCGGCTACAAATTCCATAATGTATCCTTCCAAGGTAGACTCTACCCAAAAATCTACTACTCAGGTTAGATCGGTATCTAATCGATGGAGAGATACTAGATCCGTGTGTGTCCACCTATGATAGAATCTACACAATCCTCCTGAAAGTGATTTGATTTGAAGTCTCCGCAACCAATTATAAATTTCTTCGGGAAACTTTCCCCAGAAAATTTCATATAGGTCACTCGCAGGTTCAGAAAACATCACCCAATCTTTGACAGTATTTTCCCTTTGTTTTCGAAGTCCTGCTTATTGCGATATGAAATGATCTAAGTGATTATACCACCATATTCATAGTTCCCTCTTGGAGATCCACGATACCATGATCTAACTTCTAAATGAGTTTTCAGGTCCCGATAATGGAATGATTTTTTGGCGAAAAAGGAGGTCTCTAGGAAAGACCCAGGTTCACGTTTAACGACCAACAACGTTTTCCCAGTAGTCTAGCACAACGTCGGCATTTTCATCCTGCTCCAGAGAGTAGGGCATCTCACTCGAGGCATGTCACGATCTTAGTAAGTTTAGAAGCTAGATCATGTAGAAGACAAATGCAACCATAAAGAACAACTATGGAAACTTATGAGAAACAAGCATATCTCAACTCTACAAAGAAACTATCACTAATCAACACATGCTCAAAATATTGAGTTAAAATTTAATTTAAGCATACATTCATCGTAAGAAATTAACCATAAATCAAATCACAACATTACACACAACAACAACTAGATTTCATTATCAATAATAAAACAACATACATCTACTTCGGAGAGTCTATTATATTTTAATCTAGTACAACATATCTCTCATAGAGCTCTCCTAAGGCGCTGCTTCTTCCTATCAGACTCTCACTGCACTGAATAACTAACTCCTTCTCCACTGACTGATTGTCTATTTGTTCCTCCTCAAGTGTGATTGTCAGTCCTTATTTTTTTCCTTCTCCACTGATTTCTTCTTCTTCTTTATTATTGAGATTTCTACTGATTGTTCTTGTCTCCCATATCTTCCATCTACACTATTCTCTGCTAATTCCGCACCACCTATCTTCTAGATTTCTGCAACCATGATAGCTCCCTGTCTACCTTGATTGCATTCCACCACCTATCCTCTAGCTCTACGCAACTCAAAAAATTTTCTTCTCGAAATAAAGGCCCCAAGGATACATATAATGGACTACGTTGTGGCAGCAAAGGGAAAAAGATGTACATGAGCTGAAAAATCTGTTCCATACCCTACACACAAATTTGGGTATCAAATATTTAGAGAATTTTTTTTTGTTGAAGTACCACAATTTTCTGCATAGATATATTTAGGAGGAAATGGAGTTCCTTGGCATCTCCTCACATGGTACAACATACCGATATGCCACCAAGATTTAGCATAAATTTAAATAGAAGAAATGATACTTTGGATCTGCGAATCAAAAGCAAGGGAAAGGTGCCCCAAACCACAGAAAAACAGACAAAGCCAAGGCATGGCGGCCCAATATAACCTACCAATGCCACAAGCAAAGAACAGCACCACAAAGCCAAAAAACGACACGGGAAACTGGTGTGAGTTCCATAAGAGCTCCACTCAAAACACAAGTGAGTGTCATTCCAAGCAGTCACTGGTGGTCAAGATGAGGGCTTCTAAATCAGATGCATGCTCCGACTCTAAATCAGAACCTGACAAGGGGAATGAAAAAGATAAGTAGATTATTGATGTGGATCCCAACGCCATCATTACCACTGCAAATATATAGAAGGAGGAACCGGAAGATAAAGAGCAGGATGAGCATCTCTTCCACTCTCAGATGTGGGTAAAGGGTTCCCCGCTACAGTTCATTGTCAACAGTGGGAGCCAAAAGAACCTCATTTCAGCAGAGGTCGTGAAGCGTTGGGGCTTGCGGACACAACACACCCACAGCCGTACACCATCTGGTGTCTTCACCAGGGACGTGATCTCTGCGTTAGCCAGTAGCGTCGCCTTCCAGAAAACATCAAACCCTTCATAGATGAGGTATTATGTGGCATTGATCCTCTTAATTATTGTGCTGTATTATTAGGCCAACCATACCTGTGGAAGTGACATGATGTGTATGAGTCTCGGCCTCACGCTATTATTGTTATTTTGGGCAATAAGTTGTAGAATATACTAGAGGTACCACCGCCTGCGGATATCTCCTTGGTTACTACAAAAAAATGCAGTAAGCTCATTTCCAAAACCAGGAAATTTGTTTTCCTGATGATCCGCTACTGTGGCCATGACCACCAGACATCAATCCTTCACACGACAACAACAAATGTGCAAGGTCGTCGAGGAGTATGGGGAAATATTCACCTCACACATAGGGGTGACTCTGCACTGTCAGGTCAAGCACCCAATCGATCTGACCCCAAGTGCATCACTGCCCAATGGACTGATCTATCAGTGCTCTGTTACGGAGAACAATGAAATCAAGAGCCAGATTTAGGAACTACTATAGAAAGGTCACATCCGACTGAGTTCATTGCCCTGTGGGAGCCTCATCGTGTTAGTGGAGAAGAAGGATGGGACTTTCAAACTCTGTATTGACTATCGGGAACTAAACAAGATCACTGTCCAGAATAGGTACCTAATCCCATGGATTGATGACCTTCTGGATTAACTCAAAGCAGTGAAATATTTTAGCGAGAGAAACTTGAAGTTTGGGTATCACCAAGTACCAATAGAACCATCCGATGTGTGGAATACTGCTTTCAAAGCCAAGGAGGGCCTTTTTGAATGGTTGGTCATTCCTTTTGGGTTGACGAATGCTCCCACAACCTTCATCAGGCTTATGGACGACATCTCGTGGCCATTCACCAACTCTTTTGTAGTAGCATACTTGGATGACATCATAATCTTCAACCAGAATTGGGAATAGCACCTCCACCACATCTGACAGGTCCTCCAAACTCTGCGACAACAGAAGTTGTGTACCAATTTGGAGAAGTGCACTTTTGGCATGACCCAGGTTCAATATGTGGGATACATTATTGATGAACAAGGGGTGAATGTGGATCCAACCAAGATCCAAGTAATTCAGGATTGATGATGAGCTCCATCATTAAACATATTTGGAGGGGTTAATAGTTGTTAGGGTCCCGTGATTTGGCCGATTGGCGAGCCAAATGACGATGTAACATCAAACCAAGCTTTGGAGCCCAAGGACCTAGCCTTCCTGGACTCAAAGAGGGCTCTCTCTATTATATGCAAAAGATACGGTGTGTTTGCTTATGGTATTCTGATATTAGGCTAGTTATGAAGTGAGTTTTTTTATTTTTTGGGGTTTTTAAAGTTCGTGAGGGATAAAAATGATCAAAGACATAAACTGGATAACAAGATGTAGATAAATTGGGCTATGGGGTCAAACAGGTCAAGGAAGCTATGAGGTGATGATGTAAGGCTGCTGTAGGGCCTATTTGATTCACGGTAGAAGGGATCTTTGGGAAAAGTGGATTGAATGGACAACAAGTTTGTGAAAGACAAGGGATTTCAAGTGTAACTAGTTGATAGCAGACATAAACATGTTATAGCAAGCCATTAATCATGCTAAATGTAACTATGAGCTAATTAAAACATTGAAATCAAACATTCCAGCCATACATAGAGGTATAAGACCCTCTAACTTCGGGCAATGGCTATCAGACTTTGGGGAAAACAAATAAGACAAAATAACAACTCATAAACTACGTCGGAACGCCTAAACATAGTCTCTAAGTCATTGGGCACTTTGAAAAACAAGCTTTCATAGTTTTAGGCAAAGGGCTAGATCGGGACTAGGCCTCCTTGGTTCAACAAGATGATCAACAAATCAGTCAAAGAGAAAGTTTTATGGACAGAACTATGGACAGCTTATAGGTAGGCAGGGCACACCATACATCCTACTCAACATGCATAGAACTTGTAAATAAAACTAGCAAACAGTATCCTTAAGTTACTAAAGAGCAGTTAAGAATTCTTTAGCATAACTAAGGAAGAAGAAAACATCAAGCTATGAAGATTCAGGAATTTTGAGGTGCCTCCAAGGGCATGTCTCAAAACTAATCTCTACTGATCTATAGCAGCAAGAAGCATGTATTATGGATGAAAACTAGAAGACAACAACAAAGCAAGAAAAACTATACCATTCTACCATGGCATGGAATCCATCAACAATCCTTCATCACTCCTCAAAAGCATCCAAGAGGCAGTCCAAAAATCATAACACAAGTGTATTCTTCAAAGCTCATATGACCAATGTATTAATTCTTCTCTCAAGTTCAGCCTCTGATTTACAATGAAACCCATGGAATAAATAGGCTTGAGGGAGGAAAACCTCATGGAGCGACTAGCTATCCCATTGGCCAAGTCAAAATATCTAAACTTGTCCTTGAGGCTTTGCAAAGCCCAAGGCACAAAATATCCCATAAAATATCTAAAAAATTGCTAAAAACGGAAATTATATTGACTTTACATCATTTCCCAAGTATAAAAATAGCTTAACGCACATTTGGGAAAAGCAGATTTTTGAGGTTCAAAAATTACAAAAATACTTCATATTTATGCCTGAAAAAGGTCCCCTGACTTGCTGGAGGCAATTAGCAGCCTTCCCGATGTCAAAATGAGGCTTATGAGGGCTTGCTGGAAAGATCTCTGTGTCTAATTTTCGGCGCAACTAAAACCATCTCAATCTGAGGCCTGGAAGTCATCCAAAACTATACCTGTGTGTAAAAAACCAGGAAATAGCAGACTGCTGATATGGCGGGTAGAATGTGCAAAAAGAGGGCATTTTTCGCCAATTTGAGGGGACGAATGATCTCCAAATGCCCTGAAAATCGCTGGAGACCTGCTCATGGAATTATGGCATCCATCGGTATCATCCTCCTCCCTTGAAAACTCATCAAACTGAAATGGCGAAATTATGAGTTTTCGGCCAAAAACCCAAAAAATGCCAAAAAACAAAAAGTTGTCGAAAAAGGCCCAAAATTGGCATGCATGACGCTCAAGGGTCCATAGCAACATGCTCCGAAGATGAGGCCAAAATATCAAGGTCTGATATGCTTTTCCCTTCTTTCTGTGCTAGGCGCTTCCCCTTTGCCTTCTTCAATTTCTCTTGTGCTGCCTTTAGTTTGCGCCGGGCAAACTGATTCAGCTTTTGGAAGTGGTGTGTCCTTTTCCTCTGCAGCTCTAAATCTCTATTTTCCCTCTCAAGCTTCATTTCCAAATGTTTGTTAGCTCTTTCAAGCCAAGCCTCTTTGTTTTCCTCAATTTCCTGCTCAAGGAGTGCAGTGAGAGGAAAGGCTTGGAGCTGGGCTTGCTCTTCTGCTCTCTTCTTTTCCAAGGCTCTTTTAAGCCCGATGGTCCTAGGCCTCTTCCGCCTAGGCTGGTCTTCCTCCTCTTCATCATCAAACTCACCAATGAGCTCTTAAATTCTTGCTTGCGCCTTGACTGCCTCTTTCTTATACTTAATCGCCCGTGCCTCATGAACAGCTGTGTGCACATTCATCTGTTTGTTTTCAATCTCCAAAAAGTGGTTGAAATTCATTGCCCTTTGAAGATCTTTCTCTAATGCCTCAATTTGCCCTTCCTTATGGATTAAGAGATTTTCAAGAAGGCGGGCCTCATTGTCACTATCATCGCTTTGGATAGGGATAATAGCTAATTCACCTCCATGCTTTGTACTTTCCCCAACTTTTCTTTTACCTTTGAAAGCCAATCTGGCGCTTTTCCTCCTTGGCATACTAGAAGGTGTCTTTTTGGGCAATTTCCTCTTGCTAGGAACAATCTTCGTCACTGTTAGGGTGGCAGCTTTAGTCCCTCTTTCCCTTCCTGTGCTGAGCTTTGTTATTTTGAGAGGAGGAGGCACAACTGTTTTACCTTTGACATCCTTTTGAATTGGTTGCTGGATATCTTCTCCTAGCTGTTCACTTGGCTGCCCCTGTTCGCCAACATTGGCTTGCTGTTCTTCATCAATGTCTTGTCCAATTAGTGGCTCAAAAGGTGACTCAACCTCCTGCCTAACCTGTTGTTCTTCATCAACTATCTGCTGTTGTCCCTCAACATCTAACTACTGTTGTCCCTCAACATCCAACTGTTGCTGTCCCTCATCACTTTCTTCTTGTTGATGTTCACTGCCCTCTCCTTCCCCCTGTTGACTTGGCTGTCCAGTAGTCATTCTGAGTCTTCTAGGTGTAGGCCTACTAGACAAAGGCACTGGGCGATGGACAGGCTGAGTAGGAGAAATATGGGCAGGAGGAACAGTGGCAAAATCTGGATGGCTGATGAATAAATCCCATGAAACCTCTTTCTTCTCTAGCTGGTATAGGAAGATAATCTTGATCAAAGAATGATGAAAAAGAGAAGGGATTTGCTGAGGTGGGGCCTTCTTTTGGACAGTAGATGCCATTTTCTCTATGCTCTTGAACAAAAAGTAAGGGAGGTTTAGTTTCCTTCTTCTAGTAAAATTCATCAATAATCGGACATGGTAGGCATAAATTCGATTAAACCTTCCTTCACAAGTGAAAAATTTCATTATGACTTTCATAAGCGGAGCATAGCTGTCAAGGAGATATGAAAAAGGGAAAATAGCAGTGACAGCCTCTCTATGTTCAGGCTTGATGAAAGGTTTGTAATCCTCTAAGTCAAGATGAGCTTGTTTAAACCATTTTTTGCCATGATACGGGATCTTGGTGGCCTTGGACACATACCTTGGAGAAATTTTGAAATCAAGACCCGCCACTTGGAAGTGTTTTTCTTTGAATCTCAAGACGCAAAAGTGTGTTAATGGCGAAAAACTCTTGACTTCTTCTATCTTCTGGCAGAAATCAAGGCAGCCTACTTCATGGAAGTTGAAAAGTACAGATGGATGAGCATTAATCTCTTCTGTAGAGATGGGCTCATATCTCTTATGTGGACCGCTCCTGCTGTCTTGCCTTGGAGGCATTTTAACCTGAATATGCTTTGGAAAAGACAAACTGCCTTCACTGTGTGTAAAATGTCCTGCTGAAATCAAAATGTGTCACTTTACTGCTTTGACAGAGAGACAATGTGAGGTGGATGGCTTGCAACAAGTGTCTTTGTAATACACAACCTCCTGTTCTCTTGAGAAAAAGTCCTGTTCACCTTTAGAATATCTCTGTCAACAGATTTCTCTGTAGGAAATAACACAGTGAAGAGAAGAGCAAACTGCTGTGTAAATTTCCTGTATACAGTGTTTAAAAAATCACTCTTCTTGTGAATTTGTTAGAGGCCAATCAACACACCTGTATTTGTGTCTTCAAGACAAAACTCAATCATTAAAACCCTGCTCTTCAGAAATGATCTTCCACTTTGAAAGTATCACAGTCAACAACTCTTCAAAATGATATAATATAGTGGAAAATAAAGGGCAGACTGTGTGAGGTAGGATGTATACAATGTCAAAGTTTCCCTGCTTGGTAATTTTTGGAAGTTAACAACACATCTTTGTATCTCTGTCTCAAGGTAGAATTTCAATGATTAACAACCCTGCCTTGTATAAGTGTGCCAACAGTCCACTGATCTTGCATCTATTGCAATCCACCATAAATATGTTTAGATAGTCAATACACATGACTGGAGCAAAAATGACAGGGTTTGAAAGATTCCAAAGTTTTTAGGCAGAGGTTATGTGAGTTTTCTCCTTTCAAAACAATCAATGGCCCCTTATGAATGTAGCCCTCTGGTTATGTTAGAAAAACCTCTGCTTGGATGGATAGCAACTTGTCAATAAGCTTTGGACAACATAAGGCAGTCAACCAACAATACAGTGAATACTGTCTCTTTATGAGGAGCGCGAGCAGCCTTCCCTTGTAGCCTCAACTTGTGAAATTCTGCTTGATCAAGAACCCTTTCCCCTATTAAATCTCACTGTTGTCTATATGTGTGTTAACCCCACCAAACAGGATCATACATAGGCAAATTTAACCTTCAGTGTGTGCATACATCCAAACTCACTGTTTATGGAACAATGGTGACAGTCTTTGAAACAAGCTTTATAGTTTTAATAAGGGCTGTAGCAGCTTATTTCTTCCCATAATTTAAGCTCTTGTTAAATATGTAAACTCTATTTCTTTGTAAAAACAACCTCTGTCCTATCTGAATACCAACCTGTGTTGAAATAAGCTTGAATGAACAAAAACAGTCGAGTTGAGAAACTCAGGAGTAAAACGCCCTTTTTGTAGTTTATGGATCTCACCTCTGTCTTTTGATGTTGTGAAAGTATAGGATCCCTGATCCTTTGATTAATTAAAGTGAAATTATATTGCTCTTTGTTTCAAAACCAAGTATCTCTGTAGGTGTTTTTGAATGACACAGTCAGCCTTTTATCACATTTCAACACTTCAGATCACCGTGTAGAAAGCACTGTTTTTTAGCTATAGTGACAGGGTTAGAAGGTTTTGAAAGCTTTGATACGAAACACCTGTAGTAGTTCAGCACACTGATCTCTTTATAGGTATTTCCAGTAGTGAACTTATCCTATAAACACAACTCCAAACTAGGGCATTTTTATAGTACAATCATTTGCCAGGTATGGTGATATATCAAATAAACTAGGACAAGCCACCCTTTAATTCGATCTTGACCTTGCTAGACAGCTTTCTTAGCATATATGTTTGATATATAAACAAGGTCTTACTCAGCAGCTTTGCTCTAACCCTTTCACTTCACACCACAGTTTCGATTTCAAACTTCCATGTTACTTAGCAATTGTTTTGGAACAGAGGGAGAAAATGTGTGAAAATTCCTCAAGATTTGATGAACAACCCTTGGGGAGGGCTGGAGCAGCACCAGAGGTATTCAAAGTATGTGCGGCACTCTTTCAGAAAAGAACGGCGCGCAGTTTACCAATGGTAGCCCTGTCGGGTCGGGCAGTCGGGTTGTCGGGCGCCCTGTACAGGCGCGTCGCGCCACTGTACAGGCGCGTCGTGCATAAACTGACAAACAGTGTAAACACGCTCCCAGGCGTGTCGCGCGGGTTTCCAGGCGCATCGCTCGGCCTTTAACAGTGCAAAAATCTGCAAATCGACCCGATTTTCTTGTTTTAATGCTGGGGAGGCATGGAACTTTGTTTGCAGTTTTGAAAATGATAAACTCACCCTCGACCTTCACCCTTATGTCATTCCAAATTTTCCAACGGTCACTTGGTCTTTAAATGTAAAGTGACAATTTTGTTTGGCCTTTTTGCAGGGTTTTCAGTCTTTTTGATCCTTTTAACAACCTCGGTGTATTCCATATCTGCGTTGGAGATTTGCCACACTTTTGGACCGTGTTAATCACGGACCAACCTCTTTTATAAAAACAACAATGGCTTAAAAAAAACCAGAACTTTGTCGCACTTTAGAAAAGTGACTTCCAGCTTTTGTTCTTTGGGTGATAAACACCGAACTTCAGACTTTGACAAATAACTCAATAACTTCCACATCACCTCTGCCACTGTTTTAAAGATGCTGGTGCTATTCCTGATGTAAGGTAACCCACTTTAACACTGTCAAGATAATGCTTGAAAACTGTTTTGTTTCTGAAGGACAGGGCTTGCCTTGTCAATTTTCTTTGACAGCCTCGGTGTTTGCATTGCTCCTTCAAACCTTTTTCCTACTGTAGATGTCAAACTTGCAGGTCTTCTTGGTTTTGATCATGGTCCTCTGTTTTGAA